>CM073125.1:20106906-20426906 GCA_037039145.1 Fundulus diaphanus | reverse complement strand
GATAGATTCTGTGTTTTTCTAAAGGCTTTGAAAGGGATCAAAGTGCCGCAGCTAATTCCACATAGGTAGTAGCTTTAAATCCAGACGTGTGGAGGAGTGCTTAATTTTTCCGGGTGCTGTAACTCCAGCTTGTAGCATTCAAGGCTGTCCCTAAGCACACCGTTAATCAGAGTTACCCATTTTTTTCCTTTTGACCGTGGATCGGCAGGTAAAGGGCCACATTTATTCTTTTTGTTTGATATGCCTGAAAACTAACAGCTAAAAATGCACCAATCCGGCTGTTTCTGGCCAACATAGGTTTCTGTTTCAAGTTCTGACACCAAGATTCAAATTTTTAACCTTTCCTGCAAGCCAAATTCTCGCGTTATTTGTGCGTTCACAAACACACGAGAATCCGTCTCTTACCGCTTCAGCCGTTTGTGAACGAACCAAGAGCGGTTCGGGCCAATCACGTTATAGTATTGTGGTTTAAGGCGGGACATACCAGCTGTGACGAAGGCAAGAGGTGGCGAGCCCACAGCTGAACCAACATAAACACGGCAGCGCAGGAGGACACACGCGTAGCTGCTGCTGTCACATCTGTTCTGTTAGAATCTACAATTTCATCTTTGAAATAAGAACAACAAGAAGTGCCTCGATTACCTTCTGGTGGTTTCTCATGATGTCTGCTGCTTACGTTTTCATTTGATACCGTGATTGGCTAAAACCAACCTTGGGTGGGCGGGTTCTAGGTGTCGCTTTGCCCAATCAGCTCAGAGAATTCAGCTGAATGTTCCTCCTTTCCCTGGTCCGATGGGCGCAGACCCAGATTAATAGTAAGCAGAACGGAGAGTGCTACACTTTATCCATCTGGCTGGCCAGGCTAGCAGACTTTGACCAGTTCGGGTTTCAGGTTCAATGGAAGGCTCATAGTCAATAATATTAACAAATGATCACCCACTAAGATAGATTTAGTTTTCAATCCAGTAGAAGTTGCATTGCAAATTATCATTTATCCAAGCATATTTCTTAAGTTTTCACTGACTGACACAAAAGGCATCAAAATACCTGCTGTTGGTTGATGGGTTCTTAGACTGAAAATGGAGAGAAAAAGGTAAATGTGGCTTTTTCAAGGCCGACGACCCTGAAGCGCGTTACACTACAGTCATTCACACCCTGACAGTGGTGAGCTATGTTAGTAGCCACAGCTGTCCTGGGACAGGCCTGCTGTACACCGGTGCCACCGGACCCTCTGAGCACCCCCCAGCAGGCAAGATGGGCGAAGTGTCTTGCCCAAGGAGACAACGACTGAGAGTGTTGGAGCGGGGGATCAAACTAGCAACCCACCAGTTGCAGGACGAACCTCCCCATCTCGTCCACCATTGTCACAAGAGTTGTTCTTGTAACTCAAATGTATTTGACAAGGAAAAGAAATCTATTTTTCACAGTTCCTAATTATCCTTCAGTCTAAAAACAGCCAGCCTGATCCTCACCCGCTCAGGCTCTGCAGAACCAGCGGCTGTATCACCAGCGGCCCGCTAAAGGCAAACTAAAATCGTAACATTCACAGGCTGATGATGTTTCCTCTCGTGTCCTCCCTCCTTTTAGTTTCCCTTTGCTTTAATGCAGGCGTAGAACAATGAGCAGTGGGAGTGGGAGCAGCGCTGCCGGACAGCTGTGCTCTGGGAGGGAGAGACCGGCAGAGATGAGATGGAGGAGGAAACGGCCCTTGTGGTCACATCCTTTTAGGCTGACCCTGGTTTCACAAGCCCCTCAGACAGCTGCTTTGCTGCCGGGGGCGACATGTGTTTGACCCCCGTTTGGTCGCTCTGCGTCCTGTTGAGTGAAGGCCGACGTATCGGCGCATAGTCTGACTGGAGACACCACGCTCCTCTGCTCCAGCTGGGCTTTAACAGCGAATTTAAGGAGGCAACGTGTGTTTTTGTTTGTTTTCGCTTTCAAACGAGTGTGTGGTTTACATGGCGGGTAGTTGTATCATCTTTTCTGGAAGACAGGTCGGATCGACCCAAGTGCAAGGTGCTTTTTGATCGGGGGGGGGGGGGTCAGGTTCAGGAAAGAGTGAGTTTTTATAGGTGTTGGAAAAGCTTTCTGCATTGTCTCCACACTTTCCTGAAATCGAGTGCGTTCTTAATCTTGGTGTTTTTGTCTGTTTTCTCCTACGTTTGCAGAAGCGCGGTGGATCTGAACAGTGACGCTGACCTGAGTGGGAAGGCGGCCTCCAGAGGAGCTGGCAGAGTTTGAGCAATGTCCTCTTCCTTTTAAAACGTGTGTCAGACATTTGCCGGTGAGACCCGCTGCTGCGTTCTGATCTCAGCTCGGACCATTCGCGCCCCCTCCTCCTCCTCCTCCTCCTCCTCCTCTTCCCATCGTCGCTGGTGACCCTTCTCCGGACAGCTTGCTGGAGGGCCCTTCCTGACCAGGAGCAGCTGCGTCCTGCTTGCTGACTCCCGGTCCTCCCTTGCTTCCTGTCCTTGGTCAGACAAGGCTGAAGCCTCCCCTCCGTTCACCCCACCCATCATCTCTGCCTGCCTCCCGCTCTCTGGCACACTTGGACTCACACCCTCGAGCCGCCTGATTTGCCGATCCCACATTCAGACTCTTTTAGAGCGTTTTTTGCTCTTTGGTGATCGTCCGCGAACTCCTCGGACAAAGCCGGACTCACCAAGAACCCCAGAGGGCCTCTGCTGCTCCCAGCCGGCAGGATGACCTCCATGTCGAGTCTGTTTTCTTTCACCAGTCCCGCCGTCAAGCGGCTGCTGGGCTGGAAGCAAGGAGACGAGGAGGAGAAATGGGCCGAAAAGGCGGTGGATGCGCTGGTGAAGAAGCTGAAGAAGAAGAAGGGCGCCATGGAGGACCTGGAGAAAGCCCTGAGCTGCCCCGGACAGCCCAGCAAATGCGTCACCATTCCGAGGTCGCTGGACGGTCGGCTCCAGGTGTCGCACAGGAAGGGCCTTCCTCACGTCATCTACTGCAGGGTGTGGCGTTGGCCCGACCTGCAGTCCCACCACGAGCTCAAGCCCCTGGAGGTGTGCGAGTACCCGTTTGGCTCCAAACAGAAGGAGGTCTGCATCAACCCATACCACTACAAGCGAGTGGAAAGCCCCGGTAGGTGCCTGTGGCCCGGCTACTTTCACCACATCCACTGTGTGCGGGTTCCTCACGAGAGAGGGGCGCGCTGGTCCGAATTTCATGGCTCATTTCTGATCCCTGCTTTTTGTAAAACGTTGACCAACCCACACCAGTTCTGATTAGGGTTTAAGATCATAGGAAAATATAAGAACACCATTTTTTTCTAGCTGGCCTAGTATTACTTTGTTTATATTTAGAGCAAAGCAGGTGTGTGTGTATATATGTGTGTGTCTGGGAAAGGGCAGATGCTGCAGTCAGATTTTTAGTGTTATTCTAAAACAGAAGCAAAAAGTCATGACTTAAAACGATCTTGGTTGTTTTAGAGGTGCTATAAGACTGCACTATTTTTATTTCTAAAGGACCTGAAATCCATTTCCAAAGGGCTGCTTGGGGTCAGGGCAGCATGTGATTTCAACGCCTGCCGCTGAGAATTGCAATAAAGAAATTAAAATATTTACCCCTAGTTTTCTGACTCTTGAACGTTAGACAACCTCCTCGGCGTTCTCTGGGTGGTCCTCCAGTGTCCGTCTGAGCCGAGAAATATGCTGATCAGCAGCTTCATAGCACGATGAGGGTGGTGCAGAACATTTTAACATACTAAATGCTTTTGGGCAGCCTGAGTTAGGACGGCTGAGCTCAAATATAGAGCAAATGCTCGACAACGTTGGTGTTATCAGGTAAATGCTGCAGGTTGCAGTCCAGAGCTCAGCTGCGTTTGGTCTGAAAGATCCCGCTGCACTCACCCCAGCGGTTGATTTTAATCTGCATCTCTGCTGTGGCCACAACATTTAGCTCAATTCTTTACCATTAAAATACCAGTGTGCACAATATGACCCACCCCCTTTTTTTATTATGCTAATGTTTAACTGGTTGGATCAAAGTCACAAATTTCCCCCTGGCTCTTCAACAACAGCATAAAGTTTCAAAGTTACACATATATAATGCAGGTTCCCTTCAACCCACCGTTTATTTAGCCATCATAGGAGACCTGGGGCTGTCTTTTCAATCTAAGCCTCTGGTTTGATTTTCTTATCTTTTTTTTTTCTTAAATTAGATATTAAAAACTATTTGACGGGGCCAATTTGTTGTATATTGACAAGAAATGGCACAAAAATCTTAAATATATAGCACCTTTTCTATATGTACATGTTTGGGTCCCAAAGTTCAGGTTTTTCTGAAGTATTACCACAAAAAACTGCTTGGGCTGCCCTAAATATTAGCCTAAATGACGTGTATCACAAAATGAGTGAGTCTGTAGACATGTCAAATATTTATCTGCGCATTTCAGGGTATAATACCTCTGCAGCATTTACTGACACATTGTTGCATGTTTTACTGATTTTGTGCAGCCCTGATCACTGCTGGTTACCACCGTGACTGTAGCTGAATGTATAAACCTAAGAGGCTACTTTCCCACTTCTTTCAGCATTCGCCCTCTTACTACAATAGGGGGTTTTCAGCTGACGTCACGCTCACGTGACTACTCTGCGCGTCCGCCATATTGGGTGGTAGTCGTTTCGCACCGTTGACCTGCATTGTATTACGCCTTAGGCAGTATTGGAAGTGAACAATGGTGAAAACGTGTTTAATGGTTGGTTGCACGGCCCGTGGAGGTGGAGATCAACGCTCTTTCTATCGCCTACCAGCCGTGATAGTGAATCAGTGTGAAAAAACAAAACAGCTCTCTGAACAACAACGTCACCTATGGCTGACACGGATATCCAGGTCCGATTTGGACGGTGTTAAGCTGGAATACGCCAGAGTCTGCGGTGCTCACTTTGTCACAGGTAATTAACTGTTAAGTATTTAAAACATGTAAACCGTTGCTGTATTGTGGGCTGTAACAGCGCAACACATGATCGCCATGGGAAAAACATAGAAACGGGTTAATTTTCCACCGCTTTCCTGCCTGGAGGCGCAACCACGGAGAACAACTGTTATAGATAACAAAGAGTCGTCGGCTCGCTTGGATCGCGGCTGTAAGACGACCGAACATAACTTTCCACAGTATCCCGATGTCAATGAGAGTGTGTTCTAAACCTTTGAAACACATATAAGTTAGTTAAAAGTACATTACATGCGTGAGTGGTTGTTAGCACTAACGGTTAGCAGCTACTAACTTAGCATGTCCCAGAGCCCGTCTGAGCGCAGCTTACCTTTGAACGAGTTACTGTGTTCCCACTGTTTGCTGGCTTTATGATCTGCCGCTCCTGAACCCATCCATTCGTAAACTGCACATGAGACTCCAAGGACTTGTAGCTTCAGAACTGTTCTGAAGTATAGGCGCTCACACCACAAACAAGGTAGCCGAACACGTCCGATATGGAAAGTGACGTCCGCGCTACTTCCGGGTTACGCCGGTAGGCTTTTTCCGGCGTAAATACGGTAAATACAACTTAATTTTGCACTGGTCATTGTTCTGCTTAAATAATTAAAGCCGCGAGCGGCGTCGAGCGGCCCTGCAGCCAAGCGCCTTCGCGCACCGCCGGCCGTCAGCCACCGCAGAAGCATGCGACGCATTTGCGTCGGATTGTTTACATTTTTACCATCTTATTAAAACTCACCCGTCCACGTATGATGGCGATTTCCTTGATGTACATAACTTCGACATCTCGTACCCAACCAGATGTGAACTGGTTGTGAGCCTCTAGACCCTTGTAAGCTCTCATTTCCTCAAGACTGTGCAGAGGGTTTTCACTGAACACCAGGTAATGCACTATGTCGCCGTGCTCTACATTTGGCCAATCATCTGGATTAGTGCTAAACAAGGCACCGTGGAGGGCATAGGGGTCCATATGGTCGATCACGGAACATTTCCTCAGATAGACGTCCTTATCTGGTCGCTCTAGCGTGCTGCCGTACTTATCCATTCTCGATACGATAATACGTGTACGACAACTAGAGATAAGGAAGTGTGACACCCAATATGGCGGACCGGAAGTTGGCCAGTGACGTCAGTGAAAACCCCCTATTAACTCATTGGTCCCAGAGCTGGACAGCATCAGTCTGGGGAATCTGAAATAAGGGTCGTTGTGTTTTTCAATCACTGCTGTAGGGAACGATCAATCCGTTTAGACAATTTGAATTTACAATTTTTTGAAGATTAGATTTTTTAGAAAATCTGGATTTTTGTTTCCCCAATGCACTCATTGGGCCAAAGTGAAGAGAATAGCATCCAATGCTGAATATTTGTTTAGGAAAATATATTTTAACGGTTAAGCTCTTTACTATAAAATGAGACACCTTAATTTACTCATGTACTTAACTTTAATAAAATAAGTTCCACAAGTGAAGCCTGTTCTCAGCTCACTGTGTAAAACCACTAGCAGCAAACATTTAGTTATGTTTTCATTGCAGGGCCGCCATCTTGCTCTAAAGCCTGATTCACAGCTTGCACTTTGAATTCGGGTCAACTCCCAGACGAAATGCTTGACATTAAAGCAAGTTTTTAAAATAATTTCTTTACGAGGGGGGAGAAACAATCTATTTAATCACATTTGGTTTAATAAAATCAGAGATTTTATTTCTGAGCCATTTCACTCAGCCCTACTTTGTCCCTTCAAAATACACAACTTTTTAATAATGTTAACTTTTAGTTTAGTCTGAGCTGCTGTGATTCAATTCACAGTTTTAAAATGATCTTTTAGCCCCTTCCCGGCGGGCGGCAGCCCCATGATTCAGACCGTTTTTATGTTTTGATTTGGGCTTTTGTGGAAATATTTTTTCCTCTGAGCGTTTCTTAAAGCTGCTGGCAAAAAATGGCGTCTCTGAAAGATGGTTGGCTTTGCTGGTGGTAGAAGGAAGGATTTACAAAACACTAAATACAAAGGATTTCTATGGGTAGATGTTTTTGGGTTTTCTTAGGCTAGCCTCACGTTTAGGTGCTGCAGCTTATGGCCTTGATTTGAATAAACAGGAAATATGTTACCTCTGCAATTATGACTAGAACTGTAAAAAAAGAAATGATAGTTCCTGAAGAAATTTTTGATCAGTATAAACAGTATATTTCTAAACTATTGCACTGCCTTAATTTATCCTTTGTTACATTTCTAATAGAGAAATAAGGATTTAGTTTTATTGACTTTGGAACGGCAGGCTGTTTTCTGAGGTGTGCCGATCCTTTCTAGGTTGGAGAACCGAAGAGCTGGTAAACAAATCCACAAAGGTCAGCAGGCTGGGATCATGCAGGCCTGTCCAACCCGCCTCTTCCATTTCACAGAAAATCAATATCACTAGCTCTAGGCGTCTTATTAGATTATATGCCTCAGGCACTCCAGAATGGGTGTGGCATCAGAGAGCGGCTTTCTAATTGTGTAAACCACTCAGGCTAAACTCCCAGCAAACCTCGCTGCCGCTCTCCTAATGTCATTCACACAGCCCATAAATATAGTAACGAATGACCCTGACAGGACAGGCTTTCCGACACTGGGCTCGTTTGAGATTGCCAGCCCTTTATTGACTGGTTCAAGGATGTGGATCACATGTCGGTCAGGAGAGACTGCACATTAACGGTATTTCAACAAAAGCTTTCTGCAGAGTTTCCTCTGGGGTGGGGGCGAGCAGATGAGACAAAACGTGTTTGTTTCTAATCGTGGTTTGAGCTTCAATTAAGGAACTGCTCTGTTTTAATGTCGAGGTCAGTATAGGCGTCTCGGTCCTGAATATTTGACTGAAATCCGACTAGTGTGTTTTTGGGTTGTCAATATAATGGATACCTCGACGTATCCGACGCCAAGAGAAAAAAAATAATTGAGAGATACTTCCTGTTCACATTTGCCCAAATCGTTGCCGCTCTTCCGACCGCAGCGCTGCAATGACAGAGAAAGTCAGCCACTGCCCTCCCTGTAGCCGCTCGTCAACGATCTATTTCACACTGACTCGTCGAGTACAGAAACATAGGTGACCCTGTTTATAGACAAGATAAACACAGAAGCGTTGTTTGGAGGAACTTTCCCTATGCTGCGTGCTAGCTACAAGCTAGCGCCACATGCTGGCGCTATGACGCTGGTCTTTGAGAGCAAAGGTCAGTAAAGCTCTGGTATCTGCAATGGTGCAGTAGCAAACCTCCCAGACCACATAAGCTAGCGCTAGGTGTTAGCTTCATGGTCGCAGGCAGCCCAATGACTTGGTTCTGTCAGTTTGAGCTCCCCCGTCGAGATGTGCTTCCAAGGCACGCAACTAAACCACGCAGCGACCAGTTCTACTAGGAATTAGTGATGCAAGATATTAAAAATTTCAACCGATACCGATAACCGATAATTTCCTGCTTCTCAGGGCCGATACCGATACCGATATGTTAAAATTTCATTAAATTTTCTTATTAACACAACATTAACATAATATATTGATATAATCTACTTTGTGCAGTATAGATAACTGATGAATTAGCTGATTTGACCTATCTATAATAAAAAAACAACTTTGTGACACTGCAAATATTTATTTCTTTTCATTTCACCAAAAAAATAAGGTAATCTGCTATAAAACATGTAGCAAGACACAGATATGCATCAAACATGCATCTTAATTTAACAAAAAAAAGTGCATCTCTTATGGAGGTATGTAATAAAGTAAAGTGCATTCTGAAAACCATTAATGCTTGACTGCATTAAAACAAAACTCAGTCATTTAGATTAAAAAAATGCTTACAACTTCAACTTAAAAGTTAAATGATTTCGTCTTCTCAACATGTCCTTTGCTAACCACTCCCCAATCTTGTCACTGTTTCATGTCATCACATGTGGTCATATGCCATCATAAAACATATAGCAAAAGTTCTAACAACAATAAGCATAAAATGTGCCTCTTAATTTTAACAAAACGTACATCCCTTAGGGACGTAAATATTTAAGTCTGTTTCAAAAATAAAATGCTTAAATTCTTCAAAACTTCAACTTCAAAGATTTTCCTCTTCTCAACATTTCCTATCCTAACCTCCCCCCAAACTTGTCACTGTCACATTATCTGCATTATATTTTCTATATTCTGGGGGAGGGCACCAGTGAGAGATTTTTCTTAACAAAGAGAAGCATCTCTGCTTTCTCACATCCAAGTCGGTTTCGTTTTTCATCAATAACATTTGCAGCAGCAGAAAATAAACGTTCACTGTCCACACTTGTACAAGGAGAGGACAGATACTTCCGTGCGAGGAGGGCAAGTTGTGGGAACCGGATTTTGTTGCTTCTCCAGTAGTCCAAGGGGCTCTCGGATCGAGGAATTGTGGGCTCTAAGAGATAGGCTTGAATCTAAGGTAATAGAAGAATAACAAAGAACAAAAACAAAATTATATTTAATGTTATACATAGCATATTTAACATAATATAACATTTTTTATCAGATAGCCCAAAGTTTTATATAAACAACAAATCAATTACCTGCTGATCAGCTTGGCTGTGGTTCAGCTCGTTTGTGGCATTTTCGTGAAGGATTTCTTCATACATTTTCTGCAGGGAAGCATTGTTGTTGTTGTCATCTGTCCTGGTTCTCTTCTCATGTGGCTCTTCCTTTGGCTCATTTTCTGTCTGTGATCTCACTTTGGCCGTTAAGACTTCCATTGCTTCCTTTTTTGTTGCTTGGTCAAAAAAGCAGTCTTTATATCTGGGGTCCAACACTGTGGCCAGAAAGCACACGGACTCTGTCGAGATGTGACTGAAACGCTGCTCAACAGCTTGCAGTAGCGTACTCTTTGAAGTTTTGATTCCATGATCTGTCGCAACAGTCTTGTTTAACAGACGTTTCAGGGCCTCAATGGAGGGGATCACATCAGCTGCGGTGGCTGTAGCTGAGCTCATGTTTTTTGTCAGCTGCTCACACGGGTCAAGAAGTGTTAGCATGTTTTCGATTAAAGCCCACTGATTTGGGCTCAGAAATGCAGGCAAGTCGAAATCGACGGCATATGCTGCCAGGGCTCGTTTCTGCTGCAACAAGCTGGTCAGCATGTAGAAGGTTGAATTCCAACGAGTAGCCACGTCTTGTTGAAGCCTTGCCTCTTGCATGCCAAGTTGTTTCTGTAAGTTTCGTAGGCGGGAGGTGGCAACGTTGGAGTGTTTAAAGTGTCCGACTATCTTCCTGCTTATCGCGACACAGTCTGCGATGCTTCTTTGGCTCAGTACAGCCTCGTTCACAGCTAACTGTAGCGTGTGTGCTACACAGCCCAAACTGGCAAGCCCACACTCCTCCATGGCCTTGATCATGTTGCGTGCGTTGTCCCTCAGCACGACATGCACTTGGTCTTTCGTTATATTCCAGTGTGCAAGCATGGTGTTAAACGCCTGACATATCATTGCTGCAGTATGTGATCCGGGGCACTCCTGAGCATGCAGCATGGCTTGTTGCAAATTAAAGTCCTCGTCTAGCCACTGTGCTGTTAGACTTAGCATGCTAACAGGGCTAACATCGGACGTCCATATGTCTGTTGTGAAACTTATGTGTAGTCCGTTCTGGTCGATTAGGCTGTGGATGTGTGTGGCAACAACATCATAAAGTGCAGGGAGAGACACGTCTGAGAAAAAGCGGCGGCTTGGAAGAGTGTAGCGTGGCTCCAAGTGTGCCAACAGGCTACGAAAAGATGGCTCTTCGACCACGGAGAAAGGCTGGTCGCCGAGTGCAATGAACTCCATTACTTTGCCGTTAATGGCTTTGGTCTTTTCATTGTCTCTCGCAAAGGGTCTACTTTTTTCAAAAGACTGCAGAATGGTAACATCGGACTTTCTTCCTTTAGTTAGCGCATTGGTTTCACTGCTTGTGCTAGCTACTGCAGCCGCTGCCTCATACTCTTTTAATACCTCTTCGCCGCGGTGCCGACTTTTCAGGTGAGATATAAGATTACTTGTGTTAAAGCTTGACGACCTTTTTCCTCCTCTCGGAATCCGCAATGAACAGGCGTTGCATATAGCGAAAGCATTGTCATTTTCTGCCACTGTGAAGAACGACCATACTGGTGAAGGCATGTTTGTCTACGTCCCCACTCACTGGCCGCATGCATTGGATGTGACGTGCCACTGCGCGTCATGGCTTGTCTTGTTACTCTTGAACGCAGTTTCCGCGTTTTTATTAAATTATCGGCTATTTTTATCGGGAAAATATGGCTATCGGGCCGATAGAAAATAAGACCAAATCGGCCCGATAGTTTAGGTGACCGATATATATCGTGCATCTCTACTAGGAATCCATGTAGAAAAAGCTAATCAGCTGGATGCTCAGTTTAATAGTAGTTAAGCAACAAAGCCATTACACACACACACCTATATTTTGGTTACATTGTATGTTTTGCTCTTAAACAGAAATAAGTCTGTCTTCAAGAAATGTAGCCAACGTGTCAAAATGGGTGTCAAGTTTCTCTACGTATATTCTAAGTGTCTGTGTCGATTTGGATATTTTTGTACCGTGACGACCCTGTTGGATCTGTTGTCTCTTCCAAGTGAGCCGTAAATCAAACTTTTAAAAAAAGTCCTCCGTTATGCGATTGAATGGGTATCTGTGTGGTGTAGCTGTCTACCTGCTGTGACCTCAGAGTATGGAGATGAGGTTCGTGGCCAAACTTGGGTTATCGCAAAGCTTTATACTTGTGATACCGATTTTAGCTTATTTTGGTTTGTGTTAGAGTTCTAATAACTGAGTTTTTCCTGCCTTCCTAGAGTAGGTAGTGGTTGTTTCTATTTAGGACCAGGGGAGATGTCACACTGTGTGGGAAAGTAGTGTAAAACTGTGCTTTTACTGTTGGTGTAAAAATAGCATCGTGATTATTGCCAGCAGTGTTACTAAAACAGCAGTCTAGAAAATGCAGATTATCACCTTGGTTCAGATTTCCAAAAGCTTCAAGTCGGTGAACAACGGCATATCTGCGTCTGTCTGTCGCTGCCTGAGCGAGCAGCACACATGCTCCTCACAGAGTTGGGCTCCTTTAAGGCAGCCGTCTAACGTGGATTCATTCTCCCTCTGGCTTCATTTTTACATCACATCCTGGAAATGGCTAACTTTGCTGCATCTTAACTTTCTAATAACCTCCCGCCTATAGTCATGGCGACCTGGTGGCTGTCCTGTACGGTGTTTAATTTTTGCTCAAATGAACAAGCCTTTCTCTCTTGGCACAAATCTGGATTGCTTGCTAGCGAGCTTTGCATTTTCTCACCTATGGTCACGTTTTGTTAGTCATTGAACTTGCAGCGGAGTTCAGTTGCATCTCAAAATGTGACTTTCTAAGCGAAGGCCAGTCTTTGCTCTGCAGTGGGAGCATAAAGCGAGGAAAGTCTGAAGGGGTCTTAAAAAGAAAGTGTGGAGATATTTTCTAGCCAAATGTTTCAACATTTAGCTTCTAGCATAACCAGCTACTGAAGATGTGTTTCCTGTGTTCAGCTAAGTTTCCTCTCTGCTTTCTACCCTCCAGTGCTCCCACCTGTCCTGGTACCGAGGCACAGCGAATTCAACCCGCAGCACAGCTTGCTGGTGCAGTTTCGCAACCTCACCCACAACGAGCCGCACATGCCCCTGAACGCCACCTTCCCAGACTCCTTCCCGCAACCGCACAGTGGCGGCGGCAACAGCAACGGAGGAGGAGGAGGCGGCGGCGGCTCTTTTCCCATCTCTCCCAATTCTCCTTATCCTCCTTCTCCAGCCAGCAGCGGGACCTATCCAAACTCTCCTGCCAGCTCGGGGCCCTCCAGTCCATTCCAGCTCCCAGGTACACCGGGCACACTCCTGTACCTGACCCTGGGGAATATGCCACGCTATTGTTTTGCTCAGCCGTCCCTGTTGTGTTACGCAACCAGCAAGGCTTAACAAACGCACGTCTCAGACGAGTTCAAAGTGTTTTGTATCGAGGAAAAATCGGTTGTGTGGAGCCAGAATCTGTAAACTGCTTTTGGGGTGTATCGTTATTAACGAGGGTTGTCAAAATATTTAATATTCCGATATAATTTCTTGTTAAAAGGAGGAATTCTTTAAAAATACAAATTGGTTATGAGCTTTATCCAAACAGCAGTTTTCATTTCCCCAAATTAGCTCCCAGCTTCCCCGCGTAGCGCCGCAGACACTCTTCCTGCAGTAGATCACCTGCTAGCATGGGAGGAGCCTCTAAAAACCGCTTTGGTCAAAGAAGAAAAAAGCAGAAGCTTTGTTCGGAGATGCTTTACCTGTGAGGCAGACCAATGGGAATCAAACCTTCAGCTACAGAGCTTGTAAAGGATCTCATCACACGAGCCACCAGTGTCTCCATCAACTTTTTTTATGCGCATTTTGAAGTATCCTATTAGAAGGGCTTGATGGAAACGTCAAAATTTGAATCAAATCACCAAACGTCTCAAAAAGTTTTTACGCTCACTTGAGGTGGTTTTTGACTTTTTCGAAAAACAGTTAATCTTAGGACTGGACGATATAGTGGGAAAAAAGCATATAGATAAAATAGAAATAGTATTGATCGATAATTACTAACAAATATATTTTAAGCGCAGCCCTGACCATTTTAGGCTGTTTCTTAGCGCCACTCATATTCAACCAACTTTTTACCAAAACTGCAAGTATTTAAGAAAAGAACGCGCGCTCTCTGAACTCTTTGAAGGGGGCGGAGCGTCCCTGGGTCTGCGTTTGTGATTGGTTGGGAGAATGTAATATAAACCTACATGATAGGCTAAAATGCAAAAAGAAGGAAAACAGTCCTATTGAACTTTTTATTTACTTTTCTTTTCTATACGTCTATCGATCGATATATATTGTTATTGAATTATCGTCCAGCCCTAGTAAATGCGCTTAAGGGGAGCTGGAGAGACGGTTTTCGCATCAGCTTCATCGCAGTGAACGTTTAGCTCGAGTAGCTGATCGGCTGTTTCTGCTGCCTCCGTCTTCCTGGATGTTCCCATAATGCTGGAAAACAGCCTGGAAGCAACAACAGGCACATGTGGACCGACAAAGAGACTCGAGCATTTCTGAGTCTCAGCCGTGGAGGGAAAAACATACGCGGCTCAGGGAAAAATATTAAGACTTCTAAGTGTTGGCTGCTGTTTTACTAAATGTGTCTTTAAGGTTTTTATTAACCAAATGGTTGCTATATTGCATACTACATAATTGGATTTGACCCTAATTAATAGTGAGATCGTCAGACTGTAATTAACATTTCTTTTCTCATAACCTGGTGCCTTCAAACTAAGCGTTTGATGGTTTTTGAGCACCCAGTGTTTTTTTTTCTTCTTAGCGCTGGCATGGAGTTTGAACATCTTCTATCAGGACAACCCTGTTGGTAACGATGCATTTCCTTGAGCAACCTGAGCTGTAATTGGATTTTAACATCATGCTTTCAGATTGTTTTAAAGCTATTCATTTTAAACTTAAACCCTGATAGTCTGAAGCTTTCGGCAGCTGCTCGGATCAGATCGGTCTGAACATTTTCATCCAAATCAAACCAGCTCCCTTAATGAGGACAAAGGAAACGCCAGCTAAGCACTGTCCTCCAGAGCCAGGGCGTCTTTCTGCAGCACAAAGCACCAACTATGTCCAGCAGGAAGCCTTTGTCCTTTGTTTGTGAGAGCAGACGATGGACATGCTACCTGCTGAAGCACTGCAGCGTTTAGTCATCGTGATATTTAAAGTACGCCGTATTGTGCTTGTGCTTCGAGTCTGTGTGTGGGTGCTGCAGTGGCTGCTGCCGTCTGTGCCAGCTCAGGGCAAAGACCAGATCTGCTGACGCGTCCCATAGCTGCAGAAAGTCCAGGAGAAGTGACTTGATTTTAGGAGAGAAACTTTTTTTTGTTTGGTGTGGCAGAGATGCAACAAACGTGTCTCCAAAAGGGTGTTGATAGTTGAAATGATGCTGTGAGCCTCGTTAGTTTTGCTGCATCTTTTGATGCCTCTCCTGCCTGCTGCAGCAAGGACTGGAACGGCTCGCTGCATCTCTGTCGGGAAAGGGCTTTAGCGTGTGGTTTAGAAGTGAGGCGTACGTGGAACCTGACACCATTTCCGGGGTACAGATCCTGTGATGATTGTCTAGGGAGATGTGTGTGCGTGTGTGTGTGTGTGTGAGTGAGACCATTTGCCGCCAGCAGCAACAACTGGTCTCATCCATTGCTAACTGCTCTTCATGTCTCAGCTGACACCCCGCCCCCGGCCTACATGCCCCCCGAGGAGCAGCTGAGCCAGGACAGCCAGTCCATGGAAACGAGCAGCAGCATACCCAGAGGTAGGAAGTGCGCCGGATATGAGTAACGGCACCATCGTGTCATTAAATACAATAAAAAAATGAATAAATGCAAGCATGCCTAGGTAAACTGCAATATTATAGAGAAGTTAATTTGTTAGTAATTCAAGTAGAAAGGTGAAACTACTATAGGTTCATTGCAATATTTCTTGCCAGTCATCTCAAAGTGAACCTCGTATATTATATAGACTCATTAATCATAGTGATGCATAACGAGCCTTTGTGTCTGGCAGGGCTGGACGACATGGTCAAAACTTGTATCACCATAAATTAATTTCTGGTCCGTACGATATAATTACGATATCAGTGTAAACAAACTAAAGACGGCAAAGAATGCCTACAACAGATGCCTGCACAAACTTCTGAGAATTATTTTACCACGTTTATAAAACTCCCAATATAACATTTTAGAAATATTTCCTTTTAAAAAATAAAACGCATAAAATTACATAAAACGTCAGACGGTGTCAAATGCTGTAGTCATGTAATATTGAAATGTTAGAAATGTCATATCACCTTTACTGAATAAAGTTAGATGGCGGTGTATATTGATATTGTCCACCCCTAGTTTTTTTTTTTTTTGTCATTTTGGTGATTATGGCTACAGATAATGAAACTCCAAAATTCAGCTGCGGTGTAAGGAAGCTGGGCTTATTTTAATAGTGGACTTCAGGTTGTCTTCATTGGGTCTGGTGTCTCTCACCGTCCTCCCACATCAATCATTAGATCTCCATAGGGTTCAGCTCAGGCCAGCTACTCGGGTAGTGAGCCCATAATCATTGAACCATCATTCACTAATAAATTCACCTGAAAATTGGACTGGGGACTACTGAGCAACAGTCCAGTTCTTGTTCCTCTGCTGATGGACTGGTTCAGGAGTGGCTTGGCCCAAGAACCACATCAGCTGTAGGCCGTGTCCTGGACCTGCGACTCTAGATCCAATCTACACCTCGGGAGCTCATGAGTTCGCTTTGCTTCACAATCCTTTTGATCCTCTAACATGTTGCTCTGTACTTTTCTTTTGCTGGCACACTTTTCCTTCCACTCAACCTCCCGTCAATAACCTTACATGCAGCACCCTAAGCAACCAACTTCTTAACAAAGATGGCCACGTCTTTTCTGGATTTAAATCTTTTTTGTTGCTCTGATGTAACATTGCATTGACTTTTTTTTTTTTTTGATTTATTTATTTTTTATTAACTTTGACATGTTTTAAATGTAGATTGTGATTATTATGTCTATCTGCCATTTTTACCCGTAGTGCTCATTTGCTTATTAGTTCTCCATCAGTGTTTGGGGGAATGAGCTAGAACTCCCTTTTCTTTTATTGTTCACCATTTAAAGTCCAGTTTTGGATTTATTTTTCAACAGGAATCAGTGTTTGTATGGTAAGAAATGACAAAGATGTTTTTTTTTTTTTTAAGGGTTCAGGTCATTTCACCTCTTTGCCAATTTCTACCCACCGACTTCCTTCTCCTACTAGAAGGAAACCTATTTCATAGCTCTTAACCATTGCATATTAGTTTATTTCTCTTAGTGGTTAGGCACTTTGATAATGATGGCAGTAAATAATCATAGAAACACTCAAATCTTGCATAAATGTAATTCTGCCATAAATTTATTTTTGGATTTTTTTTTTTTTTTTCTGAGGATTTTATGTTGGTCCCCATTTTTTGCGAAGTGGATTTCTGGTTTCTGTTGTCCCAGAAGCAACTGGGACAACAGAGACTAACCTCCTGCTGGTAGAAATAATAATAGTAGTAATAATCAAATCTAGTTTTATGAACGAGAAACGGTGTGCAGTCAGTGTTTTTTTTTTTTTTTTTTTTTTTTTTTTTTAAGCTTAGTTTTGTCAGTGTAGCATTAATTAAAGCATACTAAAAAAGTTAAAAACAAAACAACTGGACTTTTTTCTGAAGTTTGAAGACATTTTGCTTCCTTTCCAAAAAGCTTTCGCAATTCAAAGTTTTAATGGCCTCTTTTTGCAGATGTGCAGCCAGTGGAGTATGAGGAGCCGAGCCACTGGTGCTCTATTGTCTACTATGAACTGAACAATCGCGTCGGCGAGGCCTACCAAGCCTCGTCAACCAGCGTGCTCGTGGATGGCTTCACCGATCCGTCCAACAACAAGAACCGCTTCTGCCTCGGACTGCTGTCCAACGTCAACCGCAATTCCACGATCGAGAACACCCGCAGGCACATCGGCAAAGGTACGGCCACGCGGCGAAACGCAGAGGGTGTCCTGCGTTGCACATTTTCTGCCGCCGGCGATTAACTTGATTGGTGTGTTTTACCCAGGAGTGCACCTGTACTATGTCGGAGGAGAGGTGTACGCGGAGTGCCTGAGCGACACCAGCATCTTTGTCCAGAGTCGTAACTGTAACTACCACCACGGCTTCCATCCCACCACCGTGTGCAAGATCCCGAGTGGCTGTAGCCTGAAGATTTTTAACAACCAAGAATTTGCTCAGCTTCTGGCCCAGTCAGTGAATCACGGCTTCGAGGCCGTGTATGAGCTGACAAAGATGTGTACTATTAGGATGAGCTTTGTCAAGGTGGGCATGCATTCATGCACTTTAACGACGAAACAGCCAGTAGCAGCAAAGGAAGCAGTGATTGATCATTCTTGCTTTTTCATTTCGCAGGGCTGGGGAGCAGAGTATCACCGACAGGATGTCACCAGCACCCCCTGCTGGATCGAAGTGCACTTGCACGGGCCTCTCCAGTGGCTGGACAAAGTGCTGACACAGATGGGTTCACCTCTCAACCCCATCTCCTCTGTGTCCTAATAACAGACTTCTGGGAGATTAGAAGACTTTTTGCCTTTTTTGTTATCGTTTATCTTCTTTTTTTTTTTTACATTTTTTATGCCCCTCCCCCCCACATTGATTTGTAATTTAAAGCTGTCTTAATGGCTGAACTGTTTACACTTATCTTGGGAAGGGATATAAAACTCTGGCAGGAAATGTATCAACAGTGTCAGTCAGAATCCAATTCATTTATATATAAATATATTAAAAAAACAACCAATGTTGGAAATGCAGGAGGATACCTGGAGAAAGAGCAGGAAGAGGAAGGCCAAGTTACATTAACGACACGGACACACTACTGCTCGACAACGCTGCAATACGGATGAATTTAGGCCTGACGCTGTCAAAGGATAATTACACAATGGCTACATTGTCTTGTTTTTGAAAAATTATTTTATTTCTTTTATTGTAGTTTATAATTAAGCAGAACTGTTCCACTACTCTGCTTTGTTTGCCTGAGAACTAGAGATTTCTGCAACACTTTTCTTACGTTGTCGTCTGTCAGTTATTTCAGATACAGACATGTTTACCGTTAGGCTCTGATATAACAAATGCTTTTTTTTATAGTCTCTACTGCTAGAAATGAACACTGAGCTACTGCTTTTAAGAAAGTTCTGTATGCCAATGTGATAGTTTTTTTTTTTTTTCTTTTGATATGGGAGATCACTGAACAAGTTTAACATGCCATAAGCTAACCACATTGTTAATGTTACATCTGTTGCCATAGGTAGGTATTGTGAAACCACAGATTGAGCACCACCATTATTGAGGCTTGTTTGTACGCTCAAGTTTAAGTAAGAGTGGCTGTATTTTCCAGACTCACTGTATTAACAATATTGTGCACTCATAGATTTTGTGGAGGCATATTAAATTTTGGCTTGGGTACCAAGGCATTATGTTAATTTACTTCATTAGCTCAATGAAATTTAAAAAAAAAAAAGGTATTTGTTTATAGCTGATCTGTTTCTGTTTCTCAAGTTGAATTTTCTAATGTATGAATCATCGACACGATGCTTCTCCCAATGCACCTACCAATAATTTTCCTTTTTTTATTAAACATGGATGTTTTTATACCACATCAACACTTTGTTTCGAAAGTCTACTTCTGATCGTATGGCGGAGGCATAAAAACTAAAAGGCAACCAATGTGGCCTTGAGTAAAATACAGCTTGCTCAAAGCGGAAAACTGGTTTGCTGCGATCCAGCCTAAAAATATAACTTCCATCTTGAGCAATAAAGAAATGGCATTGCTGTTCAATTGACCAGACATTTGTACAGATAAAATCATAAGTAACAGGAAAGATTAAAGCTTATTTATACTCACAACTCAGGAATGGGGAAGTGTGGAAATTTAAATGTTCAATCCTGAAAGTTGTCAATTAAAGGGACCCTTTAAAGAGAATAAACTGATGAGTAGAATGGTAATTGGTTCATGATCATCATGGGTAAAACCGACTTTAAAAAAATAAAATAATTTTTTTTACAGTACTTCACATACATTTAATTTGAAGTAAATAAAGTTCAGTTGGTGACGGAGCTCAAAGTGCAGCGAACAAAAGGTAAAATGCCTAAAGTAGACCATCAATTCTAGCCAAGGTCACATCCAGCTTGATTTAGCTCTTGACCCTTTGGTAACAGTCCGAGTTGAACATTAGAAACATCAAATGACTAATATAAATTAACGTTTGAAGTCTTTTTGTCAGGAGGATTTTGCAATCAATTATCTTAACATTAAAGGAAAAGTCATGCATCACCGGCTTGATTTTAGCTCACGTTCTGCCCATTACTGTCATATTCTAGAAAATACATTCAAGTTGAAAACCAGTTATTTTTATTAGACTATAATCCACACTTTGTTCAATATCTTTAGCAGTTTCATTCAGTTGTATGGGGCCATTTTCTAAAGTTAAGGTGCAGTACATCACATGGCCACCTGTTGCTTTGATGGAGCTTTAACAGTCACATGAGGGCAGCCTTAGACTTACAGTCATGGTCTTTGGATGAAAAAGGGATGTGAGCATGTAGTAGAAATCTAGGTGACAATCGTAGAGTCTAGGTAACTTTACTGAGTTAAGCTGCTGATTTGCCAGCTTAGATATGGTGCCTTGCAAAAGTATTCACCCCATTTCGCCTTTTTCACACTTTGCTGACTCACAACTTGGAATTAGAAGGGATTGTTTGAGAGTTTGCACAGTTTCATTCACAGAACATGCCTCAAACTTTGAGGCTGTAATTTATTATTATTGTGAAGCAAAAAGGACGAAATAAGATGGCCACTGGGACTTTTCCTCATTCCTCAAGGCAAGACTTCTCCAGCTCCTTCATGTTGGATGGGTTTCACTTGTCAACAGCACTCTTGCTGTTTAACCACAGATTCTGAATTGAATTGAGGTCTGGACTTTGACTAGGCCATTCCAACGCCTTTGAATGTGTTGGAATGTGCAGACAATGGACGGCAGGTTGCACCAGAACATTTTAGAGGCTTCTTAGTGTATGCACACCCAAATTATCTGTTTATTTTGTTTTATTTCTCATTTCACTCACCAATTTAGACGATTCTGTGCAGATTAAAAAAAACAAAAACATTTAAATTAGAAGTTGGAATGTAGCCAGACTGGTGAGTGCTTTTGCAAAGCACTGTACCTAGAAGCTTAACGGGAACCTGTTTTAGTGTGGGAGGTTTTAATGTAGGTTTTTCTAGATCTTTAGATCAATGTATGTCACGGTTTTTCTTGTAAATGAAATAGTCAAATGTATTAAATAAAATGATTTCATTAATATTTTGTTATTACAATTTGTATAAAAAGGAAGCAGATGAAATTGTACAGCGTGCAAAAGATACAAAGGATTGTACAACAGTAGTGTGCTATTTGTTTCCCGGCAGGGACCGGGCTTTTGGAGAGAAGCTGTTTTTGAGCCTGTTAGTTTTGGATTCACTGTTTCTGAAGTGTTAACCTGATGGAAGTGAGACACCCACCCAGTGCATTGCCCGGGTGGGTGGGATCAGTGGCAATGCGTCTGGCCCTTTTCTGGACTCGAGCAGCATAGACCTCACCACCGTGCTAAGCCTTTCCTCTCCTACACTGTGCCGCTCCCATATCAGCTCCCTTGGTGTGGTATTTTGTCACAAAATGCTTTCTAGTGCAGCTCTAAAAAAGTTTATTGACAGCTGAATAGAAAGTCCAGACTGTTTCAGTTTCCTGAGGAAGAGGAGCCGTTGATGGGCCTTCTTCACCAGGTGGGAGGTGTTCTCAGTCCAGGAGAGCTTGGAGGAGATATGAATGCCCAGGAACCTAATGCTGTCCACACGCTCCACCAGCTCCCCCTGTATGTAGAGAGGAGCATGTGCAGTCCTCCTGGGCCTCCTGTAGTCTATTATGATCTTGGTCTTGCTAGTGTTCAGGATGAGGTTTTCACCACCTGGGGCCTGTTGGTGAGGAAGTCACTGATCCAGGAGCAGAGAGGTGTGGATAATCCCAGGTTGTGGAGCTTCAGAGCCAGCATGTCTGGTAGCACGGTGTTGAAGCCTGAGCTGAAGTCCATGCAGCATCCTAACATAGGTGTTGGGATGCTGCAGATGAGTCAGAGCTGAGTGAAGCGCTAAAGAGACAGCGCAGCGTCCTCCGCGGAGCGATTCTCCCTGTAGGTGAACTGCAGGCTGTCCAGGCCAGCAGGGATGGCGTCCTTGATGTACTTCAGGAGGATCCTCTCGAAGCGCTTCATGACGACTACTGGACGGTAGTCACTGAGGCAGAAAACTAATTTTTTTGGTCACAAGCACGATAGTGGAGGATTTCAAACAAGCGGAAACCGTGGAGAGCTGCAGGGAGGGTTGAAGATGTCCAGAAAGACCCCTGCTAGCTGGTCAGCACACGACTTAAGCGTTCGACCTGACACCATGTCTGGACCTGCAGCCTTGTTGGTGTTGAACTTGTTCAAGGAGGAGGTCACCTGGTGCATCTGCAGGACTAGAGGCTGATGCTGCGCCCCTGGCTGAGGAAGATGCTCCACATATCCAGATACTGCTAGCCTTCTGGCCCTTGTTCTATAGATTAGGGGGGATTACCACATAAAGTGACAAAGGTGCCCTTGTCTTTTTTTACATTTCCAACATATGTTGCGGTCTATTAATCCAATTTTAAGATTTCCCTCTAGATTCCCCTGATATGTAGCATCCAATGCTTTGGACCACGTGTTTTTTTGTTTGTTTTCAATTTCACAGTCAAAGTTTTTATCAGACTGTCACAAATGTCATTAGTTAGATTGAGCTCTTGTAAAAAGCAGATGCCTTGTGGTTTGGGTGTGGTGTATGAGACAGAGCGTGTAGAGATACATCAGGATTATTATTATTTAATTCAAATGAACAATATTCAAAAAAAACTACAGGGTCCCTTTATATTATTTCGTGGGTTTCACTCAGTCAAAATCTGTCACACACACCGGCCTATATGTAAACTCATGTCTTCTGTTTGAGAAAACGAGTTATTCTCTACCGACGTCTGAAACCTGCCGTACATATTTTTCTTTTCTTTTTTTAATGTGGCGTGATTTATAATCCAGCGTGATTATAATCGTGAATACGGTTGATTGAATTGAGAGGCGCTGCGTGCTTGAATGCGCCTCTTTTGGCTGGAAGACCCTGACAACTTCCTATTGGTCCACGTTTATGTTTACCGTAAAACCCAGACAACGCTGGACACAGGATATTACTTAAAGAGGTTAACACGTCTGAATGGGAAGGTGAACGGCAATTAACCGCAAAAATGTCCAAGTGCGTCCTCTCCACGCCTGCTTGTGGAGCGGCCGTCGTGCGTGAAACGTTGGGCGTGTTTGTTGCGGGGAGATAAAAATGCGGTTGCGTCAAATTACCGTGGAAACCGGATGTGAGGTGGCTCGCTCGGAGCAAGCCAAAGATAAACACGTAGACAGACAAATACGGGCGAGGGGAATTAATAGCTAATAACCGAGAGGGCGCGGTGGCACGTTTGAAATGGAGTAGCTGCGGACGCCGTAGAGGGTTTGTCCGACAAGGAGGCGCCGTTGAATCCGCCGAGGAGCGAGTCTTCCTGCGGTTGTCGAGTCGGTGAGTTCCTGACAGCTGGAGCGGGTAGCTAGCTCCGGCTAACGCAGGCTAACTACCCCGCATATCGGACTGACAGCCCCCCTGCACAGGTGGCTGCTCCTATAACGCAAAGCGAAGTCTGCTCGGAGGGCTCCGGCTCCTTAACAGTGTCCCCGCGCGTCCCAGGAAGCGGCCGCGGGACCTGGAGCGGGTCCGAAGGCGTTAGCTTCGCTGGACATGTCTCTGTGAGCCGAGACAGTTATTTATTTAGTCTTTGATCCACGAAGTGAAACGTGTCTTATTTACAGGGAGGGGGGAGTTTTCGCCGCTGCCAGCCTCAACTTTGGCTTTTTATTTCCAAGCGGGTCAAGAGAAAATGAGCGATAAAGCTGGTGTAGAGCAGCTGTGTCCGCGTCCCCTCCAAACATCACAGCGGCCACCTGGCAGGGAGGCTTCCCCTGAAAGGTGTTCACTAGGGTCGAAGGGTAACTGGTTTTCCTTCAGTTATTTATAAAGTATCTCATTTTCTCTTGAAGTGTAGCTTTGGCGCCGTGAGTCCTAATCATTTTGTCCTCTTTGGACGTCAGCCAAGATGGATGTTTCAAACAAATGCTGCTTTATTGATCTCCCCGGCTGTTTCCTGTGTTTTATTTAAGGCTGAGGTTTTGTAGAAAATGCTCAGAGAGGCACCGGTTTACCGCCCGGACGTTTGGATTGTCCTGTTTGTCCTTCATCAGCTTCGGCTGGTCATCTGCGAGTCACTTTAATTATTTTATTTTTTTTTTACACATATGTTTATTATTTTTTTGTTTGCCAGTCGCTTTAATTTGATTTATCACTAAATGCTTTTAAACTTAACATCTAGAGGTGCACAGGTCAGACTTTTCCTGGCTGGTGGCGCTTTCTTCTGCGTTTATTTCTTTATTTATTTATTTAGGTGGGATCTGCCAAAACCTGATTTTGAGCGATTCAGTCCATTTTTTTTCCCTATTTTTTTTTCTACTATAAACCATAAACTGGAAAATAAATGTGCTGCATGTTTCTGTGTTGAAACCAACAGAAAATGAAAGAATTGTAAGAATGTCTCCGTTCGTGCGACAAAGCATGTGTGACTCCAAAAAAAAAAAAAAGAAATAATAATAATAATAATTTAAAAAAAAGCATCAACACTGGTCAAATTCTTAATCAGTCAGACTTTGACCAGGAAGAGCCTGATTGTTGCATCTGTAAAGTAAAAAATAAATAATAAAAAAAGTAATTTGTTCAGACATGGCCCTGATGGCTTATTGCAAACAGAAAGTAAAAGTAAAAGAGGGTTTTTAAAAGGCAAGAAAGAAAGTGGTCAGAGGAATCCCCTCCCTGGAAAGTTGTGGGGGTTTGGGTTCTGTGCGGCTCTAAGTCAGCTAACGGCTCGGCGCTCTGTTTCCTCCTCAGCAGCATCTGCAGCCCGCTCCACAATGGTGCGAGCAGCCTTGGTGACGGCCACCAGCCTGGCGCTGACCGGGGCCGTGGTGGCTCACGCCTACCTGCTCAAACACCAGTTCTACCCGACCGTCGTGTACCTCACCAAAAGCAGCCCCAGCATGGCGGTAAGAAGGCACTTCCTCTCCGACTCGACCCGTTCCGCCCGGTCTGTGGTGAGCAGAGCGGCTGGAAAGGTTTCCCCCTTCTGTTTTCTCCCCGTCAGGTTTTGTACATCCAAGCGTTTGTGCTGGTGTTTCTGCTGGGGAAGTTCATGCGAAAGGTGTTCTTCGGCCAGCTGAGGGCCGCTGAAATGGAGGTGGGCATTGTGACGAGTCCTTGTGGCGTAGCTGATGTTGTGCTGTATGTGAAAGAAACGAGGGGGTAAAAAACCGCAGCCTCGTGTCTCTCCCTCTGCCAGCACCTGATCGAGCGCTCCTGGTACGCGGTGACAGAGACGTGCCTGGCGTTCACCGTGTTCAGGGACGACTTCTCCCCTCGCTTCGTCGCCCTCTTCACCCTCCTGCTCTTCCTGAAGTGCTTCCACTGGCTGGCGGAGGACCGAGTGGACTTTGTGAGTGACCATCAGACACGAAGCCCGCCCACGTGATTGAGAAAACGTACTCGCTGGGTTCCAGTGAGGTTTTACGTTGAGCCAGAGGTCGGGACTGATGTGTGGTCACCGTCACCGCGGCAAACGTCCCATCTCGACAGGCTCCAGCGTCAGGTTGACTTAGCCAGAGGCATCTTAGAGCTAGAGCCGGCTGGTTTTGCTGTGACCCAGGTTAACGTTTGTCCCTGGGATGAAGCAGGAAGTGGGCAGAGCCTTACCAAACAGCCGGGGCCCAGCAGCAGTGAGAGGTAAAATGCTTGTGGAGTCACTCACTGAGTGGGTTTTCTGCCTTTTTTTTTTTCTCTCTCATCAGATGGAGAGGAGTCCAAACATATCTTGGGTGTTTCACTTGAGAGTGTTATGTAAGTAGACAGCTGTGCGTTACATTTCTCTTTATTGTACCAGTTTTTTTTTTCTTTAGCGTGAAGCATTTCATGAAACCGTATGCAAATACTTGTCTTCACACAAGGCTAGGTGCTTTTCTCTGTGTTCCGGCGGGAGTCACAAACAGACCCCAGTGCCGGTTTCTGAACATTGCTACAAAACGGATCCAGTTCCTGACAACGTTTGCTGCCTAAAACAGAGAAACAACTTTAGGCTATCACCTTAGCAGCTGCCTGGGGTTCAGCCAGTCACGTTTCTTCTGTCCCCCCCGGTTTAGTCTGCCTACTAGGGCTGGACGATGTAGAAAAGGAAGGAAAGCTGTTATTCTACTGAACTTTTTATTGACCTTTTTCTTTTCTATCATCGATGTATGTCTATCGATCATATATGTTGCTATTGGATTATCGTCCAGCCCTGCTGCCTACACACCAGAGGATTCTGTTCCACCTGTAAGGAATGAACCCGTCTTGTAATTCTTGCCTTTCTGCAGCTCTTCTAGGACTTCTGGCTGTGATGGACTTCTTGTTTGTTAACCATGCCTGTCACAGCATCATCACTCGAGGAGCCTCGGTCCAGCTCGTTTTCGGGTTTGAGGTTTGTCCCACTTCCCTTTTTTTGACTTAAGACTCAAGGTCATTTTAAATCGTCTTGTTTCATTTGAATTATTAAAGCAGATCATTTTGGGCTGCATTGTTTTCTTCTTACGATACAGAACAACTGTTGTCACAGTGTCTTCTGAGATGGGCTAGCTCTCCCAGGAGCTGTGACCTAAACCTAAATTCCTGCTGAAATCTCACATTTTTATTTTATGAAACTTTTTTACTGATTGCAACGCAATTAAAGGTTTAAAAGTGTCTATCTGGAAATATCGCAGTAGATGGCGCTGATGACAGGGACACCAGCTCTATCAAAAAAAAAAAAAATGATTATGATAATTTCATCTTCCCAGTGCAGGCTGGGAAACTCTAATACTGGTACTTCAAGTCAGAGACTCCAGACTTTCTAACAATTTGAAATCACTTACTGTCTTTATAAATTGTCTCTTAAACTAAACTGTGTATAAAAGGGCTTCACTTCAAGTAAAATCAAGGTAACTTGCCTCTGAGATCCTTTGCTGGTAATGCGGAGCCATAAGAAAGACACATCCAGCTCTTCAAAATAAAAGCCCCTCCTGTTCCGTTCACTCAGGAAAACTGTCATGCTGCTCATTAACTCCATACGTAACACTTTTCTCCCTTTGGAACATGTTCACTGATTAAACTTGACAAAAATTGCTTTAAATGTAGATTTAGAACAAGGTTTCCCATAATGTGGCAAGTCCTCCGACACAGTAAAGGGAAGAGGGCAAAACCTTAAACTGTAGTCAGTCGACAGTTCAAACGTGTTGATTAGACCAGTTCAAAATAAAACCACTTCCTGCTCATTTTCCATAAGAACTCCACATTTACTGCTCTTAATCTTGTTTGTTCTTTAAACATTAATATATATTGTATCTTTAAGAGTTAAATATCTTACTTTACTAATACCTTAGATACCTGAAAACAGTTGCTGCCATACATGCGATGAATTAAAACGTCCCTGAGAGTGAATTTTTAAATGTTTGCATGTTGAATTGGGCCTAAAAAGGTGAAACGGCGCATGATCAGAAGTTCCAGTCTACAGAAATCCAGCGTTACAAGGACACTTGAAGGCATGAAGGGGAGCTTTTTATTTCAGTCTTTTTGCCCTAAGCTGTGATCAGTTTTTCATGCATGTGGTTTTTAAGTCTGGTCATTTCTGTTTCGCCGTCTGTGCTCGTTTCCACGCTGACACGCGGGGTCTGGTTTCACTCCCAGCTGGGTTTACGGCCGACGCCAGGATACCACTCCTGGTCTCCATAAGTCGCATCTGCTTTACTCACAAGCCTGCAGCTGATGAGACAAACGGCTGCGTAGACCAAGTAGAAGTCTGACGTGTCCCGTTCGCCACTCTTTGTCCTCCTCAGTACGCCATCTTGATGACCATGGTCCTGACCACCTTCATCAAGTACGTTCTGCACACCGTCGACCTTCAGAGCGAGAACCCGTGGGACAACAAGGCTGTCTACATGCTGTACACGGAGCTCTTCACAGGTGCAGCTCTCAGCCTGCTGAACATTTCCAGATGGGCGTGGTCGCGTGACGAACCGTTAAACGGGGCCTTTTCTGACACCTCAACAGGTTTCATCAAGGTTCTTCTGTACATTGCCTTCATGACGATCATGATAAAGGTCCACACCTTCCCTCTGTTCGCCATCCGACCCATGTACCTGGCCATGAGGTGAGCAGCTTCCTGTTGCCTGTGGGCCGTGTGGGAGGCCTCACGCTTCTCTTGAGGAGACGACGAGCCTGTTACACGCAGTTTAACTCACCATCTTCCCTCTGTCGGTCTCCTCAGGCAGTTTAAAAAAGCTGTAACAGACGCCATAATGTCAAGGAGAGCAATCCGCAACATGAACACTCTGTGAGTATTTTTACTGTATTTCTGTTGAATATTCTCATGTAGTTTAGACGTCTTTAGACTATTTGTGAGCTCTGACGTTTAAATTGTCTACACCTTGGACCAAACGTGCTTCTGCAAGAGACGGTTTGAATAAAACCACGAACCTTGTTTTAAGTTTCATACCCCCAAAGGACTCCGACGCGTTAATCCTCCGCTGGTACTGACAGGACAAGGCGTCGTGACAAAGATGGAGGCTTGAAGGGTTTTTGTTTTTTGTGATGAGCTTTGTTACCGCTATTCAGTTTGAAGCAGCAGCCGTCGTGTTTTCTCAGACTTTTCCTAGCGGTAGAGCAGCTGGTAGAGCAGCGTGAAAGCCTGTGACACTTTGAGGCGTATGAACATTTCCATGTTCAGGTTTGATATCATTCATACGGTAATCAGTACAATCTAGTAATGTTTGCCATAGCCTGTACATAATACCTGTGTAAAAAATAACCTACATATGCTGTATATCAATATTTACAGTATTCTATGCATAATAGAAATGTATATAATACATACATTAAGGTATTTACAATGTTCTATGCATTTTTACAGTAATATAGTTAGGTAGACAGTTATTAGTAAAGTGTTCTATAGATTGTAGAGATGTGTACATTATGAAAAATCAGTGATATTGACATCTATTTTTCAAGATTTTTATTTTAAATATGTTAGATTTAATTAAATTAGTAAATACTAATGTAGTCTTTATAGTATATACATACAGTAGGGCTGGACGATAATTCAATAACGATATATATATATATAGATCGATGGATGTATATCGATAGATAAAAGGATCAATAAAAAGTTAAATGGAATAAGTTTTCCTTCCTTATACATTTTAGCCATGTAGGTTAATATTAGTCATTACATCCTCCCAACCAATCACAAACACAGACCCAGGGAACGCTCTGTCACTAAGCTCCGCCCCCTTCAAAGACTTCAGAGCACGCGTTCTTTTTGTTGTTGTTGAAAACTTGCAGTTTTGGTAAAAAGTTGGTTGAATAAAGGGTTTAGTTTGAATTCAGTGTTTGTCTGTATCTACAAACAGGTCGCTAAGCAACAGCATAAAATGGTCAGGGCTGCACTTAAAATATATGTTTTGAATTTGTTGATGATTATTGATATCGATCAATATTTCTATTTTATCAATATGCTTTTTTTTCTACATCGTACAGTCCTGTTCACACACTAAATACATTGCTATGGTTACTGGATGCATGCTGTATTTGTGCATAACTCCTAGTGCGTTAATGTCATGTACAACAATTACACGTGTACCTTTTCATTCTAATGTATGTTTTTCAATCGTCAAGTTTTGTGGCAAATCTCGCGCCGTTTTCAAGGGTTTAAGGGAAACGTGTTTGGGTGATTCAGGTTTTCCGTCTTCAGGTCTTTATTTGGTCAAAGCAAAGGCAGCAGATAACACGTGTTGTCAGGAAGGCTCTGATGTTCCCCTCTGCTGCTCCTTGTTCAGATATCCGGACGCTACTCCTGAGGATCTGCAGGCGTCCGACAATGTTTGCATCATCTGTAGAGAGGAAATGGTCACCGGAGCCAAGAAGCTACCCTGTAATCACATTTTCCACTCCAGGTGAGTCCAGTGGGAGCTGGTCCAGAAACGGGCCACGGTCTGCAGGGCTCGGAGTGGAAAATGAAACGTGGCTTAAAGCAAAGATCCCTACCGCTGCCTTCTTGGTTTAAAGGTCGCCTGTTGTTTACCTACTAAAGTCAATGTCGCCTTGGTTCTTCCTGCTCCACAGCTGCCTGCGCTCCTGGTTCCAGCGGCAGCAGACCTGCCCAACCTGCCGCATGGACGTCCTCAGAGCGTCCAACAACAACCAGACTCAGGCCCCGGCCCCTGCTCCGGCCCCTGCCCCGGCAGCACCGGCCAACGCTCCAGCTGCCCCGGCCCCAAATGGTGAGATCCAAACGGGGCTCATCAAAGGCGTGCGACGCCTTTTTACTGCCCTCGCCGTTCATTGCAGGCGGCCGGCGGCCCAGTCGGTAGCACAGGTAGCATGGTTGGCTCAGTGGTTACAGTCGGCAGCCAGGGGCCTCGTAGGCCTTGAAATGTCTAATTTGTCACATCACTGCCACAATTCCTGTTGTATTTTCCAGGACTAACACTAAGTAGTGCGTAACTGCTAAGTGGAAGCAAAACGATGACATGATTTTCTGACTTTTTCCAAAATAAAAGTCTGACGGTGAGGCACGCCTTGGTTTTCAACCCGTCACTCTGCAATAACAGCTTTGACGCCTAGCTCTCTACCAGCTGCTTCTGGCAAAACGGCTCAAGTTCACTCAGACGTAACAGACATCTTTATTCATGTCTCGCCACAGATCCTCAATTGGACCAGAACCACGGTCAGCTTTGGCTGCTAATTTGGTTTTAGTTCCTCGTTGCTTTCTTTGAAAACAGTTTAATTCAGCTTTAGACTCTGACGGGGCCACTTTCACATGATCAGAACCGGTCCATTGTAGCTCTGGCTTGCTGTTCTGCGGGAACAGGGTTTCCTCCTGGCCCGCTCTGTATTTAGCACCCCTGACTCGCTTCCCTGTATGCGGCCTCCACCATGTTTCACGCTGCAGATGCCGTGTTCACGTCTAGTGTGGGAACCAGAGTCGGGCCAAAGCCGACATGCTACGGTTTCATGATATTCTCAGTTTCTACCTTCTAGAGCTGCACTCGTGCCTTGACTGAAGCTCTTCTTCTCAGTACATAAACCTGGATGAATTCAGAAGCAGAGCGTCCGCTGCATCCTGGCCCTGTAGCTTTAGGCCGACAAGGAAATGTTTCCAGTAGCCTGCGTTTGTTCAAGAGGACACTACTTGCTTGTTAAACAATGTTTTCTCTGTCCTCCAGTGGCTCCGGGCATGCTGCCGGCCTTCCCTCCGGGAGTTTTCCCTTTCTGGGGTCCTTTCCCTGCGGTCCCTCCACCCGCAGCCGCCGCGGCTCCGCCTCCAGCTCCCGGTGCGACCGACGCGCCACACAGCAGCACGGAGACGGCCGGTAAGGACGGCCCAAACCGGGCCATTCCCCTGGGCGCAATCGTGGCCGATCACTTGTGTGACGCGTGGTTTTTCCGTTAGGCACCAGCCAGCCCACGTCAGCGGAGGCAGACGCCGCTGCGTCGTCATCGGCTGCTCCGGGATCAGCGCTCCCAGGATTCCCCTTCTCCTTCCCACCTCCTCCCTTCCCCGCCGCGCCATGGCTGCCGATGCCACCGCCTCCCCCCTTTGGTAAGCTGTCCGACGCTCTGAGCTCCGTGTCATAACTTGAGTATAAACAAGAGAAAACTCTCTTCAGCATGCAGCCACGTCTCAGACAAACTGGAATATCATTAGAGTGCAATATTTTTTTTTTGCCACTCATTTCAGAAATATTTTAGGCGATTAAAGATCACCGGTGGGAAGTCTGGAAATTCAGCGTCTCAGACAAGTTGCTGCCACACTAGTTTTCTTCCACTCAACTTTCTTTACATATTTCAGGATACAGAACTCTTCAGCAATGACTTTTTGTTTCTTCCCCTCCGTGGGGATTCAGTGACTGCCCTCTGGACATCTGTCCAGTCAGCAGTCCTCCCATGATTGTGTAGGCCACAATATGGCCATTACAAAACATTTACGCATTAAAAATGATAGTGTTAATATCAGAGTAATTTGTCTGATAATTGTCCAAAAGCCTGAATTTAGTTTTTTCCTCTTTAAGCCGTAATCATCAACATTTCAGGAGATGGATCACACACTCGGTTTAATGAATCTATCAAATAAATGAGTTTAAGTTGCTGAAGAATAAAACGTGGGAATGTTGGTGATGTTCTGCATTTCTGAGGGGAAGTTTATTGGTCTCTTCTCATCCTGCCCAGTGTCGTCGATGCCGCCTCCTCCCCCGTCGCTGTCGCGGCTGACAGAAGAGGAGCTGAGGGAGTTGGAGTCTGAAGGGCGGCGGGGCCTGGAGGCCAGACTGCAATGTCTGCAGAACATCCACACCCTGCTGGACGCCGCCATGCTCAACATCCACCACTACCTCAGCACCGTCGCTACGCTCAAGTGCGTCGCATCCGTTAAGCCTCATTTCCCAAACCTCTGACCCGCTCAATCGCATTTTGGGCTGAAATCTCTCGATGAACTATAAATAACATTATTCCCTCTCTGAACTAAATGCTTGAATGGTTTTGAAGTTCAACAACTTCCTGGAAAAATAAATATCTGTCTGGAGCAGGAGAGCTGCCTGTGTCACGAGCCGCTGCAGTTAAATAGGATTTCACAAGGAATTGAAATTAAAAGACCCATAGTCAGAGTTGACATTTTCAGCTCTTTAGCGTCTTTAAGGAGCGACTAGCTTGACTAAAGCTGTCCTGAGGTCAATCAAGCTGCACGTCACCAGCGTGCATCTCTAACATCCATCTCATTTTCTCTTGTTGTGAGGACGGTGTGTTTATTGTCTTCCACGCATTGAAACATTGTTCTGTTTTCCTCACAGCCCTCCTCGGCCTGAGGGTGGCGCTGCAGAAGCCGGCGGAGCCAACCAGGAGGCGCCGTCCCCCGCGGCGGCCGCCGGCACGGAGAGTCCGGCCACAGAGAAGGACTCGTTCACCTGTACGTAAGCGATGCGTGTTCCCAACACATCAGTCTGCTCCTAGAAATGTCACCTGTTAACCCCGTTAAAAACGGAAAGCTGCTCAAATCTCCGCGCAGAAGAAGAGCCGCTGAGTGTTTGCTAATGAGAAAGGCAGGGATGGGTCTGGTGGAGGAGTGACTCTCCTCTTTTTTTTTCCCCCCCCGCCCCAGCTGACCAAGCTAATGGAGCCACAGTGTCGTCTCAGCCCGCCGACTCCACCTCCTCTGCTTCAGACACGGAAAGACGGGAGAACTGGGATGACGGGCTGCTGGAGGACGGGACCGGAGAGCTGAGCGCCGCCGAGCCGAGCGCCGCCGAGCTGAGGCGCCGTCGCCTCCGCAAGCTGGAGACTTCGCCTTCGTCGTCGCCCCCTCCTCCAGATAACTAGTTGGCGACTGGAGACGCATCAGGAACTCTGAGATAACTTATGGCTGCTTCGTTGCCTCTTCCTCGTGGCTCTCGCCTTCCACAGGCTCAGGTTTCTCACAGCGCGGAGTTGCACTCAGGCTGTCGGAAGACGCAACAGCTCCTCCCCCCCTCCTTCGTTTTCTCTTTCCGATTTGATCGGCTCCAGGACGGACGCCTGCGGTCCTGGCGCTGCAGCCGTCTGTAGGCTTCTTAAGGCAGGAACAGGACTCCTTTAAGGCTGCGGCGCTCAGCCTGAGAGTCGGCGTTTAGCTCTAGTTTAGCTCTTGTTTAACTGCGTCTTTGGTTTAATCCAGTTGTCTTCAGTATGAAGGTGTTCCACAGCAGACAAATCCAGTATATTCAGTTCAGCCACTTCTGCTTTTTCTACCTTGTTTCCCTGGGTTCTGACCCCGTTTCCACCGCTGACGCTGTAACATACTGATTTAATGGAAGCTGTATATACTGTATAAAAGTTTTAATAGGTGATCTGTACACGATGTGGAAGGAAGCGACCGAACCAGCAGCACAGCGCAGCGCAGCGACCGGTGCCGGCGCTCCCAGAGGGCCGTGTTGGTGAAGCTGCTGATCATGGAGCCTTTTTCTACAGGTTTTCTGCTGCAGCGACGTGACGTTTCTTTAAGTTGGTTTGGCTGTTTAAATTAAAACTGATCTATTAAAAAAAAGTATTTCCAGTTATCACTTTTTTTGGTTATTTAAGTATTTAAACGGTTTTAAAAGGTTTTGGGGGAAAATCTAAAATGTATCCAAGCAACATTCAGTGGCGACCAAATTCAACATCTAGATTGCCTTGACTCATTACGGATAAAGGAGATCCCTCCATGAAAAATAAAGTTTTTATATAATCATAGAGCAGAATTATTGGCACCCCTGCTGTGATCACCCTGAATGATCCTGACTCAGCAGAACAGCACTTTAAATATTCCTGTTTGCAGGAATAGTCTTCAGATCATCCCAAACAGACCAGAATCATCAAGTTAGTTGCGAGCCACAAATTCAATTAGCGAAAGTTATTTTGTGAATTCTTTACCTGCTCAACAATAAACCAAACATGCAATATGTAAAGAGACTAAAGACGGGAGTCTGATTTTCTTTTTTTTGTTGAAAACAGATCTATTAATCCAAAATAGTCTTAAAAAAATGGCTTGTATAGCGCTTTAACTAGTCTTGACGACCTCCAAAGCGCTTTACACTACAGTTTAGTCATTCACCCATTCACACACACATTCACACCCTGACGGTGGTGAGCTATGTTAGTAGCTACAGCTGCCCTGGGGCAGGCTGACAGAGGCGAGGCTGCCATGCACCGGCGCCACCGGGCCCTCTGACCACCGCCAGCAGGCAATGTGGGTGAAGTGTCTTGCCCAAGGACACAACGACAGAGACAGTCAGTGTGGGGGATTGAACCAGCAACCCTCCAATTGCAAGATGAACTCCCTAACCTCTGTGCCACGTCGCCCCAAAGGGACGACGTTTGTCTGAGAAGTAAAAGGTTGTACATTTTTGGGTGGGATCTAACTTTGTTTTTCATTCCCTTGAATCTTTTTTTTGTCTTCACAAGAATGGAGGTCAATCTGTCTTCAACTCAGCCTGCTGTCACCAGGTTTAATCTGAAGCCAGGTCTGCTAATGAAGAACAGATGCTGGATCTTTGTGGTCATATTTAGTTTAAAATTGAAATAAAAGCAAAAAGTGACGGATACTTGACATGTGATCGTCTGACTGAGCTTGAGCGACGCCAAACGTCCACATTTCTCTGTGAAAATTGACTTATTTCCATATACAGTTTATTCATCATCCTTGTCAAAGAACCACAGACGACTTTTTGAATTTACTTGTTTTTTTCCCAACAATAGTTGCAATTTATTTTTAATCTGGTATTTCCCATGATTGCCCAATCTTTCTAATGAGCTTTACAGAGCCTTTGGAAGACACACATCCCCCCCACAGCATCATAGATCCTCCACCGTACTTCACAGTGGGCTCAAAGTTACCCCTCCACACATTTACCCTCCACTTCACGCCCAACACACCCTGAGTGTTTATTGCAGAAAAAGCTCAACGTTGGCGTCAGTTAAGGCCCCAGCAGAGGTCAGCAAACTGCCTGAACTGCTTCTTCGGCCATGAAGATGACATTTAATGTTAGGGCTGCAGTTCTCTAACAAAGCTTTGGAAAATAAATTAAAAGTTGCATTTAGATTATTTAATGATTAGGGTGAATGTTGGTGAAGATTCTCCGTCATCCAGGTCATAATCGGTCCAAAAAAGGTTAAAAAATATTCTTTAACCTTTTTGGATTCAACAAGCTGAGGCATTAAAAGCACGCTTGCCGCGTTCTCTACTTTCCCCAGGAAGGTTTCCTGCCTAGCAACACCATGCCCGCGTGTTCATTGGCTCGTCGTGGATGTGGGCGGAGTCAGCCATGTGAGGACAGCCGAACGGCATCGAGAGGGTTCGTTTTCACATGAGGCATTAATGAAGCATTTATTTTAGCTCCGGGCAAAGACATAAATAACTTAAAAACAACCAATAAAACACATGAAGAACAGGAGAAGAACCAAAATCAACTATAAAAAAAGCAAACAACTAAACAAATGCTGCAGGAGTTATTTCCCCAGAAACAGAAATTAAACACTAATAGCTGCAGCAATACTAAGGATGGAGATTAAATTATAGGAATGGCCTTAAAAAGCATTTTTTTGTCTCATGAGCAACGCTGGTTTGAGTCCATTCAGGAATGATGAAGCTAAACGGGACATCTTCTGGACTAAAGAGTCGGCTTAGCTCCTGTAATAATGCAAATAATGCTTGTCTGACCTGCATGGAGCTCGCTAGGTCACGTAATTTACGTCTTCTCCCTTTACATCGACAAAGAGTCAATAGATCTACTCTATTTAAAAATAACTACAAGGTGCATCTTCTTAGCTTCCCTGAGGTGATCAGTGCAAATTGAGCCACAGAGTGGGAGGAGCACGGGGTCCCCGTCCGTCCCACCGAGACGACTGGCTTCAGTTCTGAGGGGTGGAGTAGAAGGAGTGGTGCTGGTGGCTCTGCTCTGCGGGGTTGTTGGCAAACAGGAGGGGCGCGGTCTCTGATCCGTACCAGCTGGAAATGCACGAAGACAAGCAAAAAGGTGACTTGGAGCTCACTTACAGCAGAGATGCTCTCTTGGCGTTTTATCGCCATTGCAAAACCATTTCCTAATTGCGCGTTTAAGACCTTTGCCCTCGATTCTAAACAATAAAGCTGCTGGAGAATGCGAGGGCATTCAGGCTGGAGCAGAGGGTGAACACAGTGCTGGTATCGGTATCACCTTTGGTTCTGATCGGCGGCGTGAGCCCACGGAGCAGGTATTTCGTCGTCGCTGCCTTCAGGGTCATCGAAGAAATACGGGCGAGGCAGAACCCTGTTGTTGATGTCCAGGCTGCTGGCCTGCGGACGGACAGACAGACGCGAGAGGAGAAAGGCCGTGAGTGTCGCCGCAGAGGACGGGAGGCCCGGGGCCGGGGAAGCAGCCGGGACGCGGCGAGCTCACCTCCTGAGCGGGCCGCCGCACTCTGAAGATGAGGATGAGCAGGCTGGTGGGGAGCAGCTCCCAGATGAAGAGGATGGCGCCGAAGGCCAGGTACTCTCTGTCGCCGAGTTCGCTGTGCAAGTCAGCCTGACGATAAAAACACACAAGGCGTATCTTACACCGCCATGGCTTTTTTTTTTTTTTTTTTTTTTTTACAACTTATGTGTAAAAACGCCACGATCAAAGATTAATCGTGGTGCCGTCCCTTATTAAAAAAAAAAAAGGTCACCTGGTCAGACACGTTGTACCAGTCGTAGTCAAAGGATTCCACCTTATAGCTCTGGGACAGAAAGAGGACCGTCAGGTTGTAGCAGGCCCGGCTGAAAAACAGGAAGATGGCCGCCGCTCCCAGGGCTGCGGTGCGGCACACTGTGGTCCCCTGGTGAAAGACCACAGAGCATCACTCGAGTCATTGCTACGGCACAGGAAACGCTGGGACGTCCCGGGAAACGGCAATATTCCACCGGACCGTCGTTGGAAGGTGAAAACTGAACTGCTGGAGATCCTTTTCTGACCGCCGGTTACAAATAAACACGGCGCTGCTGATTTAACAGGGCTAATGGCTCCCAGTCCGAGTTCTACCGGCTCGTGAAGGCCGGCCCGCGCACCGCACGGCTCCGCTCACTGTAGAGTGTTTCAGGAGCAGTTTTTGTTTTCAGGGTCAGCCCCGGTTCCTCTGGCTCTGCTGAAGAGCAGCAGGGTCAGACCGAGCCGACTCCCCTGTTTTCAGTGGTTGGCCGCGGGGCGACGAGAGGTGAGAAGGTTTTCCTTAAAGAAGCGACGGCATTAATATTAACGACCACTATGAACCTCAGGGCTGTGCATAAATATCGATACAAAGATTAATATCGATGTTTTTAAAAACGATTTAATATCGATATTCTGGCTTTCAATAACGATATACCTCCCAACTACTAGGTGGCGGTATTACAGCCGTCTGGCTGGGAGACAGGATTGTAGAAGCGCCTTCATCCCTAAAATCAGATGTGATATGTTAAATGCATTGAACCAAATGCACTTTCCGTTCCTGTTAATATATCAGTGTTCAATAAATTTAACATAAATATAATATTTGGCTGGTTTTCTGAACGGGCCCCCCCCCGAGACACACTTGATATAATAAGCAGTCTGATGGCATTTTAGTGAAAGGATTTTTATCAAAAACACAATTAATGTGCACAAATAAGTAATAACTGTATTAACCATACATGTAAGAGGAGTTTCATGGGGCCCCCAGGAACTTGTGGCCCTAAGCAACAGCCTAGTTTTGCCTAATGGTAAATCCGCCCCTGATCGTGAGCTGTGTATCGAGAATCGGATCGGATCAGCTCATCCTAGATCATACTCAGCCCTAATGAACAGAGAGGGTCAAATCTAACCATGAACCACGGCCGAAAGGGGAAAAAAAAGAAAAAGAGACACATAAGACTCAGAGCACCGCTGGAAGCAGCTCGCTCGAGCTCGGTCCAGCCTCGCCCTCCCTCCGCTGACGGAGCAGCTTACGCGGCCTGGCAGTAAAAGCACGCAGTCAAACCCATGAAAACGATTCCGCTGCCGTTCTCCTCGCTCCCGCCGTGGCTGAGGCACGGGAGCTCAAATTGGAACTCCGTGACTGGAAACAGCCGCGGGGAGCAGCGGCGCGCTACGCGGCGCTCGGACCCCGGGGGAAACCTGGAGGTTTCCTGCCTTGCTTTATTAGCCGTGTGGTCCAGATATTTATCCAGGTGGATTGCTCCTTAACAACCAAGACAATCGTGCACATCCAGTTACAGAGACATCATTTGTATCCTTTTCATGTTTTGTTTCTAATAACACAACTCTCACGGGTTCCTTCGAAATGTTGATGTTGCAAACAGGGTGTGTGTGTGTGTGTGTGTGTGTGTGTGTGTGTGTGTGTGTGTGTGTGTGTGTGTGTGTGTGTGTGTGTTGTTTGGCTGAACGCCTGACCTTGCTCATGAGGTAGGGGCCGAAGGAGCGGGGCTGGCGGGTCAGCAGCAGCAGCACGGCGGCCAGCAGCACGCCGTCCAGGATGAAAAGCAGGTCGTTGACGATGACCCGCACCAAGACCAGCTTCCAGGTGCGCTTCCCCTTCTCCCCGCTGCTGCCACGCTCCCCCAGGGCGGCGCACGTCACGTTGATGCACAGGAAGACGAAGCTCATGGCGCCGTAGCCGAACTGGGCCAGCCGCCTGAGAACGACACACACGTGGGGAGGGGGAGGGGGGGCGGTGACCGGGCTGCGGCGAGGCGTCAGAGGACGACGCCCCTCGGGGAAGGAAGTCACTTACAGTTTCCTGTCCGTCGCCGAGCCGAAGGTGTCCCGGATTTTCAGCAAAACCTGCGTGACAAGACGACAGCGGCCTTAGAGGTGAGGCGAGGCGGGAAGCCGGCGGTCTGCGAGCGTCTCCGCGGGATCCCTCTCCCCCGGCCTCACCTGCGTGAAGTAGAGGTTGATGAGGCTGAAGGTGAAGAACTGCAGGCAGACGGGGAAGCAGTAGAGCAGCCAGAAGGCGGCGGCGGGCAGGTGGTTGGCCTCCGCGGTGTTCTGGAAGTAGAAGGAGAAGAGCGTGGTGCGCAGGCCGGCCCAGAGCAGGCAGAGGAACAGGAAGAGGCTCTGGTAGCTCCACCGCTTGTGCTTGTAGACGAAGAGCAGCCAGAGCTGCGCGTACACCGCCAGGAAAAGGCCGGCGTACAGGGCGGTGTAGAGGGCGGTGAAGCCGAGCTGGACGGACGGGGCCACGGCGGGATGCAGGGGAGTCGGGGAGGAGGAGGCGCTGACCGGAGCCCCCATTGGAGCGGCGGCGGCGGGATCACTGAGCGGCCATGGTCGCGCAGACGCTCTGGAGCTTCCCGCCTGCTGGGCGTGCAGAGAGGATCTGGGGAGACGCGTTCAAAGGGAAGGGAAACACTGAAGGAAAGGATGTTTTTCCACAGATTGTGGGCGCAATAATCTGTCAGAATAAAAGATTAATCGAAGCGCACAAACCCTTGCAAAGACAGTCATACCGCTCTGACTTTTCACATCTGAGTCACATTGCAGACGCACCTTTAGGTGCAACAAGAGCTGCAGGGCGTCGGAACTTTGGCCCGTTCTCCTTTGCAAAATATCTCAAGCTCGTTCCGATGGGATGGAGAGCATCTGTGAGCAGCCATTCTCAGGCCTTCCCACTGATTCTCAGGATTCAGGCCTGGACGTCAACCATCCCACAGTGGCTCTGGTTATGTTTTGGGTCAAAGTCCTGCTGGAAGGGGAAGCTCTGCAGCAGCCCTGCATCTATAAAGCTCTAAGCATCTACCCCTGACCACCTTCCCTGTGTTCTGTTCCCACAGCACCACGCTCCACGGTGGAGGTTAGACTACTGCATTCACAAATCTAATTGGACTAGACTACCAGAGGAGGAGGGGCTGAATGCAAATGCACGCTGTACTTCCCAGATTTTCATTTCTAAAGAATGTTTTGTTTGTTTTTTATTCTTTTTCTGGGTTTTTAAGGCACTAGTGGCTCATTTTTTTACAAAATAGCCTAACAGGAAAGGGGGTTTAAGACATGTGATAAAGGACCTCAGGCCGGAGCCGAACCTGGGTCTAAGGCCTCAGTGTGTGGGTCGTGCTCCACCTGTAAAGAATGTTTTGAAACCACATATCCTGTTCCTTCCACTTCACATCTTTGCCCCGCTTTCTACTGTCGGTCATATAAAATGCTAGAAAAAGAACAAGCATCGCTGTCGACGAGATGTGACAAAACCTGAAAAGGTTCGGTCGAATGCGTTTGCGATCAACTGACCACTATGGCGAGTTTAGGTGGAATCTGACCTGAAAGGAAGTGCAGAGCAGGGTCACACACACACACACACACACCAACCACAACAAATCAGCTGCCTTCTGGCTTTAACAGCAGGACAAAAAATAAAAGGGAAGAAAAGACCTTGCTGACATGTGAGACTGCTGTGCACAGCCTCTGTGGTCTGCAGCAATGGCGATCAGATAGTATAAGAGGCCCAGAAGAGGAGCTATGAACCTTTTGTCAAAGAAAAACAACACCATGACAAACACCGTCCTGTCCTGTCCTGTCCTGTCCTGGGGTGTGTGGTAAACAGCCAGGCATCAGGGGTGTTAGCCTAAGGCGAAGAGCTCAATCAGACTCTGGACTGCAAGAATCCACAACAGGAACCCCGGCTGAGCTGAAATCGATGCTCAGCATGTTTGCTGGGGAGCAGCCAGGTGAAAACCAGGTGAAAACCAGGCGACACAGAAGGAATGAAGGACGTGCAGAAACAAGTCAGCAACTTTTTTTTAAAGAGGGACCACAGATCAGATCTGTTGGCTTGTTTTCAGTAGAAATGTAAACGTTTACTGTGCAGAAATTAGACGGTGCCAATGAAATTCTGACAGGCATAAATGAAACAGCACACAAGGCCATTTCCTCCATCACTAATCAACCCGCTGTAGACGCAGTCATCCTCCAGCAGATGTATTTCCAACAACCTTAGAGTTAGATTATACATATAACGTATTAGAAACAAAACGTTTACTATGAGATTAAACAGAGTAAGGCGACTCGCTGTTTGCTCTCGCTAATGACACAGTAACGCCAGTGTAGCAGACAGTAGCACACTGTCTTTCAGTTTCAACTAACTGGGTTATATAACAGTTCAGATTTTTATGGCTGACCGTGCAATAAGTTCGTTTATTCTGTTTTAAAACAAACGGTAGGAGTCCCCTCGGTGTTTTTCTGTAACCTTTGACCCTAGTGTGAACCTATAGCGCTGGCTTCGCTGCGGTAAACAACCCACTGTTGCGTTCACGGTAATAATGAACCTCAGCCGGATTAACTGAAAACAGCTGCAAAATACCTACGTTACGTCTTTCCACTTCCGCACATCAGTCGCGTCTTCACAAGCCTCGTAAAAATAATCCGAATTTGACTCGTCGGTACTCAACTGACGACAATAACAGCCCCCTTTCCCCTCCGGTGAACACGGAGCTGGAGGATGAGCTGCCGACGACGGTAATCCCTTGTTTCCGTGTGTAACGTCTGAGGGGCGGGGCTTCTGTGACGCGCCACGGTGTGCGTCCGCCATATTGTGAGTGGCACATCGACAAGTTTGCTTCCTTTATTGGGTTACTTTTCCCAAAGGAAGCGCTCATGTTTAAGTTCACCTAACTTTGATAACTTGTTTTTAAATACTTAAACATGTGTTGATTTTAGAAATAACGTTGGTGATTATTTGAGACAAAAAATAACTATATAGCTGCAAATCACAGTAAAACAGAATAACCACTGAGGTTGTCCAATCCAATCCAACTTTATTTATAAAACACTTTAAACACACAGAGACCAAAGTGCTGTACAGAAAACACAAATATAAACAGTATAAAATTGTGCTGTACATAAAACTTATTTTATGCCTGAAACTACAACAAATCACAATCTTCTTTTAGTAATAATAATAATTCAGATGTATTTGGTTTTGCTGTATTAAGTATTAAGCGGTAATGCGACTCAAAGTACTTTACAGGGACACTAGAATAAACACAGAAAAATAGCAAAGAATTTTAATCTGATTAAAAGAGAATATGTTGAGCTGGAGATTTAAATATAATCCTAAATTATGCCATGGATACAACCAGCTCCAAAAAAACCTGGAAGGTCAAAAGATCTTAATATTTTAATTAGAGAGATGGCCATGTTTGATTTCTGGAGGGATTTCCACATTAAAGAGAGATATTTTACCCATTATTCTCTCACACATAAAGTCCACTCCAGATTGACTTCTTTTTGATGAACACTACTGACAGGTTTCGGGCGAAGGAATGCAAAATTGGAACATCTAATGTATCTGACCACAATATTGTTTATTTGCCTATTCACTTATCTAATCAACCAAAAACAACTTTATAGTGTTTAAATACACGCATTCTCGACAAGGAAACCACAATACATGACATTAAGAAAGAAAGAGGAGAATGTGTAGAGGGTAATAACAATAGTCAGGTAAATCCTGTTCTGGTTTGGGATACAGTTAAAGCAGTAATGTGAGGCAGACTCCTTTCAAGAACTGCCTATTTGAATAAGACAAAACAAATAAACTATGAGTTGGAAAAAATACTTAGGAGTTTAGAATTAAAACAAGAAAGGACTAATAATCAAGAACTGACCGAACAAATAAGTTATTAAAAATAATGTAAATTATATGATACATGAGGAGATTTTTCAAAACAGGCTTTTATCGAGTCTGCCACAAGAATCCTGGCAATTCGCCTCCGAAAGCAACAACTGAAGCACCCGATTACCAAAATTAGAGACCCTTTAACTGATAATTTGACTTACGATATTAACCAAATCCATAAAATCTTTTAAAACTATTATAAAACACTATACACATCCCAAAAACCAGTGAATGAGAGTGTTATTACACAATATGGTTTAGACCTGCCTTCCCTAGGATCAATTCAAAATGATGCCTTAAATTAATCACTCAAAAAGAATTGGACACAGCTATTGGAAATCTGAAAACTAACAAATGCCCAGGTAGCAATGGGTTTTCAAATGAGTGGCACAAAATTCTTAAGGAGGAGCTTGCTCTGAGTAGAGCAGAGATGCCGCAATCAAGGAGGCTGTGATAATTGTCCTCCCTAAGGAAGGAAAAAATATAGAATATTGTGAATCATATCGCCCAATCTCTAAACTGAATGTTGATTACAAACTCTTTACCTCTATAATCTCTAGGAGAATGGAGCTTTATCTTATAGATTTGATTCATGAGGATCAAACAGGATTCATTAAAGGCCATCAAACTCACGACAGTGACAAACATTGAATGTCATAGACCAAGCCAAGAAACAACTGAGTATTGCTTTAGTCAGTCTTGACGATGAGAAAGCCTTTGACCGGGTCAGCTGGCCCTTTTTCTACAAGGTACTCGAGGATCTCAGCTTTGATGATCAATTTATTAGGTGTATCCAGTCATTATATGATAGTCCGAGGGCCAGGGTAAAAATTAATGGCTACCTAACTGATAGCTTTCAACTGTTTAGAGGTACTCAACGGGGCTGTTGCCTCAGTCAAGCACTCTTTGCGTTATTCATAAAGCCCTTGGCACAAACTATTAGGCAAAACGAAGAGTTTAAAGGCATTACAATTGCAAATACTGAACATATAATTGGACTTTTTGCGGATGATATTATCACCTACCTCCAAAATCCAGATGTAAGCCTCCCTAAATTGCTAGACAGGAAATAGTGAAAATGAGTCAGCTTCTTAGATTTTTGTATCTTTTCATGTCATTGCCTATCAGGATTGCTGACTCACACTTTAACTCTAACGTTAATACAACGATTTATTTGGGCAGGGGCTTGACCAAGGATAAAATTTAGAACACTTCAGATTGATAAAGAACACAGCGATTTAGCCATTCCAAATCTGAAGGAATATTACCACGCATCTCAAATGAGATAAATGGTTTGCTGGTGTTCCCCAGGAATGGAGGCCTGATGGAGACTGATTGAACAAACCCAGGAACGGAGCCAACCTCAGACCCCTGTAGGAGGTAAAATTATCACAAACAGGGCGCACTGGTGGCGCAGCAGGTAGCAAGACCCATGTACAGAGGCCTTAGTCCTTGACGCGGTTGACCAGGGATCGACTCCGACCTGCGGTCCTTTGCCGCATGTCTCACCCCCCTTCTGTCTGTGTAAAAAAAAAAGCGAGCCACTAGAGCTGCGAAAAATCTCAATTTTTTTTTATCACAAACAAAGATGGGAATTGTATAGTTTAAGATACATTATTAATTTGGAAAGAGGTTGTAAATAAGTACAAAAGGGCTAATGATTTTAAACTGGCCCTCCTGCAATTCGAATTTTCGACCAGGTGCTGGAACGATAAAGGCCTCATGGTCCTGTGTCAGTTTGTAGATGGCAACACCTTTAAAACATTCAAACAACTCAAGAGACAATACAATCTACAGAACAGAGATTTATTCAAATATTTTCAAGTGAGACATTTCTGTAACGGTGAAATAAGTAAAGGTATTTCTCCCGAAAGCAATTACATTGTTAAAGTTTTTACTATTGCTTATAAGCTCCTGCCAAGTAAAACTGTCTCTAAACCATATAAAGCACTGCAGAAACAAAATGGGAATAATACCTTGTATATTAAGTCATAATGGGAAAAGGAGCTTTGTATGGAAGTGTCAGCAGGTAATTGGCTTTCGATGTGTGTGACACAACAGACGTCTACTAGTTCTAAAAGATGGAGGGAATTTGGGTGGAAGAGCCTGGTCAGATTTTTCATTACACCTCATATTATTAATAAACAAAGGGGTGAACAACAGCAATGTTGGCGACAGTGTGGACATCGAAAGTGCAATCTATCTCAAATATTTTGGACATGCTCAAAGTTTGAACAAACCTGGGAGAGTATCTTTTCAATTACTGGGAGGATAATGGGTTATGTCATCCCTAAAGAGTCTAACCAGATGGGTTGTTAGGTCTACTACCTGGTGAAGTGGTCCAAAAGGACGACATTTATCTTTTTAGAATCCTAATGATTGCACGTAAAAAGGCTATCACTCGGTCTAGGCTTGAGATTGACCCACCTCGGACTGATCAGTGGAAAGGAATAGTCGAAGAGATACACTCAATGGAGAAGATGACATACTGTTTACATGTCAAAGGGCACATACAGGACTGTCTCAGAAAATTAGAATACTGTGATAAAGTTCTTTATTTTCTGTAATGCAATTAAAAAACATGAAATGTCATACATTCTGGATCAACTGAAATATCGCAAGCCTTTTATTGTTTTAATATCGCTGATTATGGCGTACAGCTGAAGAAAACTCAAAAATCCTATCTCAAAATATTAGAATATTTCCTCAGACCAAGTAAAAAAAAATTATAACAGCAAAACAAAATCAAACATTTGAAAATGTCCATTAATGCACTCAGTACTTGGTTGGGAATCCTTTTGCACAGATTACTGCATCAATGCGGTGTGGCATGGAGGCAATCAGCCTGTGGCATTGCTGAGGTGTTATGGATGCCCAGGATGCTTCAATAGCGGCCTTTAGCTCATTTGCATTGTTGGGTCTGGTGTCTTTCAGCTTCTTCTTCACAATACCCCACAAATTCTCGATGGGGTTCAGGTCAGGGGAATTGGCAGGCCAATCAAGGACAGTAATGCCATGGTCAGTACACCAGTTACTGGTGGTTTTGGCACTGTGGGCAGGTGCCAGATCTTGGTAGTGCAGCGTTTCCTGCCACATTTCCCCCTTCCAACACACTTTTTGTGAATGTGCTTTGAAACTGCACTCAGTGAACAGCCTGCTCTTTGAGAAATTTCTTTTTGTGTCTTACCCTCCTGATGGAGGGTGTCAATGATGGTCTTCTGGACAGCAGTCACATCAGCAGTCTTCCCCATACTTGTGATTTAGTTTACTGAACCAAGCTGAGTGTTTTTCAAGGCTCAGGAAACCCTTGCAGGTGTTTCGAGTTAATTAGACGATTCAAGTGATTAGTTGAATAGCCTACTAGTATACAGTACTTCTTCATGATATTCTAATTTTCTGAGACAGTCCTGTATACAATAAGCGCTGGACAACATGGTTTTTATATAAAGAAACGGAACAACTTTAACACTTTATTTTCCAATTACACAAACACATAATGCCCCTTGTTCTTTGTCTTTGTATGTTGTGTTGTGATAAGAAAAATGCCAAATAAAAAATTAAAAAAGGGAATACACTTATAAACATTGCATAAAACAGATGTTAAAATAGAGAAATTAAAGGATCAGATATTTAAATTGCTATCACCCTGTATCTGTATCGCCCTCGGACTCTGCCTTGTGTTAATGTGTTTATATATTTTGTTTTTGGGGGGTGCGATGTGAGGGACGAGGCATACACACGGGAGGTTGACTTTATGCCTGAGACCACGTGGTTTATTTAGCTCCAGTGCTGACTCCTCCACCTTTCAAACCATAGACTGCCTGAGTTTCATATAAAACAATAAAAAAATACATTATCTAAAATAAAAAACTGTATCTCTTCAGCCATGAAATCACTCAGATCAATGCTTCACCATAAAAGGGAGAACAGAAGGGAAATACAAACCCACAGTTGCCACAGGAGCTAGCATACGTACAACTAATCATTTTCACACCCAGCAAACTTACATAAAACATTCAGACTTATTCAGATGGTAAATTAACTTATTATGAACATACCAGACAACAGAACTGTTTATTTACCCATTTATGATCAAGACTATATAATAAGACTAAGATGTAGAGAACGATCTATAGTGCTTGCCTTTCAAGCCATAGACTGTGCTAAAATGGCAGTCTGAACTAGGCTTAAAATATAGATTTATTCAAACGTTACCTACTCAGCTTTAAAGTATTTCACAAAGTGTGTGTGGGGACAGATTTCCTAAACGAAGTATGAAAGGCACATTCATTAACGATTAACGATCGGTATTACACTTGTTGAAGCCGTCTTGCTTCCCCAGGTTCGTTAATTCGTTGTGCAGGACTTAAAACAAAAACTCAGCCAGGACGCAGAATTCAGTTTCACCTTCGCGAAGGGAGAGCAGGTGTGCCCGCCGCATCTGCGGGCCGCGACTCTGACTCTCCCCCCCGTTCAGGCTTGTTTTATTAAATTCAAAACAAAGGATTTTACAGAGTCACACAGTAAATGACGCACACCCTTATCAGTTCTTACTCCCTAAAAACTATATTTTACCAAATATGAAGTTGTTGTTCTCTCCTGCTGCCTGGGAACTGGCCTTGAGACTCTTTTCTGCTACTTTGCTCGCAAACAGCGCATTTTACCCTAATCTATTCACATTCTATTCCTCTGACCAACAGGCGTGGCCTTGAAGCATATTAAGGCATATAGAAGCATATAAAAGCATGTTAAACCTTCATAAGAGTGTATAAAAACGGATCAAAGTTAATATATTCCACACACTATAATGGAGATCAATGCGGCAGCCAGACAATGACGTTTGGATTTGATAGACATTGTAGAAGAAACTGTCAAAGTCAGACAAGCTTTTGATTTTCAGACAGTTTCTTCAACAAGTTGCTGATGTCACGCACGGAGCTCTTGGTTTGCTGTAATTTACTTCAAATCTCCGCCAAGGTGTCTCTGATTGGCGGACAGCACTGTTGCCATGGTTATTTGGACATGTGGTAGATGCATATGTATTTAAAGGTGGGGACAGGGCCACATATTGTTCTGATGGAGCTGCCTCCTCCACTGTATTCCTGGACACATACGTTCTGTCTCTAAACTTTATGTTACTTCTGTATATTCCTCTGTAACTCGCTGTCTCCCTCCCTGAAGGCTTTTTTTCACAGTTCAATATCCAGGCAGTGGAGACGATACTTCACAGCAACATGTATTGGATTACACCATCTGTTGTTCACAAGTAATGCCAATCCACCTCCTTTGCTTTTGCGTTTAGGACAGGAGTGGGTCAAAATATCCGTTAACAGGTGCAGAGGTCTCTTTGTCAGTTACATCAAGTGCTTGACTGCAGTGATTACCTTTAAAAGCTCGCACAACAAGATATTAAGTTACAGGTACCATCATTTTTATCTAGGCCTCTTTTAGTAATTGTTTTTTTAAATGATTCTGTTGAACCACAATTCAAAAGCAATGTCTGATTTTCATTGGTTAATTTTCAGTACATTTTTATTTATTATTGCTTTCGTCAGTTTCAGGTTATTTCGGTGACCATCGTGGGATTTTCTTTGATTAACAGAGGGGTGCCAACAATTTTAGCCATGACTGTCTGTCAATAGGTTTTAAGGATTAACACCAAAACTAGATGCCAGAGATCGAACCAAATTATTCCATACTGTTAAATATTCTTTCTTTCTAAGAACTTGGACAAAATACTAGCTAAGCTTATGGGTTGATAATTGTCCTTACTATTTATTTTGCCAGCCTCATCTTTTATAATAGGCACAAAAACAATGGATAGAAAGGAATCAGCCAAAATCCTATAAACTAAACACCCAGGATAGAAAATGATAAGCAGAGGACAGAGGCTTTTATATACAAATTCTATCCATCCCACATTCTTTTTCTTTCTTTTAGCATTCTAATGGCACAATATGCAACATATTGTGGAGAGAAACTATCGCAACTTCACAGCTGGTAGTGGTGGCCTGTAGGAGTGGTTGGTTAGTGATTGGAGAGCCAGACGTTTGCGTCCTGGACAGGCTCCAAAGGTCAGCGGTGCGAACCTCAGTCTGTCACTCTGGGCCCCTGAGCAAGACTCTTGACCACAAACTGCTCCCTGTGCACCACTCAGTGTGGCCAGCACAATGCTCCCTAAGGGATGGGTTAAACAAAGAAACAAATTTCCCCTCTGTGGGACTATAAAGGGAATGATTTATTTTTATCAATTTCGGTGCTTTTGACACCGTTTTGCTTGCAAAGGAATTTCATATCCATCATGGTTTGTGGGCTTTTGCAATTTACCATAAGAGCATGCAGCTGAAACTTTTGGTACCTCAATCTTAGTTAGGAAGACATCAGACTGAACAAAATATACCCGAAGACACTTCTCTAACAAGTTAGACCAATCACTTTAGGATACACTTTGACATTGTGCAAAGGCAACACAGGGATACATTGCACAGATGATCATCAAAAGGCACTCAAAATTGTAATCTTCAGGGATTCCAAATAGTCAGGATCTAACCTTGATGCTGCGTGCCACACCTCACTTATATACAGTAAGTGCAGCTGTTACCAGACAACGGTTGTACTAGAAGGAACGAGACCATTATCAGACCCCCACTGCGATAAGTGATTTGCAAATATAGAGTTACAATCAGATACACATGCACCCATATCACCAAAAACACACGCAGAAGCATTGTCCTCAATAAAAGACATGACATAGGACAGCCTGTATTCAAGATATTTAACTTCATTTTAAACTCAATCTCTGTAGTCCAAGCCAGTCCACAGTAACCAACGTATCATACTTTTTAAGCCAGTGCACAGCAACACTGCCAGATATTCTGCCACAAACTTCCACAGAGGCCATTTCAGTGCTAGATTCACCAGCTCCATGAAAGTATGCAGAGTTGGATGCAATCTTTCTAAATCTTGCTTTGGGAAAATGCTCTCTTGGGCACACGGTATTGCGTAAGAGTTTTCTTTCACAGTCAAGCAGGGTTTTTCATCAGCTTCACTGTACCGAACAGGCAGCCCTAACGCATTAATGGGGACATTAATAAAATTGCATTTATTTTAGCTTGTCCTGTGGCACCCATCGAATGGCTGCTCGGTTTAATATCAGCACGTCAGGAGCACTGTTTCAGTACTTCTGGTGCCTATATCCAGCAGTCATTCGGTGAGAGGCGGGGTACCAGTCCATCACTGGGCAACACAGAGACACACAGGACAAACGGCCATGCACACAAACACACACACGCCTAAGGACAAAAGGGCCGGAGACCCCACACATGCAAACTCCATGCAGAAAGACCCCAAGCCAGGATTTGAATCCAGGACCTTCTTGCTGCTAGTCAACATCGTTGCAATTATGGATGTCTTAAAACCAAATTGAATCTGATAATTACACACTTGCCGTTTTCTTTCCTTTTTAAAATTTTGATTTTGTGGAAGAGGAATTCTACAATTCCTAACCCAAATAAGAATTAGAGACAGGTGTGGGTTTTTGTTTGTGTTTATTTGTTTGATTTAAACAACAACAAAAAAGAACCCTGCACATTTAGTAAATGTTAACTCACAGTTTCAAAAAAATTTTGTTGTTGAAATTCATGCACAGCTTTTTGTATGCACTTGAGCAAAAAAATAAATACAAAAATTGCCCCCCACAATATGGCGGCGACGCTGACGTTCCATCCAGACGTTCATGCGTCAACCACTTTTCCTTTCCAACCGCCAATCAGCGCCGACAGGAAATGGCGGTTACTTCAAGTTGTTGTTTACGTCTCTCTGCGAGGAAGAACGACGCATTCAAACCCCACGCGTTACCCGCGGACCACCGACGGCCGCGTTTCAATCAGCTCGGCGGCATACTTAAACACCGTTAGCGCCGCAGACCACGGCGTCGCCATTTGTTTGCCACGGTTGGCGCCCCGCTCTCACCCCTGGCTGCTGTTTTGCGTTCCCTTAACGTCTCGCTTCGCCAAGCTGCGGTTTTAAGCCCCCCGGGATGCCGATGGTGCTGCGGACTAGGCGATCGCTTGTCCCCGATGGGCCGAGCGCCGAGGTCGAGTTTCAGCCGACGCAGAGGAGGAGGAGGTCGAACCGCCGGCAGCAGAGGCAGAATTACGAGGTGGGTACTTTTATTACTCAGTCTTTCCGCCTCCTCTTCCTCCACCGCTGCTACAGAGAAAGGAGGACGGCCACGTCGCTCGCACGTTAGCGTCAACGGTAGCAGCAGCAGCAGCGACGTTTACTGCCGCTACTTTATCTCCTCTTTCGTATTAAAGGGGGTTATGTTTGTATCACTGACGTCGACTGCTTTAATTCTCACCTTTAAGTGTTTTCCGCTTTAGTTTAGGGAAAGAGCGGCTAGCATAAGTTAACAGGACGGAGCTAACGTTAACTGCACCTTAAAGGCGCACCACCCCCTCCTCCCGCCGAAGCCAAAAACTTCTTCGTCTCTAGAACCTGTACAGTCAGCGTGTTGTTGTAAGTTTTTTTTCCCCTCCTCTCGTAACTCTAAAAAGTTGGTTTTGCTTTAAAAGCGTCGCACAGTGCCGTTCCGAACATAACCAGCTGATATAGCTTAGCTACGCCGTAGAGCGGCCCCGTTAACCGACTCCCACCGATCCGTCCCTGCCAGGAGGAGGCCGAGGAGACGGAGTCCGTCCCGGGCGAAGTGATGGAGAGACACGAGGCCGAGCTGGAGGAGGAAGCTGCTGAGGAGGCAGATCTAACGGTAAGAGGCGCACCGTTCATCCTCTGAACGGCCAAGCAGGGGCTGCTGTGGCTGTGGGGTGGGATGGGATGGGGGGGGCACCCTGACAGTCTGGGTGGGGCTGGCCATTCTGTGGCTCTGCAGCAGCTGCCAGCCACTACCAGGGAGAGCAGTATGTGTCTTTATCTACGTTCTCTTTCAGACCGAGTCGAACTTAATAAAAACACTGAAGCAAGGCGCTGCTCGTTCTCCAAGTACACCGTGCAGCTTTAGTAGGAGGAAAGCGAGACTCGCATTGATCATTGGTATCAGTTCACTGTGACGGTTCATAAGGACCCGTCAGAATGTCAGGTCAGGGCCAACCGACTGGAGGGTCGGGGCTCGTTTTGCATGAATTGCGGCGCCAATGCCGTGTTGCGCGCAGGTGGTCGGCCTGTGGCTCGGCTGAGGCGTGAGGCCAGGCAGTAGCGGCCTCCAGGTCGTCTCCCGTGCTGGTTCTGGTGTCGTCCCTCCTCCTCTTGACGATAACCCAACGATTCCCAATAGGTCAGGCTCGCTCGTTTTTTTTTTTTGTGGGGAGGTTAAAGTCCTGCTTTAAAAAAAAAAAAAAAAAATGGGATCAGTATCTCCACAGAGCTTGTCAGCAGAAGGAAGCGTGAAGATCCATAAGTTGTCCGGGTTGACTTTGGAACTGATAAAAGTCCGGCAGACGACAAGGCGACCCGACTCGTCTCTGACTGGAAACTTCACCCTGGACTCCTAGCGACGTGGATCCTGCTCCTGTCCACTCTTCCCCCAGACGTCAGGACTTTGATCATCAAAACCAAATGCAAAATTGGCTTTTATTTGAAAAGAGGGCTCGGGACCACCGAGCAACAGTCCAGCCTCGATGATGAGACTTTTCACATCGTCTGTGGTTCAGACGGGGCTTCCTGTTTGGATGTAAGGACTCTTGAAGAATCGGCTGCAGTTTCCTTTTCAGTTTGCTTCAAAGCATTTTAGAGATGGGACTATCCTTGTTGCTCGTGCACCATTTTTATTTCTTCCTTCCACTAAACTTTCCACGAGAATGCTCGGACACAGCGTCTTTAGAAACAACGTTTTGGTGGCCCACTCTCTTTGCGGAGGCGTCAGTGACGGGTCGGCAGTCTACCCCATCTTTGTGTAAGCCACAACATAACACCACTGATTAATAATCACTTAAATTGGTCCTGTACAACTTAATTCTCAGAGGAAGTGGATTAATTAATCATCCAAATTAACAAACCCTTGTAAATACGCTGCTAAAAAAAAAAAAAAAGAGAGAACACTTGGCGTTACATTGTGTCCCCTTCATGTTTCTGCGCGGTGCATACTGCTCTGTCTGTTGAATCTGAGTTCATTTGTCAGGTGGCTCATTGAAGGGAACCTTTCTCTCATACCCGTAGGCCCTAAAGCACATTTCTGCAGTTCAGAGCCTGAGTTGCCTTTATTATTTAAACTTGAACGGACAGAACCGTTGTGTCCGGCCCGCCTTGTTCCACGGGCTCATGTTCCTTTTGAAGACGGTCTCTTTGTTGTGGAAGCCCGATGTTTGCCTCCAGCTCTCTGCTTTGTGTCGCTCCGCTCCAGCTCCCAGCAGTCCAGGCTCTGCCGTCCCGTCGGAGGGTTTCGCCGGCTCCACTGGAAGGAAGGGAGCCCCCTGAGGCCGTGTCGCCGACACATGCAGCTGTAAGAGATGTGGAGTTCTGTTCGGTACTGATGGGCTCAGCAGCAGGGATGGCAGCGCGCTTGTCAGACTGGGTTTGTCCTGGCCTCCCTGTAGAGATGCGTACCTTTGAGTTTAGAGCAAGCAGCTCTGAAGCTTGTTCACTCTTAGGTGTTTATTTATACCATTATTTATTATGTTACCTCGGCGCTTTTGATGAGGCGTTGACACTTTAGTCTAAAAACGTTTTTTGAACGAGCGACTTCTTTTCTAATCTGTAAAGTGATTTGTGACGTTCTCATTATTTCTAGTTTTGAATCTGACTGAAGCGCCTGTTAAAACTCTGACTGTTTTTAGCGTTAAAAGTAAGATAAAGAGTGGTTTGAGCTGTTGGCGCTGTAATGTTTGGTTTAATACGCCCGTTCGCTGCTTTATTTCAGGTCTGTGCGTGCTAAAATGCAAAGCAGGATCTTCCACCGCATGTTTGTGTGTTTGTTTTCTCTCTGCTGACACGTCAGTAGAAAACGGCCACAAAGGCGTCCATGTTTGTGTGCGGCCAGTTGAAGATGGGTCGTGTTGGTTCGTACGGAACAGGAAGCTGAAGTACATTTATCAGCAAATAGTTTAATGTTATTTTAGATTTGATGTTCTTGATCAATGGTTGCACCGATCTACACCAAAGTGCTGCCCCGGTTAGGACTGGACGATAATTCAATAACAATGTATATCGATAGACTTGTATCGATAATAGGAATAAAGGGTCAATAAAAAGTTCAATAGGATAACAGTTTTCCTTCCTTATGCGTTCTAACCATGTAGGTTAATATTACAGTCATTACATCCTCCCAGCCAATCACAACGCAGACCCAGGAACCAAGCTCCACCCCCTTCAGAGTTCAGAGAGCTCGGGTTCGTTTATTCTTCTATAAAAACTTGCAGCTTTGGTTAAAAAGTTGGTTGAATCGAGTTTGAAATCAGTGTTTGTGTGTTCTGTATCTAAAAATGGGTTGCTAAGCAACAGCATAAAATGGCCAGGGCTGCACTTTAAATATGTGTTTTGAATTTGTTGATAATTATCGATATCGATCAATATGATTTCTATTTTATCGATATGCTTTTTTTTCTGCATCGTCCAGCCCTAGCCCCGGTACAGGTCAGGGCGTAACGGTGGGCGTCTTCTGTTAGCAGTTATACTGCTGCTCTCCCAGTATGATAACTTTGGAACAAACCAAGCAGTAATTCATGGTATTTGCACTTAGAAGGAAAGCAAAAATATGTGCTATGGTTGAATTATTTTTATTTAGCAAGAAACGGTTATTTCTATAGTTTCGACATGTTATAATATATGGATTACTACAGGTATAATAACTGTCTTTAACGTTTGTAGTTTGCTTTTGTCCCGTAGATTAAAGCGGACATGGAACGTGAGGCGGCTTAGCTGCTGCACTCTTTACAAACATTATGAGAGCACCAGGCGGTCAGCTGGTCGTTTAGTCAGGCTGTTTCCTCCGGCAAAAACTAGCTGCCTGTAGCTAACTGCGGTTCTCCAACAGTCCTACCTCAGGGGGAGCTCCTTTGATTCCCACACTAGGAATGTCCGTGTGGAAATGTTTCCAGACAGGTGGGTTTTTCTCTTTTATGAGCAAGAGGTGGGGCAGGTGGGGAGGGGCAGGGATCCTCGATAGAAGTACTTTCTGTTTCTCCTCGGAGGGAACTCCAGGAATGACATGGTGGAAAGTTCTTTTAAGCTTTTAAACCCTGGGTTTACCTTGACCCCAGAAACTGTCCTCCCATGTCCAGTAATATCCTCATTTTTCCCCCCAGCTGTTTATTCGCTGAATCAGCAGCTCCGGTAGACGGGGTGGAAGTGCAGCTCGGTGCGGTGCACTCTGCCATCTGACTGTAGTGCGTGCAGAGGCCGTGACCTCACGCTGCTGTAGGAATCGTGCAGCGGTTGCCATGGAGCTCCCTGCCTGTTTATGAACAGGAGGAGCGGAGCAGGTCGGGTTTCAGCGCTGACACGACTTTGAATGGATCGACTGGCTCGTCCCGGCGGCGTCATGCGAGTGAACAAAGCGCCGCAGGCTGCGGCGGGCGGCGTCGCTGAGCTCATTTGAATAGGTGTGCGTGTTCTAGTCCCCTGTGAGCCACCGACGCTCCGTGAAGTAACGAGCGGCAGCAGTTCAGCATGCTGCGCTTGGCGAGCGACCGGTAGCTTGTGGGGTCCCATCGTGGCCGTATTTGGATCCAGAGCTAAATTGTGCGTCTCTCCTCCTCAGAACCTGAAGGACTGCAGCGTCATTCTGGACCGCCTCCACGTGGACGAAGGAGCCCTCAAGAAGGAGCTCGAGGAGAAGGAAGATATGAACCGCAAAGGTGGGAAACCCGTCTCCCGAATCCCCACTTTCCAGAAGCGCCCCGGCGGTCCGACCACCGAGCTCCCTGCTCCCAGGAGAGAGGCTCAACCCTCTGAGAGAGGCGGCGGTGGAGGCGCGGAGGGTTTCAAGCCTCTCCCCGAGGCCAGAGAGGGGGCGCTGCCCCTGCCCTCGGTCCGGGTTCCCGCTCTCGGTTTTGTCGCAGCCTCCGTCTCCGGCGGTGTGGAGCAAGCCGCCGCCGCTGCAGCAGGTCACACCTCGGAGGTCCCTGCTCCCAGAAGCAAGAGTCAGTCTGAGCCTGCTCAGGGTCTCCTCATGGTGGCAAGCCCCAGACCTCCCCTCAGACCAGAGCAGGACCCGAGCGGAACCCCCAGAACCGAAGCGGGCAGCACCCCGGACGGTCCTCCGAGTTCCCTGCCACAGGAGGGCTCCCTCAGCCAGAAGGTGGGCGAAGAACGCGCAGAGATCGTCGTCGACGCCAGCGGAGACGGCGAGAAGACCGAAGAGGCGGCGGACGCCGGCGAGGTCGGCCGGGTGGAGGCCATCATGGACGAGGAGCCGCCCTGGGAGACGGAGACGGTGGAGACGGCCGAGCTGAGGGCGAGCGCGTGTTCTTCGGACGCCGAGTGTGACGGCGATGTGGCGAGCGAAGCGTCTGAGGGCCAGGATTCACAGGGCTTTGGGGAAGATGAGGAATGGCTCCAGCACCAAACAGAGCCTCCAGAACCTGGAGCCAACAAACCCGCGGTGGATGACTGCACCTCTTCTATGGTGGAAGAAAAGTCAGCCCAGGAGAACCCGACCGAGGCGACTCAGGTGAGTTCCAGCTGTTTGTCATGGGACGGGGGACGGGGGGGTAAATCCTCTCCTTTCACGGGCCCGTCTCTGTTGTCACGGCCGGTTCACCTGCTGCCCTGCAGGAATGCGGCCACACCCTGCAGCGAGGGCTGAGGAATGCAGAGCGGTTGTGCTTCAGCTGTGCTTCTCTTTGTTTGACAGAGGTCGACGCGCTCCGGCTTCTCTCTCTTCCTCCTGCTGCTGCTGCTGCTGCTGCTGGGAGGGCTCGGTCTGCACGTGTGGCGCTACGGGCTTCCCACGTCTGCGGCTCAGCTCGCCGCTCAGCTGGAGCTGCAGCGGCTGGAGGGCCTCGCCTTCATGCCAGAGCCCTGCGGCGGGGACTGCCGGCAAGTAATCTCAGCGCAGGGCTCGCCTGTTGGCACAGAAAAAAAACAAAACAAAAGATAACCTGAGCTCTGTAACCATGTGATCTCTGTCTGCTGTTCAGAGTGCAGCTGGTGGAGAGCGTCCCCGTGGGCCTGTACCCGTCCTCTCCGCCGTCCGGGCCGAGCGTCGCCGACGGCTGGCTGCGTCTGCTGGGCCGGGCCAACGGCTCCGTCCACATCGCCGCTTTTTACTTCACGCTGCGGGACGGCGCGTCGTCTGACCCCCCGGACTCTCAGGTGAGAGCGGCAGCAGGCACGGGCCTCGCCTCCCGCTTGTCCGGGCGACTTTTTCACGCGTTTGCATTTTGGCAGGGGAGAGAAGTCTTTGAGCAGCTGAAGCGACTTGAAGCCAAAGGTGTGAAGCTCCAGATTGCCGTCAACGCCCCTCAGAGCTCGAGGCGGGACACGGCGGACCTGGCCGCCACAGGTAGGACTCTTGACCCCATGACAGCTGCAGCATCATAGCGGTAGTCCCCAGCGGCGGGGATCGCGACAGTAATCTGCCGTGCCGGGTCTGGAAGGTGCGCAGGTCAGAGAGGTGGACCTGGACGCTGTGACTGGAGGCATCGTTCACACCAAGCTGTGGGTCGTGGACCAGAAGCACTTCTACGTGGGCAGTGCGAACATGGACTGGCGCTCCCTCAGCCAGGTACAGCAGCTCCCGTCCGACGCTTAAACTTCTCGCGTTCCCGTCCTCAGCCTGTCCGCTGCACACCAGATGCGTTTGTGGCCCGTTTTTCCAAAAGAATGGGGCATTTTTCAGCTGAAACGTCCAACGTCTTTTCACAGCAGGTTCCCCTTCCTGGGCATCAGTCACCACTGGTTCGTCCAATCTCAGCTTGGACCAGCCGTGTCTCGCAAAAGTAGCCGTACCTGTTGAACTCTGAAGTACAGACGCACTCCACACTTTTCAGATTTTATTTGCCAAAAAAAACGTTACAATATGCCGTTCTTTTGTGTTGGTGCATCGCATACGATCCCAATAAAATCAAGTCTCTGGTCGTAATGGTTAATTAAAGGTTCTGAATACTTTTGTAACGCTCTGGTTAAACGCGTCTAAAAGCTTGGTCCAAGTGATCGACTGCAGCACGTTCTCTGAAGCTGGGGCTTTTTACCAGCCTGTGCGCTCTGGTCTCCATAGGTGAAGGAAGTGGGTCTGACCGTGGAGGACTGCAGCTGCCTGGCCCAGGATGCCTTCCGGATCTTTGGCGTGTACTGGACCGTAGGAGGAGCCGCGGGCGGCGCCCTGCCGCCGTTTTGGCCCGCCCGACTCTCTGCGCTGTCCAGCGCCGACAGACCTCTCCACCTGAAGTTTAATGGGGTCCCAGCCCGGGTTTACCTGTCTGTAAGTGGGCGTTACACCCAGGAGCCGTGTTTCTGAAGAAAGGGCTTTAGTTGGCCTTTCTCTCTCGTGTCTTTGTCCGTACACAGCGGCCAATCTGTCTCTCCCCGCAGAGCGCGCCGCCGCCCATCTCAGCCCGCGGGCGCTCCGACGACCTGGCCACCATCCTGTCCGTCATCGACGACGCCCAGAGGTTCATTCACATCTCTGTCATGGACTACCTCCCTATGTCCCGGTACACCAAGCCAGAACGGTACGGCATCCTGTCAAGCGGCTCACGCAGACTGACGGAGGCGTCCAGGCCTAACGTCTCGGCACCACGCCGTCAAGATGCATTCAGCTGTTGCTGGGAAATACCATGAGATTAGCGTATTTCATACCCAGGACAAAAGCTAAGCTGTTAGAAGAGTTAATTTGTCTTTAATGCTGAATAACTTTTGCTCCCCCAGGTTCTGGCCTGCCATAGACTCCAGGCTGCGCGCCGCCGCCTGCGCCAGAGGGGTGCAGGTGAGGCTGATGGTCAGCTGCTGGGAACACTCGCCGGCCTCCATGTTCCCCTTCCTGCAGTCCCTGCTGGTGCTCCGCAGGCATCCGCTCAAGTGCAACATTGACGTGGTACGATTCTTCTCAGCCTTGTAGCCGAGACGGCTCCAAAGGATGCAAAGCTGACCGTCATCCTGTCTGTGTCTGCAGAAAGTCTTCACGGTGCCGTCGACGGCCGAGCAGGAGGAGATCCCCTTTGCACGCGTCAACCACGCTAAATACATGGTGACAGACAGAGTGCTCTATATAGGTACGCTGCATGTGTGAGTGGAGGCGGGGGGGGGCTTAATCAGAGGAGCAGCTCAGAGGTAACTCTGGAGGAGCTGCAGAAATCCACCGCTCAGGTGGAAGAATCTCTTAACAGCTCCGCACCAACCCTTCTGGTACGCCACAGACCGGCTTATCGTCAGACAGCATTTTCCTGGGGCGGCCTTTAAGGCGAGGCCAATAAATCCAGCCGAACAAAAGTGGTACGGCGTGCATAAACTTCATAAATATAACGAGCCACAAGTAGAATACATGAAAACTACAACTCGCTGTAGCAGCAAGTCAGTGGAGGGCCCTGAGCTCGTTTCCCTGCTACCACACGCAGAGGAACAGACGGTGACCATGTCCAGTTTGCTCCGGTGTTGCAGCAAACCTTACGTACGTTAAACGCCGCCGTTATTGTTGGGTAACTGCTAGAGGTTCACCGCGGATGTCTTCAGAGGCACGCAGCACCGATTCTGCACCAGTAGGGAGTGGCTCCTTAGTCTTAGAAATGCGGCGTCCCAGGCGTCGGGGACCACCGATGTAGGGGGACACGTGTGGAAGAAGGTGCTCCCAACACAACGTTTTGCTCTACGTTCAACTAGTCGTGCGGTAGAAATCCCTGAAGACACGGTTTCAGCGGGGCTTCTCCGGTTAGCCGGCGGTCCGTTTCGATACCTGCTGGAGGCCGCGGGCGACTTGAAACCGGGGCGGCGTCCTAGCTCACTGTCCATGTGTTTCCGTTCGCAGGGACATCCAACTGGTCTGAGAACTACTTCACGCACACCGCCGGCGTGGGCTTGGTGGTGAACCAGACCGGCTCGGCGGTGGAGGAGGGCCAGCGGACCCTGCAGAGCCAAGCGGAGGAGCTCTTCCTCAGGGACTGGAGCTCCGACTACGCCAGCGCGCTGCCGTTGGACAACGAGGCCGTGTGTCCTTCAGCAAAGCGTGAGCCGTTCTAGATGAGCGTCCTGCCTTCTCCTGCCACTTGAACTGTCCCCCGGATACGCAGCTGTTTCGCTGACGCCAACCACAGCCGGGTTTTCAACGCTGCCTCTCGTCTTATTGCCTCTTCTGTATATAAGTGCATTTCCTCATACTGTCTTAAAACTAGTTCAACTAGTTACGTTTGATACTTGGTTCCTCTCACGGGTTGAGGTGCTGCTTTGCACCATTAACGCCCCTGCAGGGTTTTGCTGTAAATGTTCCCCGTGGCCGGCGGTGCCAAGCGGAAACCAGCTCGCGCTGGAAGTCGCGTTTCCAAAGAGGTGCGTTCACCAAAGCGTTGTTTACACTGCAGCAGCCGTCAACTTTAACTTCTTTTTTTTATGGAGAAATGTGTGCCTTTTATGTTGGACCCAATAATTGAGTCAAAGACAAGCCCAGACTGAAGGTGCACTACTTGAAAACCAGATGAGGTGTTCGCCTTGGATGTCAGTCAGCCGCGCTTCATTGTGTTGCTCATCGCTGCGCCCGTTTCCTCCATCAGCACGCTGGCAGGAGTCGACTGTAGGCCTGACATCCTCTTCCTGCCATCTGGCTGAAACACCCGGTCGCTGGCAAACAGGCCGGTTGAATGTTTCCTTGAAAAATAAACTTCCCCAACAAATAAATCCTTGTTTTTGATGCTTTTTTTTTAACAATCTTTCTACTCTAAGCTTCTTCAATAATCCATGTGGATTGTTTGACCCCTGTCGGGACAGAAAATGGAAGAGTTCAGTTTGGGTTGGTTTCCTGGCGCCGAGCCGCCTTCTAGACATAGACCACCATTTCTCAATAGGGTTGGCCTTAGGGTCAATAGGGTTGAGATTGGCCTTAAATTTTAGCGGCTTTATTTGCACATTCCAGTTAAATGTGTTGTCGGCGTTTACCGCCTCCCTCAGAGAGCAGTCTGGGGGATTCGAACCGGGGGAACCTGCAGGCTTCCCCTGCTCTAACCACTAGACCACTCCCCCACATTTGGTTTGCTTTACTTTACAGAACCAACTTTGTGTTTGTGATTTTTGCCCTGCTGGAACATCCAATGAGAGCGAGGCCAACGCTGAAGTGAGTGAAGTTGTGATCGGCGCCATACCGCAGTCAGACCTGCTCAGTCTTCCCGTTTCCTTACAGGGGAACGCTCTTCAACTACAGCGAGAAACAGAAGCTGTTGTCTGGATAACAATATGTTCATACACAAGTCACCACTGGTGCGTCATAAAGGAGGCAGAGCTGTGGGAAATGACAGTAGAAAGAAGCATGCTTAAGGATTAATAGCATTTAATTGTTTCAAAGCAACATTGTAAAACTTGAGTCCACACCACTTCCAAACCAATGCAGGGAGACCGATGAGCAGAATATAACGGAGCGTACATATGAACAAGGTCTTTACATCCTCTGCCAAACGTCAGTCTCAAAACATCCCAAAGTAAACCGATGCAGAATCCATCCGCAGACGTCCACCAACCAAAGCCGCCGCCGGGATCAAACGTCCGGCATGGAGCGCCTCTGCAGACGTGGTTGGCGACGTATAAACACCACCATCCTAAACTCTGACGTCGCGCCTTCTGGCATTTCTGCGTGAATGGCGGCAACGTTTTCTAACGGGAGCAGGCATTCTCAAAACAAAAGAAACCTAAAAAGGGGAACGGGTGTCACAATAAACACAGTAAACGGCTCCTTTTAGGTTCTGACAGTTGCGTTAATAAACGGCGTTGGCTTTAATTTTAACAATCATGGACGCGAACGGGAACAGCAGGCTTCTTCCTGCTCCTCCGAGCTTCTCTAAAGCCGTTTCTCCGCCAGGCCTGGATGAACGCTGCACACCTCAGGTCTGTTCATCCATCCGGCGGTGTGCGCTCGCATCAGATGATGATGACGACGATGATGATGATGATGTACACAGACAGCACTATGGGGGAGGGGGGGGGGGCATCTTCAGGTTCCAGCTCTGATCCTGACAGCCATCCTAGTCCACCTCCATCTGTGTTCAGAGATCACGGTGATGGTGGGGCGGCTCTCCTCGTCTCATTCCATGGAGAGCTGCACACTGTCTGGCTCCTGCTGCTGGTCAAACTTCCTGGCTAGAGGGAGCAGGCACATCAAAAACACAACGCTGCTTATTTCAAAAGACTACACATGGTTAACGGTAGGGCTGTGCATAAAATTGATACGATAAGATTAATATCGATGTTTTTAAAAACGATTTAATATCGATATTCTGGCTTTCAATGTTGATATACCTCCCCGCCCCTAGGGGGCGCTATTACATCGCACCATTACTGGTCACAGCGAGGAAGTGCAAGTGAGACGAATTTGTGGAATGGCCCACAGGACTTTAGAAGCGTCTTTGTCCCCAAAATCAGACGTTTGGGACATTTTTGGTTTCTGTGATGCGTTAAATGCATTGAACCAAATGCACTTTATTTTCCTGGTAATGAATCAGTGTTCAATAAATTGAACAAACATAATATTTGGCTGGTTTTGTTGATTGAATGACTTTAATTAATTAATTTGCATTAATTTGAAAGTAATAAATATCGATTTTTGAGTCAAATCAAATCAAGCTGAACTATATCGAGAATCGTATCGAATCGGCTCATCCTAGATGATCCCCAGCCCTAGTCACCGAGATGTTTAGAGCTGTCGCACAGGTCCCCGCTAGTCTGGGGGAAACCTAAACAGAGTGCTGCCATATGGCAGAAACTAATATCTCAAAGGTGATGAAATATAGAAAAAATACCTTTAAAAACAATTAGGTTTTTATAACCATTTAAAAAAAAGTACATCTTTGTCAGCCGGTATCATCATGACAGTAAAATGATTTGAAGGAGCAGCGAGAGAAGCAAATGTGCAAGTATCAGCTCTCCTCTCAGCATTTTTTTTTTTTTTTTTTATGTGTGAATCTATCGACCTTCTGCAACAGCTTCCTTACCCGGACCCGTCTGCTGGTTTATAGAACCCAGCGTTCGGGGTGCTGTGAGTGAAAGTGGACCGTGTGCACGCATGCTCACCCAGAGAGTACATCTCGAGCTGCTGCCGCAGCCGGACCTTCTGCAGGCTGTCGTAGAAGTTGGGCTCCGGGCTGCTGCCGGCGGTGGGGGGCAGCGTGAAGATCCGCATGATCTTCCTCTTGTTTCTGGGCGGACCACAACGGCACAACGGGTTTATCCAAGCAGCGTCAGCAAAACACCCAAACCCTTTATCTTTAATGACATGAAGGCCAGTTTAAAGGGCTTTTCCCCATCTTAAATGGTGGCTCATCACAACCAGTTTTTAAGAATAAGTGTAGAATACACACCAGCCCTGCTCGGACGAAGCCCAGATTTCTATAGAGTTGGGAAATGGAGCTTTCCTTCACCATAAACACCACACATCATCTTTTACTTCTATAAAGTTTGCCTGAATCCCCTCTTTAACCCATAGTCCCCCCCCCATCCTGTTTCTAGGGGGAAGAGCATCCCAGGGCAGGGCTGCAGAGCTGAGGTTTGCCAGGGGGTGAGCTGCACCCAGAAATGGACCCATCTTTTCAAGTCCACAGCTGTCTAAAGCCAGAATAGGCATGGCGTGGTCTAGTTTGAGGGGTTCCAGGACATTATGTTCAGCATCAGTCTTAAATGTGGCCAATAATAAGCACAGATGATGAGCAACAATGAAAACATCAGCCATATCAGATACAGTTCTTATTCAATTACAGGACCAAAAACCACTCATGTCTCGTTAAATGTTACAACATCAACCCTCCTGTAAAACACGATGACAAAACATACTCAGATTAGGCATCCCAGCATGCATCAGTAAAACTACAAGTAGCTTTAATCTCTCTCCTCTTCCCTTGGTTGGGGAGGGCAGATTTCCTGGGTTGGCCCCTCTTGGGCACCTTTGCTGTGGGGATCCCTAGGGAGCATCTGGGGTTTTGGTTCCCCCGACGTCCGCCTCGGTGCTCTGGGAGGGCGGGTCTCTGGCTCCTTATAACCGCTCTTGAGCATTTTTCTCATGGATTAACCTTTCATACACAAGCACACTCTCACAAACACCTACAGTTGCATGGATTCAGGTTTTTACAGACTCACTTCTATACAGAAAACTCTTATTATCTTCTTCTCCTGTCACTTTATACATGTCGTATTGATTAATACTGAATATTCTTCAGTGATGGTATCAAGGCTTTGGTTGATTGTATCTGTAATACTGTATCGGCTGGTTCTGCTGTTCTTTTTGCATCTCTCTTTGCAGGTGAAGAAGCAGACTGAGGAAGTATCGTTCTCTCCCTTTTTTTGTCCTCTGTCTTTCACCTTTTTATTCCTCCTCTACCTTGTTTTAGTGTCCACATGACATGAAATATTCCCTGCGTAAATTATAATCAAGCTACTTGCACATATAAGTGGAGCACTACGGCAGTACTGCTCCACTTTGTGAAAGTAAAATCTTCTGGGCTCTTTTTGGCATTAAGACGACAATTCGTATTGCCACATTGCCAGACAGGACACTATTAAAACAAAAATAATAAAATAAAATAGTAAAAAAAAAACAAGTAGCTTTAATCTGCTTGAAGCCTGCTACTTTGGGGCAGCTACACATGTCGACATTTTGACAACGCATCAAGAAAAATCAAAAGGAACAGATTAATTTCTCATTAGACCTGGTGTTAGCGACCCGTGTGCGCATGTTTAGGGTTAGAGTCCCGTTTCTCAGCGGATTATGGTAATCCCTAAAAAGGGGGGATTTGTTTGCAGTGATGCCCTGGGGCAGAGGATCTGCTGGGACGCTTACTTCCTGGCGTAGATGAGCAGGCCGAAGCTGACCAGGATCACCAGCAGGTAGACGTTCGTAGCCTCGTTCCAGGCTTCGTGCACCGAGTAGTCTATGGAGTCGGGCTGGTCCCCCAGAAGCCCATGGGCCCCCATGGAAAGCGCGGCGGACAACGAGGGAGTGGAGAGCGCTGGAAGGTCCGGTGAGCCCAGAACCACAGCAAGCTACGCAGGAGACGCAGCTGTACACAAACACTGCGTCACTTCCGCGTTGCCGTCAGGAAGCACTGCTGCCCTCTGCAGTCATCGAAATAAAAAAAATACCTGCAACGATCAACTTGGTTTGATCTTAAAATATAGCAAACCTTCTGGTGAGTTTTTGCTTTAAAAAGGCAACTACAAAAACATTTAAGCTGATTAGCAAAGTTCGTCCCTTTAGTGATTTTGGAACATTGGATCGTTTTTTTTTTTTATCGTCGTGCAGTCAGCACTTTTCGGACTGTGTTGGGATGCTCACCATTAATTTAGAATTCAATTTTATTTTATTTAAATAGCGCCGATTCATCTCAAGGCACTTTACAAAGTCAAATTCAATAAAATCATCCAGACTGATTGGTCAAAAAGTTTCCTCTTTAAGGAAACCCAGCAGATTGCATCAAGTCTTGACAAGCAGCATTCACTCCTGTAGGAGCGTAGAGCCACAGGGACAGTCGTCTGCATTATCGATGGCTTTGCAGCAATCCCTCATACTGAGCATGCATGAAGCGACGGTGGAGAGGAAAACTCCCCATTAACGGGAAGGAAAAGCTTCAGCAGAACCAGGCTCAGTATGTACGGTCATCGGCCTCGACCGACTGGGGATTACAGAAGACAGAGCAGAGACACAACAAGCACAGAAGCACACATTGATCCAGGAATCCTTTCTATATTAGAGAGGGTAATGGCAGACGATCTGTCCCCCAGGATGGCTTTTGCTGCAGCATTTTGGATCAGCTGAAGGCTTTGAACTGCATTTTGTGGACTTCCTGATAGTAAAGAATTGCAATAGTCCAGCCTTGAGGTAACAAATGCATGGACCAGTTTTTCAGCATCACCCCTGGACAGAATGTTTCTAATTTTGGCGATATTCCAGAGGTGACAAAAGGAAACTGGAAACCTGTTTAATATGGGATTTAAATGACATGTCTTGGTCAAAAATGCCATACAGATTAAGTGACGGATTAAGAAGTTTTATTTTTAGGGGCTATGGTCCAAAGGTGACAACTGCTGTCTTGTCAGAATTTAACTGCAGGAAATTTAAAGTCATCCAGCTTTTGATGTCATCAAGACATGCCTGCAGTCGAAGTAATTGATTGGATTCATCAGGATTTATGGATAAATATAGCTGAGTGTCATCAGCATAACAGTGGAAGTTAATCCCATGCTGTCTGATAATTTTGCCAATCGGAATCATATATATAGTAAAGAGAATTGGCCCAAGGACTGAACCCTGTGGTACTCCACAAGTGACCCTAGAGTTTGAAGAAGATTCATTATTAACATGAACAAACTGGAATCTGTCAGACAAATAAGATTTAAACCAGCCTAATGCTTTCCTCTTAATCCCTACAGTATGTTCTGGGAGAATATTGTGATCAACTGTATCAAATGCAGCACTGAGATCTAAAAGGACAAGTACAGACACAAGTCCATTATCTGAGGCCATGAGAACATCATTAGTGACCTTCATTGGTGCAGTTTCAGTGCTATGATGAGCTCTGAAGCCTGACTGAAACTCTTCAAATAGGTCATAGGTTCCAGCCCAGGTAAGACGTCAGTGTTCACATAGTTGATTTGCAACTACTTTCTCAAGAATTTTAGATAGGAAAAGAAGATTAGATATAGGTCTGTAAATTATTAAGCCATCTTGATCAAGAGATGGTTTCTTAAGTAAAGGTTTAATAACAGCTACTTTGAAAGCCTGTGGTACATATCCATTTACTAAGGATGGATTAATCATATATAAAATAGGGGCATTAATAAAAGGGAATACCTCCTTAAACAACTTGGTTGGGATTGGGTCTAACATACAAGTAGGCGGTTTAGATGAAGCAAAAATTTTAGATAGCTCAGAAAGCTCTACTGCTTCTAAACAGTTCAAACACCGATCAGGTTCTAAAGATTCCTCCAGCGCTGCCTCACTTACTGAGGACGAGGTAATCATGTTTGGGAGGATGCCAATTATTTTATTTTTATTAGACTCAATTTTATTTATGAAGAATGCCATAAAGTCATTACTGCTGAGAGCTAAGGGAATGGATGGATCAACGGAGCTCTGACTTTGTGTAAATTGAACTAAAAGAAACCTAGGATTATTTTTATATATGAAAAATACGCTACTCTAACTTTATAACTTTTTTAATGTTTAAAAATTGGAATACAAAAGTATATATATATATATATATATACATAGCTCTCAACTCTCACGCATTGACCGTGTGACACACGCATTTCACTAACGTCACACGCTCACACGCAACACATGACATTTCACACGCAAACATGGAATTTCTCACGCATAAAAATCACAAAGCCCATCTGGGCTGCGGACGACAAAACTCCGCCTTCTGCTGAGCTGTTTCAGCTTCTTTCACAGCTTGTGGCCATCAGTAATTCCTGCTGCAGTTCTTTTTAACAGAGCAGCAGGAAGAGTGATCAGAGTTATGAATAATTTTAGTCTTAACAGTGGTGAAAGTGAGCCGGTAAGGTCCTGTACCGCGTACAGAGGGGAGGGGAGGGGGCGGGGGGAGCTGCGTCAAGATGACCGGTTCATTCAGAACCAGTCATGGCTGCACGCTGGATCATAAAACAGTTCTGCTAACCAGATGCAGTTTAAAACGCCACTTAGTCTGTTTATAAGTTTCATTTTTATTAATTCTGCATTTTTTAACCTCCGCGCTTGCTCCTCTCCCCCCTCCTTTCCCTCGGAGCAGGTGCTTTTATCACCGTTCACCATTCAAAACGTGAATCACTGCGTTTAATGTCCTCACATCAGTAGCAACGTGTGCCAGTTAAAGTCAATAGGAGAGCTGTAGCTGTGTTTAACGCTGTTTCGTTTTTAACAACATAGATTCAGTGGTGCTTCGGTGGGCGTGCTGCCTTGCGCTTTAATTCAGGTGCGCACTGTTAAGGGTCATTTTAAAGAACTTGTAACATCAGGGGCTTCACCCCTGTTCCCTCTACAGGAGCCCTTTACAGTAATTATGCATTTTCCCCGCTGTTTATCCCTCGCACGTAGCGCACGGAGGTAAAATCCGCCCACCTCACCGCCCAGAGTGCACTGACGAGAGCAATAGAGATTTGTCTGGTCAGCGCGGCGACTGACTGAGAAACCTGTCGCTGTGAAAGGTGATAATGGTTATAAACTGTAACAGTCTAGAAGTTCATTGAGCTGAAAGGAGGGACACATCAGCAGCTGGATCGTGCGTAAAGACGCAGCGGGAACCTCTGTGTGCTTCAGTGTTGCTGCTGAGGGGATCATAAGTCAGACATAAGTCAGTACACATGTATGTATGTATGTACAAATGTATACAATGTATATGCACTTACATACGCGTAGGTGCGTATGTAAGTAGGCGCATAGATATATGTATATATTTAAGTATATAGATATGTTTATATATATATATATATATATATATATAGACCACTAAGAATGTAAATGAGACATTTACATTCCTATTTCCTTTTTTGTATTTTTTGTTTTTGGTATTCTTTTGATCCATTGTAGATATAAAGATTCACTGTATATAACTGAATGCACCTTCCCTACTCTGCACCTTCTTGTATGAGCCGATGTGACGAGTGAATTTCTCCATTGTGAGATCAATAAAGACTATCTTATCTTATCTTATCTTATCTTATAAAGGCTTGATGAAACTCAGCCTGATTCACCAATCAGGTTATAGATTTACAATGATAAACAACCCATAGATGAATGTGTAACAGTATAATAATTCGGTCAATAATTTAAAACTACTTAATTTTATTCAGTATTATTTGAACAATTGTGTATTTTTTATGTTTTAATCCATTAACTGAACAATAAGGTATTAATATGTCTCTTTCTCTTTTTAACACAAGTAATACATGTCTACTTCATTGTCTGGTGGGATAAAAATGAGATGGAGTTGACTCCACCGGCTCTTCCAGGGTCCGGTTAGCCCCGCCCCCAAAACAAGCCCCGCCCCCAAATTAGCATAATCTCACTCTTAACTTTTGATAAAAGTTGAGAGGTCTGTATATATATATATATACACTCCTGCTCCTCTCACTGTCCAAATACCTGACTCATGTTAACCTTAGGATGTGATTTTCTGACAGACTGGCAAGCTGTCCGAGTATGCATTATAGCCGACTAATGGGGTGTTTAACACAGGTTCTAGTTTGTGTGCTAAACTGGCTGCATGTTGGGTTTCTGGAAGATGGATGGAAAGCTTTCTTTTCCCCAAAACAACCTGCTGCAATTATATATATATATATAAAGTTATCTGAGACGTCTTAGTGTTTACCTTGATTGCTTCTCTGTATGACTAGAAAAGCAATATAGAAATTCAGACCACTCAAAGCACTTCACACTACAGCAACCCACTAACACACACAGCTATGCACGTTGTTATGACCTGAACATGTGATAGGGGACGCTGGAATCAAACCCACGAGCTTCCGGCTGCTCTGACCTACTAATCCACAGCCACCCCATAATAGTGCCACCACATGTCTGACTGTAGGGACGCTGTGTTTAGGGGGATGCGCTGTGTTAGTTTCCCCCCCTCATATAGCCCACATGGTTATAATGTTCTGAAAAGTGAAAAAGTTCTAAGGGGTAGGACTTATTTTTGCAAGGCAGAAAAAGCTCAACTCAACAACACAATGCAAGACACGTCCTCAGTTCCTCTTGTTCATGTGCAATCAGCGAGCCTTAAGTGTGGCTCTCCAAGGGCAGAGGCGGAAAACTAACTCCCACAGGCCGCTGCACCGACAAGATGCTCGTTTATTCTCTTTGACGGTCAGTCGCTGGGTCATGTATGCAGAATGAATTTGGCCTGAAATCCAACTTTTACAGCCGCCGTAACAAAAGCTCCATGACCAGCTTGTTTGGGTTCAGCGTATGCACAAGAGGTCCTGTGTGGTGGCGATTATGTAACAGTAGCTTCACACCCCGGCCAGTAATGACTCCACTCAGAGCTCCACAGTCACCACGGCTCAGACTGAATACAACAAACACACACCTCATCGCTCTTCAGCTCGTTTATTTTCAGCAGTTCTTGGTACCCCTATTCACACAGACTTTATTTTTTTAAATCACACTTGTTTCAAAATTACTTGAATTCCCAAAATAGAATCTTAATATTTCAATGCTACAGAAGACATAAACATGTTTTTTTAAACATAACTGTTGTAATTTATAGCTTTATATATGAACAGTACATTTAAAATATGCGATACAGCAGGCTTCTGTGCCAGTGACTGCAGTGGTTTGACACATTACAGCTCGTGGGGAGTGAAAGGAGTCACAACTTAACGAGGGAAAACAAAAAGACGGCACAGAGCAGGTCGGTCTCAAGGAATGGAAACAATTGGGTTAGCTTCAGGTTCCTAGAAAGGCTGCTTTTGTGGCATCGCATCAGCATGTTTGAGCTCAAACACGACAAAGTAGATGCACACAAGTCAGAGTAAAATAAAGACTTTTACTTCTGCTGATCAAGTCATTGAGTCTTCTCGCCCGAAGGCAAAGATCTAAGTGATGAAACGCCACAAATGAGCACAGCAAAGGACAAATATAAAGGATTTAATCTGTAATAAACAGTAACTTTACTGATAGCAACAAAACAAAAACAAACAAAACTAAAGCAAACAGAGCTGCCGCCCCCGCCGCCCGAGCCGGACATTAGATGACCTATTTACAACAAAGACGAGCTGTTTCAGTAAGTGTAGGATATAAAAGAAGCTGACGCAGGTTAATAGGTACTGGCCCACACGGGGGCGCGCTGTTTAAACATGCAGGGTGTCAGTGCTCCCTCTAAGCCTGGGTGAAATGAGGCCACAACACTCAGCGGATAGACGCACACACCAGCTCATTCCTTCCGCAGCTGAAACCTCCGGAGTGGATGACTGTTGGTTTTCAGCGCCGACGATGGAAAGCCGCTGAAAAGCCAAGATCAAACTAGAACAGAGACCTCCCACAGCAGGGTAGACCCAGGCTGTAAAGCGTCTACATTCAGGTCACAGAACCGTGGAGAAATGGAGCCTTTGCTGCTCTAACCCAAGCCTGACATATAAACACAACCTGATTTAAATATGATGAAGAAAAACAAAACAAAAAGAAATCATGGAAACATTCTCACAGAGCATTCTGTGAAAAAAAAAAAAAAGTGTGATGTGTAGTAGTGTGTCAGCGGGTTCGAAGCAGGCTACGCCGAGACCGCTCTCTTCCCAAAGCATCAGTAGAATAATTACAGCGGTTAGCGGGATATGTAGGCTACAGTCGACGAGCTAGCATGTTCTGCGGTGTTAAGCTAAGTCATGGGCCGCTAGAAGCAAACACTGCCGAGCACGTTTGCTGTGACTAAGCGCTTTGACGGCCCGACGGGAGTCGGCGGAGCGCGGACTACGAGAGCTTAAAGCGTCGGATCGGGCAGAAGCTTGCAGGCCTAGAGGGAGCACTGATTGGTTCACTGGTGTCACATCAGTATGTCCAGGTCATCGGCGTGATCGTCCTCCTCGGTCACGCGCAGCGACAGCACCTCCTCGTTCAGAAACAGGCCGCTGAGGCGCTCTTTGCGTGCCTGCCGCTGCTCCTTCAGCTGCCGCTTGCGGAGGGCTTTCTGCTGGAGCTTGCGCTGCTTTGATCGTTTCTGAAAGAGCGTGAGAGAGAAACAGGGGTGAGTCCCATCGCTTCATATAAACAGCTGGTATCACCCTGAGCTCCCTGAAGCCCTGTCGTCAGGGCTAAAGACAATTCTTATAGCACATTTAGCTGCAGGTGAGCTCCAAATGATTTATACCACTGGCAGCTTTAGGTTTAAAGTAATAGTTTAATTTTTACTAACATGCTTCTTCTGACTGGAAATAAACATTATGGAGGGGGCAGGTCAACACTCCTGATTTTAATCTGGAGGGAGCTAAAGATTAGGGTGATGGGAAAGAGGTCTTCCTACCTCAAAGACCTGGAGCTCATCACAAACTACCAGTGAAAACATAACTGGTTAAAACAGGCAAAAATGCTGTGATGCCAATTGAGAGTTTCCATTGGTTATTGAAGTGGGTATAACTTGACATGCTAATTTGAATAAATACCCCCCCCCCAAAAAAAATGGACACTCCTTTGATTTTTGTCTGAGAGGTGCCCGTCGCATTTCCCATCAGAAACAAACTTCTTGATCCAACTTTAACTTTATATGACAAGATTAAAGTAGAGAATAAATAAATTCCTTTACTGTTTCATTTATTCATGTACCAGGAAATGTACAAATTCACAAAGCTACATGAAGTGTAGTCCAGCCCCTTGATCCTTTTGCTCTTTAATGCATTTTACAAGGATTTTATGTACACGCCACACTTTTCAGATCACTCTTTTTAATGTAGGAACTTTTGAAAACCATATATCTTTTTCCTTCAACTTCTCAATTACGCACTATTTTATGTTTGTGCGTCACGTAAAACCCAGATAAACTATATTCAAGTGTGCAGTTCTAGTGTGGAAAAACTTCAAGCAGTGTGAATACTTTGTACTGTAAGTGTCCCAGACCAATAGAAGAAAAAAAAAAACAGATGTTTAAATTCCAGACGTTTCTTACTTTAGAGTCTCGAATCCGTTCAGCGGCGCTTGAGAGGTTGCCGTCACTGTGAGCTCTGCTGATGTTGCTGCCACTACACGCGGAGGCTGTCCCACCTGAGACACAACAAGACAAACTGTGACCGCCTGTCCCAAAGGGGGAAAAGAAGATGCCTGGATTAAAGCCGGGAACATCTGACTGGTAAAAGTACAAATGCTTTGGCGCGGTAGCTGGAGAAGATCTGGGAAACGGACGAAAACAGCGGCGGTCAAGAACAAATGGAGGGATCCGGCAGGTTAGAATACGACGGCATCCAGAATAAGGGAGACGCAGCAGCAGATCAGCGCGTTAGCCGTGTTTACGTCCGTGTCCGAGTCCTGGCTGGGTCTCACCTGCCACGGAGTTGGAAGCTGTGGAGCCCGTGGAGGAGCTGGCGGAGCTGACCATGCTGGCGTTGCTGCTGCTCACTGCGCTGACGCCGCCCGTGCTGGCGCTGCTGTGGCTGCTCCTCTTCCAGCCCTCTCTGGTGCTACTGGCTCTCAGCCGGGGGCTGTGCTCCCTGATGTAGTTACGCACCTGAGGACATCGCACAGGTGAAGAAAACCATTATTTTTAGATCATTTCGTAAAGAACAGCTGACAAAAAAACAAACAGCCGCTGTGTTTCCAGCCTGTGCGGCATGGTTAGAGTAAAATGTTTATTTCTACATTTTGTTCCTACTTGCTATTTTCCTACATTTTAATCATGTAAAGCACTTTGCATTGTCTCTGTACTGAAATGTGCTATACAAATAAATTTGCCTTGCCTAGAGAATTTGATGGCTGACAACATAGATAGTCTCCCTTAATATTTATGCTTCAGCTGCTGCCAACGGGGATGCAATGGGTTGTGAGAGCGCACATTCCCCTACCAAAACTACTGTTCAGATGATGTAAATAACCATGTTTACAGTGTTGTTGATTACATTTCCCCCCAGTTTGATCGTGGCCGACAGCAGAAGTGCTTCTTCAGCCTTAAAGCCAATGTCCTCCACTTAGATACCCATCTCATCTTGGGATTGCTTAAGAGCCTCGAGCCTAAACGCATCTGTGAGTGAGAACCGAGCAGCTTCAGCGGGAACCTAAGTGCTTGCGAGAGCTGCTCACCTGTTTGAGTTTCTCGTCGGTGAGACAGTTGAGCTCGATGATGAACTCGCTGTCGGTGGGGGAGATCTGAGCGCAGGGGTCGATGATCTTGATGATGTCCAGCTGCTCTCTCAGGCCCATCTCTGTGCTGACCTTCCGACTCAAATACTCTATGTACTCCACCTGGAAGTGACGGCAAACGCCAGCGTCGGTTTTAAGCTCGCTCCTGTAAAGCGGTAAAAAGGAAGGCGCTTTGGTTTTTGCCTACTTGTTCGTCGTTAGTCATGGCACTCCAAGGCAGTTCGTCCAGGTTGCGATGAGCGTGGGACTTTGGCTTCCTCTTGGAAAACAGACACGGTGAACTTGGCACACTTGGGATTATGTCGGAAAGGACATCACTGCCGCTGGCGATGTCACTTCCTGGCAGCTGGAAGGAAGAAGAAAAAGAAGAGCCACATAGATCTGTAGAGGCAACAACAGAGGAAAACAACTTTAACTGTCAGGGGGGGGTCAGTAGTAGACCCCCTAAAGACCCACCTGCCACTCAAATTCACTGTCAGACCAGTCCCAATATGTGCTGATAGAGGAGGAGACGTCGCTGCAAACACTGCCCTCCGGAAACAAATCCAGGGACGTCAGTTCCTGGTCGTCCAGCAGGGAGTAACAGTCATCCTGGTCCCCGACGGACACAGAGGAGAAGAGCTCCTCGCTGCACTCGGAGCTGGCAACGCTGGTCCCACAGGACGTGAGGTTCCACCTGCACACAACCGCCGATAAGATGAGCGTCTGAGAGTCCTAATGCATCACAACGTTCAGACGGCTGAATATCTGCACGAAAAGGTTCTCCGTGTCCATCCAGCCGCCCGTCGACGCAGAGAAGAGGCTAATATCTGGCAGCAGCGTGTGTGAAAAGCAGCAGAGGTTTGGAAAGTAAAACGCCTGCCTAGTTTTCCTTCACCCTGTCCACTGAACCAGGAGGTTTTAGTCCCCGTCTCTGCCGTGGAGCTGGAAACGCAAACGGTTGGACCTAATCTCTCTGAACCTGGACTTCCCAACTCTGCAAATCAGAACTAAATAGGTTGAACGAAACCCCACATTAAATTAGAACAAATGATCTTGTGATTCGCCATTTGCTTTATTCGTTTATTTATATCACTCCAACTTACAACAAAAACATCCCGAGGCACGGATCAACCAAGGGAACTGATTCATATCCGGGTTCCAGAAATCGACCCAATCACAGACCGACTTAAAACGATGCCTGACGTGGCTTTGCTGTGAAATGTTTTTTTTTTATGAATAAAAGCGACATTTAAAGCCGTGGCCCATTTCCTCAGCTGCATTTAACCAAGAATTGTTTTACTCAGAAACCTTTAGATTAAAAGTGAATCATGTTTCTACTTACCTAACCCCCCCCCCCTCCGTGTTTAGATCATTAAAGCTTTCTTTCCAAGAACCAATAATACCAGATGACATCACACTGATAGACACGTTATGCCTGTTATGTAATGAGATTTTTTTTTTTTTTATTGACAGATGGAAAACAGGCCCCACAGCAACACAAGACTGTTGGCTGGTTTTTGGCAACTTGTTGCTTCTTATTGTTTGTTATACCAAAGAATTATTTTTGCTCTTTGACAATATATTATGGGAAAAACGGGTCAGTTATATAAATCATTTTTGCTCTTTGGTGGGAAAACTGGCCAGTTATATAACTTGTTTCACTTATATTATGGGAAAGACTGGCCAGTTCACACATTGATTATGGCTGTTGTGGTGTTCGCACCTGAGTTCACATGAAGCTGAGCGCAACATGTGCTATTTTGTTTAACAACATGCGTTATTTTGTTATAACTTGTTTTAACTTGTGCACTTATATTATGGGAAGAACTGGTCAGTTATATAAACTTGTTTTTGAGTTCACATAAACTAAGAGCAATATATCTTATTTTGTTTCTCTGAGTTTCTTATATCCCCAGGCTGATCCGCCTGAGTTCACATGAAACTGGGAGCAACATGTTATGTTTGTGCTTTTTGCCTGTTATTTTGTTTCACATACTGATATGTTTATTCTCAGACTGATCACGCCGCATTCACACACCGATTGCCTCTGAGATCATTTTATTTTGAATCACACACTGATTTGCGTTCTGAGACCGTGGCTGTCATGAAGCTGAGAGCGGTTTCTGTTTTGAAAACATGTTTTCGAAGCAGGACAGATCGGCTGGGAGAGAGGACTGGCCATCCTCGCTCCGCACCTGATCCTTTGTTTGAAATTATATAAAGGGGGGACCGCCCTCAGTCCAGTAGAGTCTGCCGTGGGTACAGACGCCCGGCTACGTGAAATGCTGCTCTACTTGGACTGACGGCTCTCCAGTCTTGTGCCGATGGTAAGAGCGATTTTAGAATCTGTTGAGCATCACGTCTGTTTGAAAGCTTGCTGCTTTGTTGTTTTGCTGTATTCTGTGGAAATAATAAAAGGGCACAATTATTCTAGCAGAAACAGTGTTTGAGTCATTATTTGTGTTATTGCCGATTTCTCCCGATCCTTGTATAGAAATTTCAGAAAAGTAACATACAAACAGGCAGAATAACAGAGTTATTCTGATCCAAGTTTTTGTTTTTCAAAAATATTTTAATGAGAGAAAATTTTTGAGGTCAAGATTAATGCACCCTAAACAAGGAACTGCCTTGCTCAACGGCTTGGTTGTAAAGCGGAAGCCGTTTTTCTCGGAGCTTCATTGTTCTTGTGGTAAAGGTAAGACGCAATTACTACAGTTTCAAGGTGTAACGATCTGGCATCAGACGCCTGCTTGCTCTGCTGTAGGTGGAGCTGGGAGGAAACTTAATCCGGCCTGTAACCTTCCTCTGGGCCAGAATACGACCGCTCCCCATGTGTGTCTAGGCCTACGTTTTAGCCAGTGAACCCATCGACAATAGGGGGTTTTCAGCTGACGTCACGCTCACGTGACTACTCAGCGCGTCCGCCATATTGGGTGTCAGTCGTTTCGCACTGTTGACCTGCATTGTATGACGCCTTAGGCAGTATTGGAAGTGAACAATGGGGAAAACGTGTTTAGTGGTTGGTTGCACGGCCCGTGGAGGTGGAGAACAACGCTCTTTCTATCGCCTACCAGCCGTAATAGTGAATCAGTGTGAAAAAACAAAACAGCTCTCTGAACAACAACGTGACCTATGGCTGACACGGATATCCAGGTCCGATTTGGACGGTGTTAAGCTGGAATACGCCAGAGTCTGCGGTGCTCACTTTGTCACAGGTAAATAACTGTTAAGTATTTAAAACATGTAAGAATATATTAATAATAGGGCTTGGGCGTCATGACGTATTACTTTCCGCGGCTGCCATGTTGACTGCCTCCGCCGCCTCTACTGCCTATGACTACCGCGTACTGTACTCCCTCTCAGCCATGTTTTAATTTGATTAATTTCACCTTAACTTGATTTCAACCATGGTAAACCGTTGCTGTATTGTGGGCTGTAACAGCGCAACACATGATCGCCATGGGAAAAACATAGAAATGGGTTAATTTTCCACCGCTTTCCTGCCTGGAAGCGCAACCACGGAGAACTGTTAGAGATAACGGAGAGTCGTCGGCTCGCTTGGATCGCGGCTGTAAGACGACCGAACATAACTTTCCACAGTATCCCGATGTCAATGAGAGTTTGTTCTAAACCTTTGAAACACATAGCAGCTAGTTAAAAGTACATTACATGCGTGAGTGGTTGTTAGCACTAACGGTTAGCACGTGCCAGAGCCCGTCTGAGCGCAGCTTACCTTTGAACGAGTTACTGTGTTCCCAATGTTTGCAGGCTTTATGATCTGCGGCGCCTACCGGCGTAAATACGGTAAATAATTAAAGCCGCGAGCGGCGTCGAGCGGCCCTGCAGCCAAGCGCCTTCGCACACCGCCGGCCGTCAGCCACCGCAGAAGCATGCGACGCATTTGCGTCGGATTGTTTACATTTTTACCATCTTATTAAAACTCACCCGTCCACGTATGATGGCGATTTCCTTGATGTACATAACTTCGACATCTCGTACCCAACCAGATGTGAACTGGTTGTGAGCCTCTAGACCCTTGTAAGCTCTCATTTCCTCGAGAGTGTGCAGAGGGTTTTCACCGAACACCAGGTAATGCACTATGTCGCCGTGCTCTACATTTGGCCAATCATCAGGATTACGGCTAAACAAGGCACCGTGGAAGGCATAGGGGTCCATATGGTCGATCACGGAACATTTCCTCAGATAGACGTCCTTATCTGGTCGCTCTAGCGTGCTGGCGTACTTATCCATTCGCGATACGATAATACGTGTACGACAACTAGAGATAAGGAAGTGTACCACCCTATATGGCGGACCGGAAGTTGGCCAGTGACGTCAGTGAAAACCCCCTATTATCTGCGATTACCCGTGTCAATCCATAGCCGGCCCGGCATCCGTGCTTTAGATGAGGCAGAAGACGCTTAGCCACAATATGAAGAAAGAGCATATGAAACGAACAAAAGACTTACATGATGTAGGACCCCATCCCTGACTCAACGTATCACACCATAGCAGTAGATTATTAAACGATGCACAAATCCATCATGAGTTACACATTTGTAAAATGTGTAACTGATTTCTTTCCACTGTCACTTCATGCTTGCTCAGTATGAGGGATTGCTGCAAAGCCATGGACAATGCAGACGACTCTCCCTGTGGCTCTACGCTCTTTCAGGAAGAGTTAATGCTGCTTGTCGGGACTTTGATGCAATCAACTGGGTTCCCTTATATGGGAAATTTTTTGACCAATCTGTATAATCTGATTGAATTTGGAAAGTGCCTTGAGATGACATGTTTCATGAATTGGCGTTATATAAATAAAATTTAATTGAATAAACTTTTTTTTCTCTCCTGTACTGGAACTTTTTTACTCACATGACAGTCAGGTTTTTTTAATATTCTTTTTGGCTCATTTTTTTTAAAGTAGGCTGACAGGAAAGGGGGTTTAAGAGAGGAGGGGAACACACAGAATTGAACCCGGGTCAGCCACGTTGAGGACTAAGGCCTCCGTACACGGGTCGTGCTCACTGCCCCTGCGACTTAAGACCGTGCTTCAACAGGCGGGGAGTCCAGATGAAACACACTTCCTGTTCACCTGTTGCTGTGGAAACGGTGTAGCGGGTCGGTCCTGTGACAAGATGAGAGCTGACAGCTGAACTCGCTGACATCCAGGGTTCCCACATCACTGAGGTTGGCTCTTTGGGAGAGGAGAGGGAAAGGCTCCTCTGGAGCCAGAAACTTCTCATAGAGAGATTCAGACATGGCTGGCTGTGCTCGCTGCACCTGACACAAGAGACAGAAGCAAATCTGCAATCAAACATGGAAATACTTATTTTGTTGTTGTTTTTGTGAAAGCACTTATCGGTCCAGTTCTGACCTGGCACCAAGACACGTCCTAGATGATCAGATCATGCTAGCGTGGCTCTAGATACTCAGGTCAGGTGCGTGCTCAAACATTTTGAGGACAAAATCGGTACTGGCCAGGAAAAATAAAATAATATTGGTGAGTTCATTTCTGATGGAGATCTTTCATTGTGCTTATTTTTGTTAAATATAATACATACTGATTGGATCAATGTGCTAACACTACGCGGGTAATTGTTTTTCTTCATTTGGGGCACAAGAAGCAAACACCTAGACAAACTTTAGCCTTGTCGGTCAACAGGAGTAGAATAACACATTGGTTAAAAAAAGAAAGCCCAGAAAGCCAAAAGAAGCCGTCGAGTAAAAGTTTCTGAATCAATGCTATGAACATTTTTTTTTTTACAATTTCACCAAACAGCAACATTTAACTCTCCAATTTATGTTTATAGCTCGTAACCTATAGAACTGAATAATGTCTGTCAACAAGTTAACATTTTTGATAAAATGCAAAGAAATCGCTCATTAAAGCTAAACTAGCGTTCACTTAGGCATCCTTTACGCTAAGACAGAAATGCGTTGTTGCTATAGACATGTAGTAGCTACCTTTCATTGTGTTTCATTATACATTTTTTAAGGCGTGACTTTCCTTGAAACCGTAGTTTAGGATAAACTAACAATAATAAGTCTAAGCCTGTGTCAACAAAAACACCAGCTAACACCGTTAGCTGGATGCTAACTGTCAGCGTAGCGGTTACCATCCAACACAACGACAGCTTTAAAGCTGTACAATAAAGAACTTAAATAGAAAACAAACCAACACGGGTAACGTAATAAAAAGAGTTAAACGACCATTAAAACACCAACCTTTTCAGCGTTCATACAACGACATCTGCCACCTCCATTTGCTAATCCTTTCTTTTCTCACGACGAACGAAGTTGTCCTCGCGAGACTATGGAGAGCGCGACAAGACGCGAAGGCTGCCTCACGTGACCCAAAGCCGGAAGCTAACACGTAAACAGAATATAGCAGCAAAATAGACAACAAGTACTGCTTTTCCGCGCTTCCATTCGCTTTTATTCTGCGCGTTTCCTCGACCAAGGACACCTTCGGCCATGTCCGCAAGCAGCATGAAAGACTCCAGCTTCTTGGGAGGCAGAATACCACCGGAAATAGAGTCAATGTCGAAAAATCTGAAGGATGTGGATCAAGAATTGTTTAGAAAGCTACTCAAAGGTAGTCGAAACACCATTTGAAACCACACAAGTATCGCTGTCTGGTTGAACCAGCTTTCAGATTTATAAACTGTTCTTCAGTATGTAAAATAAAACAACGGAACTCGTGTCTTTAATTCCTTCCATTGATTTTTTTTTATTTTTAGAAAAGACACAAACAGCATTGCAGGAAACCATAAACTGACTCAGAGAGGAAAAGAGCATGATTTGTGTTGCTTCTGTCTCCAGTCGTGGTCAGTGCCCTGGAGGGAAAAGACTGCCGAGAAGTAATGAAGTCAATCGCCGAAAGCAGTGTCATCCCGCAAGAGAGGCTCAGTCACATCATTGCAGGGATGCACAGAGTGCTCTCCGATGCCATCCGCGTCCCAACAGCCTTACTTAAACAGGAGGTGAGGGTAGACTGAAGCACACAGAGATGGTACTGCTGTGGTATGCCTTTCATTCACACAGAAGACACGTGACACAAGAAGAGGGTTAGCTGTCACTACTAATCAGACTCTACTACTACTTATCTAAATTATTTGATTACTAATTAATAAATACAATAAGTAGATAAATGATTATTTAAAAACACAAATAGATTTCAAGCAAATCACAGATCAGTGTTCCTTGGAGTGAAATTGAAAGTATTTGGGAGTATTTTTGTATATGTTTTACACAACAAGATTGAATGATGAACACCAAAAGGCTGACTGTTGTTGTGTAGCCCAATAGGTAGCATGGCGTTAAAAAACAAACAAACGAATAGTTTGGAAAATCACTTCTCACAGTAAAGTGTCAGTAAAGACTATTCTAAGCATAGCTGCAGTGATGATGAACTTTATTGTCCCAAAGGAAATTTGTCTTGGGTACAGACTCTGGCTGCTACATAGTCCAAACTATGTGCCACACTACATTCACACATAAAAACACTACTATAGAAATTCCATTATAAGAAAAATAAATGCATAAAAGAAACATGTTACATTACATTCACAATAAAAAAATTAAAATAAATAAATAAATATAAAAAAATGTATAAAGACCCTTCTATTAAGAAAAAGAATTAGAAAAATGAATACATAAAAGAAGCATGGCCATGACTTGATAGTAATGGTAATATCATCTTTATTGTGATTGAAACATACATTGAAACATACATTACAATGAAATTTGTTCTCTGCTTTTATCCCATCCCCTTGGGGAGCAGTGGGCTGCCATGTGCGGCGCCCTGGGAGCCATCAGGGGTTAAGGGTCTTGCTCAGGGACCCAGAGTGCAGGCGCTGGGGATTGAACCGGGTACTTGCATCCTTCTCTGAATGCAAGCGCGCTGCTCTAACCACTAGGCCACCACTCCCCCTATGCAGTCATGGCATCCTCTTCTAATTTTCAGAAGGTGGATAGGACAGTGCTCGATGAGACGTTGAAAGGCAGGGATGATGTTTAGTAACCCGACATTCTTCAGAACCTTCCCCCTGAACTGTCTGCTGTGTTCTTTGGTCTTCTTGATGTTGTTTGGTTCGTAATATTTCACTTCTAAGGTGATCTCTGTAGCCAAGGAGTTTCCATGGGTTTCATTAAGGGGAATCAGGGCATTAATCCAAATGAACGCCAACTTTTCAGATTTTTATTTATTAAAAAAACAACAAAAAAAGAATGTCCATCCACTTCACAATGACGCACCACTTTGTGTTGGTCCATCACATGCAATCCCATTAAAATACATTGAACTGTATGGTTTTAGTGTGACAAAATCTGAAAAGGTTCAAGGAGTATGAATACAAGGCAACGGATCAGGCTGTATTAGTCCACATGGTGTGGGAAGATCTGGTGCTGCATGTCATTACATTTCTTTTAACCTCCATTTCTGTATGCATAGATCGCCGCTGGCCTTAACATCCAAATTTATGCACGGTAAATATTTTCGACATTAATGAAATGAATCTCATCGGTTTGTTTTGGTTTCTGCTCAGGCGTTTAAGGAAGATCTGAGAGAGCTAAGGTAAGGGCTACCATCTTGTTTTCGTGTTCTGATTTGCGTTGTTTCCTTCGCCGACGCTGCACTCCTTTGTCGCCAGGATACCAGAAGACTTTGTCACAGATTTCTCCAGTGTGGTCTTTGGAAACCGGTACGTTGGATTTACAGCATTTCGACTGAAACATTTGCGCGCCGGATCTCGCGTGTCAGAACATCGACGCGTTCAGGCGCAGCTCTCCCTGACGCGTTGCGCTCTCTCCCGTGTGCTTGCAGACGTGCAGCTCTGGAAGCGGCCACCTCTCAGAATGATCCTCACCTCCCCACCCTAGAGGAATTCAAATGGAGAGTGGATGTTTCCATTTCTACAAGGTAAAGACGCCAACGCTATAACCTCGGTCATGTGGGGAGGAAATCTCAAAGTGGGCCTTCGGTAACACTTAAGAGTGACTCCTGTCACACAGGGGTAAATAGGTCAGTGCACTAAAACGTCTTAAACTCAGTAACCAAAGCTGTGTGTCTCTGTGTCCATCCAGCTCACTGGCCAAAGCCCTGCAGCCGTCTGTTCTTATGCAGCTGAAGCTTTCAGATGGGAGCTTTCAACGCTTTGAGGTACTGAAATCACTGATACTGTCGCCTTCAATGTCACGCCTGAATTGTATTACAAATGCACCTAAAGCTTAGCCTTTTGGTCCTTGATCCAGGCAGAGCGTGCAGGTTTTCAATTGTTCCTTTAAAATGCACGATTTCGACTAAATGTAGTTAATTTGAAGCAAGGTTTGACGAGTTACAGAGATGCATAGAGTGCAGAGCAGCCGTGACCTTTTCCCTGATTCCTCGGCCTTGTTTCCACGTCTTTGGTCAGAATACCGAAGAACTCTACCCGTTCTTTAGTTCGTAGTGTTTAGTAGTTCGAGTGTTTCAAAGGAGATGTATAAATGTCCAGATCAGGATTCATTATGGCCAAGATCAAACTGAGACATTTAGGAAGCCTTTGCCGACTCCCCGTCTGGTACTTTGCTGAGATCAGTGCCGTGGTTCTGCTTTAAAACAGACCACATTTCCTCAGTGTTACGTATTCTAGGTTAGTGGATGCGCCGCACCGAACTGGCTCACCGATGGCGCTTTGGATGCTGCACTGTTGCTTTTTCTCAACAATGACTTGTATCTAGGCACAACTTGAGTTTTCTTCACGACAGCCACAGTAGGCTGATCCAACTCCTAGGTGATCATCAGTTTGTAAAGATGCACTATATATCAGCCCCACAGCCACAGGTGTATAAAACCCAGCACTGAGGCACGCACACTGCTTCTACAAACACCTGGGAAAGAATGGGTCCATCAGGAAACGCGGCGATGGGATGCCACCAGTGCACTAAACGTTCCATGATCGGCTTATTATAATCCGAGTGAAAGCATTTGGTAACAGCAGCAGCGGAGCTTGGTAAGTGGTGGGACAGTGGACGCTGGTGTGCAGAAGCCCCCCCCCCCTCTTTGTTCCAATGAAAGTTACTCCCTAATGATACAGCATTCACGGCTTCTTCGGTTCCTTCCAGCATGATTGTGGGCCACCGTACAAAGCAAGGTGCATAAAGGCTTGGATGAGGGAGACTAGTGAGTCCTGACCCCAACATCACAGAACAGCTGTGGGATAAATTAAGGTGGGGAGTGTGAGCAAAGAGTAGTCTACTGCCACATTAAAGCCGTTAAATTATTAAAGTTCTTGTGTGTGGAAAGGAAATGAGCCAAGACTTTTGGTACCATAATGTGTATTTAAGTCAACCCGTCCAGTTACAGTCTTCAATAATCTCAAGTCTTGCTCCGACCTATGATGTTCACACCCAGAGCACATATTTGAACTTTTCTGGCATGTTAGCACGTTTCCCCCATTATTTGATATGACTCCTTGATAATTCAGCTGCCCAGCTCTCCCAGTAAATTACTTTTACAATGCACTTTACAAGACAATTAATTTGGCTAAGAAAACATCCCCAGGAACAGTTGTGTTCTTTCATCTCAAAGTCCTCTATGGGATTCTGTTTGTTTTTCATTAAAATGTAACGAACAGTCGCTGAGAAGACAATAGATGGCTGAAAAGGCTACCTCTTGACTGCACAGAAGTTGAAAAATGTTAAAAATGAGCAATTTGTCAAATGCATTTATTCAGCCTAATATGAAGTCTGGATGAAAGGTTTTTGATATTTTTTATTTTCTGAAATGTGTCAAACGAAATAGACTCTAGGCTGCTTTCAGCGGTCAGAAAGCAAGAGGGAGCAGATGGATTGTGCCTGCATTTCTGCCGTTAGCGAAGCAGTACGCTTTATTTAAAGTAATCTAGTTGTGGGCCAACAAACTAATGTCTGTGTCAGTTGTTACATGACAGCATTGCAGGCTAATAATTGAAGTAACATTTGCTGCAAACTAACCTTTCACCCATCCTCGCCCACACATCTCTGATGCATTAAAACAGAGGCTTTTTTTTTTTTACCTGCTTTGCTTTTAAACACTAAAATGCTGTTGCATCTCTGCATCATTGATGACCTGTTTTCATGAGTCCAAAGAAGCCCAGCAGCACCCGAAGTAAATGCTAATCACCCAATGCAGTGGAGCTACGTGTCACTCAATTTATTTTCTAATTCTGTAAATAAGGGCTACCATACAAAACCAGACTAGTTTGCAAGAGTTGCTAGAATTAGTTGTTGAAATGTTTGGTCTTACTCAGCAGGGGGCGCCATACTCTACATTTTGGCTGCACTGTAGAATAGAATAGGGAAATACTTTATTGTCTCTCAGTGGGGAAATTTAGGTGTACCAGCAGCAAAGTGAAAGACAGAAGAAAGCATGTAGCTAAACACAAGAGCAAAAATGATAAAATCAGAATGTAAGAGCAGAACACTGTACAGTCAGGGATCATTTACAGCACAAGAAAAAATACAGTACAGTTATTAAAAATAGCACACTCTGATGCCAAAAAAGCATTTGTAACTAAGTGGGGCAACTTAAAAAATGTACAGCATGTGCAGACATAGTTGTGCATAAAAAACACAACAATAGACTATAAGAAATGGAAAAATGTGCAAATACCAGCAGACATGTGAGCAACTTATTGAATTAGTTGGGAACAGTGATGGTTATAAAGTCTCCGCTGCTGTCACATGTTATGAGGCCGACTATGGCCGAGTCATCTGAGAACTTCTGAAGGTGGCAACCTGGGGATCAGATGGAGAAGGCTGCAGTGTAGGGGGTGAACGGGAACGGTGCCAGCACAGTTCCCTGCAGTCCAGTATCCACTGCGACAGGTGGTAATCCACCCCTGAAAGCTCCAGGTTGTCCTTCAGAAGTCCAGGCCGGAGGAATAACTAAAGCACTGGAAAAATCCAATAACTGGATCCTCACGGTGCTCCCAGGCTTCTCTAGGTGGGCCAGAGCTTGATGCAGGAGGTAGATAATGGCTCCTTCCCCTCCCTTCCCAGGCTGGTAGGCGAACTGCAGTGGAACCAACAATGACCTCACCAGAGGGCGAAGATGGTTGTGGACCAACCTTCTTCGTCAGATGGGAAGTCAGTGAAACCGGCCTGTTACGGCCGAGGTTGTGTGGCTGGTGGAGTGATCAGTCTCTTATCAAACCTGTTGAAAGACTGTTGCAGATCAATCACCCACCTTAAATCACCTACAGCCTTTGGGTTTGTGACCAAAAATAGTTTTCAGACCCTTCCAAACCCTACTGGGGATGTTGTGCTGCAGCTGCCCCTCCATCTTCTTCCTTTTTTCCCCTCCATCCCACATCTTCCTTCTCAGTTGGTCCTGAACAGAAGAAACACACTAAATCGAAGCTGCATCAAAGCTTTCTGCCACTGCTGCTTATCTCAATGATTTCTTATACAGCGTTAATTTACAACACGTCCTCTCAGGGTACTTTACAAAGTCCTTTCAATCAAATCATACAGACCTTATCTGGGCTATCGAACACGGACGGAGTCAGGGAGTGGAGTGGTCCTGCAGGAGATGTGCAGTTCACCACGAACAGCGGTTATACAATGAGATTACAGCTGAATTAGAAGATTCGAAACAACAACATCTGATGTGCATGCCCAATGGGGCGATCTGAGAGCAGATCGGAAAGAAGGTGCAGAAAAAAAGCACAAAAGGTGGCTTCTGTTCTCTGTTGGACGGCTGTCCTGCAGGAATGGAAGACAGATAAAATGCTTCAGTGTAACTTTTCATTATGTGTGGCTCAGCTCACATTCATACTTAATGAACTGTCATGGTTTTTTGCAATCTATATATGCAGGTGCCCGTGTCGAAATTCCAGGAGCTGCGTTACAACGTCGCTTTGATTCTTAAAGAAATGAACGATTTGGAGAAAAGGAGCATCCTCAAGATCCAGGACTGATAAACGATCCACCGTTGTTCTCAGAGACGCTGATGGAGCGCTGGGTGTCTGTACACGTAATAAAAAGCAAAAAGCTCCCTGTGTTCAGTTTGGGCTCCAATTGTGTTGGCATCCGACATGCAAGTAGCAACCAACACATACAAAGAAATTGGACATTTTTCTTTGCTCCACACAATAACTACTACCATATGTGAACACTGTTGGTTCTTAGAGATTTGTGCTAAAGCCAAATCAAGACTCACCATGTTGTTGAGTAATACAGGGTGAAATGAGCCTGAGACTGAACATTTTTACCTGATTGTATAGTGTAATAATTGTGTTGTTTTTTTCTGTTGACGAATACGTGAAATTGAAAGCACAGAAAAAAAAGATGTACTTTCTTTTTTTGATCCATTTCAAAGCATTCTTTATCATTGTCTAATTCCCCTCAACTTAATTTCTATGTGAACATTTTAAGAAGACATTTCCCTAATAATGCAATACCTTACTATTATTACATGATTAGAAATTCACTAATAAAGGATTTTAAACACTGGGTGCCAAGCCATCATGAACGCACGTAAAAGTCCTTAATCTCCTAACATTAAAAATCGTACATAAGCTCCACATTTGTAAAACTTTTAGTAGCAGTAAAGCAAATCAAGTTTTGATTACTCTGAAGGCCCACGTGGTTTTTTAAAAAACTGCAAAATATGACATTTTTTGCATCAGCCTGAGCAGCAGAAGCATGTGTGCAGAAGAATCTGAGCCCCCGGGCTTCAGGTTTTTTTTTTTTTTTGTGCTCTACCCATTCAGTTTTAATTCCTGCATGCAAATTACAGTGGTTGGATAGTTGTAGAGGTTTTCTGAAACTACCTTTGTTTGTGTTACATCTGAACGTTCCTTATTTAAAAAAAAACTGCATAGCTTCTAGAAATGTGTTCATTTATGTGATAAACATCACAGAAAGCGTTATAGTGGCTATAGCTACCCTGTTTCTGGAGAACTGCAACGCAATGACAAATATTTCTGTGAAGACTTGAAGACAGATTTCAGATGTCATTTCTAACACAAAGTTTGAAAATGTGTCCTTTTGCCTTCCACTTTATCTTTACTTGCTACTTTGTCGGTCTGTTATTTTAAAATCCCCAAAAACACACAGAAGATTATTTCGCCATGACAAAATATGAAAAAGTCTAATAGATCATAATTCTAATTCAAGGTATGGTGTTTCTCAGTGTTGCAGGATGTGTTATGTTGGGAAATCATCCAGGAAATACAAAATCAGACAGTTTCTGAAATGTGGGGCACTGCAGACTCCCTCCCTTAAAGCTGTAGTTGGTAATCCTGTTCAGAAACACTTTTTATTATACTGGGTAAAACCGTCCTTCCATCCTAAAAGTAGTCAATACATTTTGTATTCAGAAAAAGGAGGTGGGAAAAAAAACTTGATCTCTGTGGTAGCTGCAGTCCTCTAAAAACTCTAACCAATCCCTGCTCTTGGATTGGTTAGAGTTTTGGTCCTGTTCTCACTCTCCTGTCCCTCAAGTTCCGGGAGTTTCACTTTATCTATTTATTGTCCCACATGCCAATCATTCTGATTCTAGTGTTTATGTATCCGGTTAGCTTCGGTGTTAGCCGTTCATTGTAGCTTGGGGAGTGGTGGCCTAGTGGTTAGAGCAGTGCACTTGCACTCAGAGAAGGTTGCAAGTACCCGGTTCAATCCCCAGCGCCTGCACTCTGGGTCCCTGAGCAAGACCCTTAACCCCTGATTGCTCCCCGGGCGCCACACATGGCAGCCCACTGCTCCCCAAGGGGATGGGATAAATGCAGAGAACAAATTTCGTTGTAATGTATGTTTCAATGACAATAAAGATGATATTACTATCAGCTCTACTGCTCTCAGCATATACTTTGAACATGGCTGAGAGTCGCAAACCGCACACACGTTTATGAGAAGCACAGGAAGGCCTCAGTAGAAAGAAATAAGACCAGAGTGGATTTGGGAGATATTTTTTCACATGATCCCCTGAAGAGCGGAAGAGTGAGGTAAGACGGTCTTGCGCATGCACAGTAATTCAAACAGGGACTTGGGGAAACTTCTGAAAAAAATCAGCGACCCTAGCTTTAAGGAATTGCCCCATCACAGCGGGTTGCCAACACTGCTATGTATCTCTTTGCCCATGGACTGTGAAGGCATCCACATTGGAGAGACCGGGAAACACGGGCGCAGTCCAGAATCGCATCTAAGTACAGCGTGCTTTCCAACATTGGAACCTAACCAGCCGACTGCCATGGAAACAGACTGCTTGTCACCTTTCCTCAGCTTTTGCAGGAGAAAAGCTGATCTGAAAATGGCCCCTTCAAGCTGTGAAGGGAGCCTAAGGACACAGCCACGCAGGAAGGCCATGCAGAAGTCCCCATGCTTCATAGACTTGTTATCAGTGTATCAACCCTCAAGAGCACTCAGGTCTTCTGGCTCCAGCCTTCTCTGCGTACCTAGAACCAGAACTAAACAAGGAGAAGCAGCATTTAGTTCCTACGCTCCACTTATCTGGAACAAACCTCCAGAAAACTGTAAAAGTGCGGAAAACCTGAGTTCTTTTAAATCAAGATTAAAAACACATTTGTTTAGGATTGTTTTTGACTGTTCTAGTTAAACTGTTCTATTGAAACGGCATTAGTTCAACTTTTTTAGTCCAACTGTTTATTGATGTTCTATTTTGTTTCTACATTTTCGGTTTTCTTTTCCTGTATTTTAATCATGTAAAGCAATTTGCATTGTCTCTGTACTGAATTGTGCTACACAAATAAATTTGCCTTGCCTTGCCTTGCCATAGGCCGAGCGCAGCCCATCGTAGCCCGTTTAAAGCGCATCCTGGGCCGGGAATCATAAAGAGTTCCCCTGAGCTAGCCGCTTGCTTGCTTCCCTGAGCCAGTTTCACCCTGGTCCAATTTCTTCCAACCTGACGGCCCCAAAGTCAACCAAACAGACAAAGGCAGAAAGTTTAAAATGGTTTAGTTTTCATGTGTTTTCACTGTCTTTCAAGGTTTTACCGAGCTACACCTGGAGCTAACAGGCTAAGCTGGCGCTAGCATTCTTGAAGTAATGCTTTTAGATGTGCTTACGGTGTTACAATGTGTTAACTTTATCTCAATAAGGGTTTTATACACCGATGGGACATTAATGTTTCTGTGTTCCAGTGCACTCCTTACAATAAAATATGGCTTAAAAGCAGACCTCTCAACTTTTATCAAAAGTTAAGAGTGAGATTATGCTAATTTGGGGGCGGGGCTTGTTTTGGGGGCGGGGCTAACCGGACCCTGGAAGAGCCGGTGGAGTCAACTCCATCTCATTTTTATCCCACCAGACATTGAAGTACACATGTATTACTTGTGTTAAAAAGAGAAAGAGACATATTAATACCTTATTGTTCAGTTAATGGATTAAAACATAAAAAATACACAATTGTTCAAATAATACTGAATAAAATTAAGTAGTTTTAAATTATTGACCGAATTATTATACTGTTACACATTCATCTATGGGTTGTTTATCATTGTAAATCTATAACCTGATTGGTGAATCAGGCTGAGTTTCATCAAGCCTTTATGATCCCCTCAGCAGCAACACTGAAGCACACAGAGGTTCCCGCTGCGTCTTTACGCACGATCCAGCTGCTGATGTGTCCCTCCTTTCAGCTCAATGAACTTCTAGACTGTTACAGTTTATAACCATTATCACCTTTCACAGCGACAGGTTTCTCAGTCAGTCGCCGCGCTGACCAGACAAATCTCTATTGCTCTCGTCAGTGCACTCTGGGCGGTGAGGTGGGCGGATTTTACCTCCGTGCGCTACGTGCGAGGGATAAACAGCGGGGAAAATGCATAATTACTGTAAAGGGCTCCTGTAGAGGGAACAGGGGTGAAGCCCCTGATGTTACAAGTTCTTTAAAATGACCCTTAACAGTGCGCACCTGAATTAAAGCGCAAGGCAGCACGCCCACCGAAGCACCACTGAATCTATGTTGTTAAAAACGAAACAGCGTTAAACACAGCTACAGCTCTCCTATTGACTTTAACTGGCACACGTTGCTACTGATGTGAGGACATTAAACGCAGTGATTCACGTTTTGAATGGTGAACGGTGATAAAAGCACCTGCTCCGAGGGAAAGGAGGGGGGAGAGGAGCAAGCGCGGAGGTTAAAAAATGCAGAATTAATAAAAATGAAACTTATAAACAGACTAAGTGGCGTTTTAAACTGCATCTGGTTAGCAGAACTGTTTTATGATCCAGCGTGCAGCCATGACTGGTTCTGAATGAACCGGTCATCTTGACGCAGCTCCCCCCGCCCCCTCCCCTCCCCTCTGTACGCGGTACAGGACCTTACCGGCTCACTTTCACCACTGTTAAGACTAAAATTATTCATAACTCTGATCACTCTTCCTGCTGCTCTGTTAAAAAGAACTGCAGCAGGAATTACTGATGGCCACAAGCTGTGAAAGAAGCTGAAACAGCTCAGCAGAAGGCGGAGTTTTGTCGTCCGCAGCCCAGATGGGCTTTGTGATTTTTATGCGTGAGAAATTCCATGTTTGCGTGTGAAATGTCATGTGTTGCGTGTGAGCGTGTGACGTTAGTGAAATGCGTGTGTCACACGGTCAATGCGTGAGAGTTGAGAGCTATGCTTAAAAGTCTTTCTGAGTGAGCGCTGAGCTCCCACTAGCATTAGCACTATTAGCTTCCCAGATAACTTAATGCTACCACCTAGTAAACGTAACTACTTCTGCCACCGTTTGATACTGCTACGAGTGTTAGTACAGAATTAATAGGGGACAAAAAGGTCGATTTAATGGTGTTTCGCATAACTTAAGGTTAACCCATCAACCTAATGACCGATCATCCGCTACAGCGCCTTCTAGCTTCCTGAATTACCAATTTGAGTCTTAATTATTCCCTGGAGAAATAATTACATCAATAGAAATCAAGTGTCCTAAAGGTTATTGATTTTTACTAAGCTAGTCATTCTTTAAAATGGTATTTACTCAAATAATGTTTTGCCTAACTTAGAACTGCATTGTGAATGGTTGAACACATACAACACACATGTTGTTCTAAATTAGTTAAGCTAATTTGACCTCATTCCATATTCTTTAAGATGAACTCTGGGTGTTTTACTTGGATCTGCAGTGAACCAAGACTCACTGAATCATCCTGATGACTATTTTCCCTAACCCAGTAGAGAGGACTTTTTGACTGAAATATAATGTTAATTCAGATAAACAGCATTCTATAGTCATGTTCTCTGGATGTTCATTTTATTTCTGTTAATAAATTCTTGAACTTGAAGAGAAGTTGTCACTCCTTAATTCTATATGTGTGCAGAGTTTGTTGTTAAAAGAACGCCAGTGCTAAAATCACTATTTTCCTAATATCAGCCGTTTGGGCTGATATTCACTGTACAATACCTAACCGACTGAGAGTTATTTAATAAACATTAAATAACTTTAAAACATGCGTAATGGTACAACAGTTATAATGCAGGGTCCTTCACAAATCTCAAACTTACCACTGACACAGATAAAAGCCGGAAATCCTAAGCTTGAACATCCATCTGTTGGACCTCGTTGGATAGTAACGGGTTGTCCCTACCCAGCACACAAGGTTCAGACTGTCTGACCAGGAGGCAGCATAGACAGCAGTTCACCCTACATACGAACCTCAAACGGGACAACTTCTAGGTTTCAGCTCAGGCTCTCTTGAGTGAGTAAAGGTCACGTCTGACCGTGAAGGTGTGTGGGTGTTGCTTGCATAACATTCTACTAGTGTCCTCCTTTGCATATATGTCAATACGTCTGTTTCTCCATGTGTGTCAGTCTGTCTGTGTGTGTCAGTCAGTGTTTATGTCTCTGCGCGGGATTGAGTTCAAGGGCTAGACCGGTTGACCTATATTCCCAGCAGTTACTGAGACGGCTGCCGGTGGACCGGCCGCTGCATGTAATCCACACACACACCTGAACTTCCTCGCGCAAACAGGCTTTATTAGGAGACTGCAGTAAATACCACTAACGGGTTAAAGGAGAGGCTAATAATACCACGTAGGATAATATCAGCCCCGTTCGGAAAATCTCTTCAACTCCGTCACCATACTGTAACTTTAACCTTAGCCTGTTTCTGATTCTACCACTACTTTGGGCTTCAAACACCATCCATCTGGGCCAGACGTTAATATTGCAGTAGAATAGAAAGCTAAAACCCAGGAGTGATGCAGCACAGCCTCTGAGCGATCTGCTCAGAGTTTAGACTGATTGTATTTCCTTCACTGCAAAAAAGGGAAGTGAGCGTTAATATTAGTTTTAGTTAGCTTTGATGATCTGCCAGTGGAATAAGATGTTTGCACTTAAAATAGGAACAACTCATCTCCATATTCTTATTTGAAGTGCAGTATATCTAATTACCTTATTCTAGGGGTCAAAATACTCATTCCATTGGCAGATAATCCTACTTACCTGCTCAAATCAAGGACAAATTTTACTTCCTTTTAGTTCCCTTTATGCAGTGTTCTCTGTTCTCCTGTTGTGCTTTTACAGTTACCCTGTGCTGCTAAAAATACCCTCACAGGCAGTGTCAGAAGGTTTTCTCAGGGATGACTGATCATTTTGGGACTGGACACCATAACTGAAAGCTATAATAGAAGTTCTGGGGATTTAATCTCAGGGTTTGCATTTAAAAGCAGGGCAATATGGACAACCGAGCTACAGAGACAATACCCCCCCCCCCCCCCCCCCCCCCAGCCTACTCTCTGGATGTACCACAGCAAGAACCCCTTGTAAACGTCAGCTGAGCTAGATTCAGAACTGTGCTTGTTAAGTAAGATGTCACATAGCTTTTTTTTTTGTAATTACGCAAACATTTTTATGCAACAAAGGCCGGCTACACTTGAGTGTGCTGCTGAGCCGTTCCAGTTATAAAACAACTTGTGCTTCTCAGCCTCGGTCTCATTTCCATAACTCGACGTGTGGCTCGGCTGTACTCCCTTCTATTGCCGTGTCTGACGGTGTACCTCCCAGATGCTTTGTTTCCTCTATGTAGTGACAGCCCCGTAAATTTCCGGTGTCCAGGAGGCTCCGAGAGCTGATTAAAATCGATTTTAATCTACTCATGAGCTAAAGCAATTGCTTCCTTGATCTCCTTGCACATGCCGCATAAAGCAAACTGTTTCAAACGTCTTTAAAGTCTGGTTGAGAGCCTTGCATGTGTGCGTTCGATACAACGAGTGCAATCCATCACGTGAATAGTACAAAATGGGTCCTGATTTACAGTTTTGGGTTGGTACACAGCGTCAAGGTCCAAAGAAACCCCTTGCTAATCATAAAGTTACAAGAGAACAGAAACTCTACGCTTATTATCCTAACAATTTTTGAACAGAGATCTGAAATGACTTATGCAAAAGTATTCATACCCCTGAGCACTGCTCAGGTGGGAGCAGGAAGAAAGCCATCACTGAGAAAAATCCAAAAAGGTCCTTTTAAAGTTTGTCACAAGCAACGTGGACAAAGGTTCTCTAAGATGACTCCAAAATTTAACCGACTATTATCCTGACTACACCATCCTCATGGCGAAACACAATAGTGGCACCTTCATGCTGTGGGAATACCTTTCTTTAATAGGGGTCCAGTCTGAGTTGATAGGAAAATGGATGGTGCTAAAACGGCAGGGTAATCCTGTCAGAAAAGCTGTTGGAGGCTGCGAAAGACTTTCAGGTTGGAGCAAATGCTCCGCTTCCAGCCACGACCCAAAAAAACGCACAGCCAGAGTTCAGAAGGAATGGTCACCGCGTTCTCATGTCAAAACGGCTCAGACTAAGTCCAGAGCTAAATTCTGCGTGACAATCTGTGGAAAGACTTGGAAATTGCAGTTTACACACAGCCTCCGTTCAGTCTGACCGAGCATGAAGTATTTTGCAAAGAACAACTGGCATAATCTCAAGGTCAACGTGTACGGGACGTGTGGAGAGAAGACCTGCAGTGAACAGTCTAGGTTCTGACTGATAGGGGCAGGTTGGGGGGGGGGGGGGGGGGGGGTGAAGGCAAATGCATGGCACTCTTTTTAGATTTTTTTTTTTTTTTTGGTTAGAAATCCATCTATTTCATTTCATTTCACTTCACACTACATTGCTACATTGTCTTGTTCTATACGATAAAATCCCATCAAAAATACATTAAAGGTTGTGGCTGCCTGTAACATGACAAAACAGGACAAAGTTTTAAGGTTAATAAAGTAGATAAAAAAATCTACTTTAGAGCTTTTATTTTACTCGTTGCTCTGCTCCTAAGATTTAAAAGAAAGCCCATTGTGTTCTTGTGGAAGCAGAAAGATGAATTACATCATTACATCACACGTTAACGCGTGGGGTTGTACCTTATCTAGAGCACAATGTTATCCAGTGTGCTTTATATATCAGACATGGGAGAAGACAACCAGTGCGCTTTATGAGTGCTGACCTGTTAAATGCAGGTCAGACCGGCTCCTGGAGGACCTGCTCGCCTGGCCCCAGCCAGAGAAAAACTATTACATGCGGGTTTGTTTTGTAATCGGGTTTTTTTTTGACCTCGTCCAATGAGAACAGCCGCTCGGGGTCACATGACAACGTTTTTTACATAACTGCTTCCCCTCCCACCCACCCCTGCACCCCTCCTGGTCCGCTGAGAGCTGTGTCGGGCGTGTTTTTGCTGAACTTGACCGCCGGCAGTCTGCGCGCTTCAGCAGGTGAATGGCAGCCGTAGCAGCGAGCAGTCGTGCCCCGCATAGATGAAGCGAGAAGAGCCTCCCAGTAGACATGGGGACTGAATGGGACGGCATGCTGCGTCTGGCGGCGGAAGCTTTCCGGGCGAGCAACTTCGAGCTGGCGGCGGATATTTACGAGTGCCAGCTGGCGTGTGTCGGGGACCCGGGGAGCCGGCTGGAGCTGATGGTGAAGCGGGCTGACGCGCTCGCCTTCGGGGGCAAAGTGGCGGAGGCGTTCGAGGTGTACCGACGCGCCTCCGAGATAGAGCGACTCCAGCCTGCCCACCTGTCCAACCTGGTGGACTACCTGTCGGACAGCATCCGGAGGCAGGACCGGGCCGGCGGCCGCCGGAGGACGGGCGCGGAGCGTGGCGGGCTGGAGGACTTCTCCTGCGGGATGTGTCTGAGCTTCCTGTCCGAGCCGGTGACTTTGCCGTGCGGACACTGCTTCTGTAAGAGCTGCCTGGAGAGGGGGCGGGAGGAGAAGGAGCGGCCGGGGACGTGTGGGGAGTGCCGGGCCAGTTTGGGGGTGGCCGACCCGCACGCGTACAGGGTGAACGTGGTGCTCAGCAGCCTGCTGGCCAAGTGGTTCCCCGCCTTCCACCGGGCCGAGCGGCTGAGGCGGGAGGGGAACGGGCTGTACGCCGAGAGGAAGATGGAAGCTGCGCTGGAGAAGTACAACCAAGCCATACTGACAGGTAGTGACCGACTGCGCTGAGTTGGGCCTCTCTCACTTGTTTTCTCCAGTTTATAAAACCACGGCGCGTTGAATAACGCCACGCTCTTATCAGGAGTCCGGAAAGTGTGCCGCGCGCTGACTGACAGCGCTGCTCCCCGGCGTTCCGCCGCCATGTGTTGGATAACCGCGTTATGTAGGCCGGGCCAGTGGACCAAACATTACGTAAGCGCGTAGCCCGGCCCCGCGCGTTGTGTAACGTCAAACAAGGAGACTGCAAATATAGGTCAAGGGTATCATTGCAGGTCACGTCATTCAGGCAGAGTCAGGAGGGAGGCGACGCGGGCGGAACCTTTACGTAAAGGTACCGGACGCGCTCAAATTGACAAAACAACCAAATGAACTTCTGGCTTCGCTTTCAGGGATGGGTGTGTTTGTTTTTTTGTTTGTTTTTTAGTGTACGGCGCTATGGTTGAACTATCACCTGGTGACACATTTAAAGGGACAGCTCTCTGTTTTGATTGTTGGAAAAAGTCTTCTGTTACTGGGAAGCCTGCCCTGGCCTCGTTTAGTTCCCAGGAGTCTACTTGTGTAAGCCCAGATCTAGTTCAGTGATGCCCCCCCCCCCCCCCCCCCCCCCAAGTCTTTCCTTTGGCCAGCGCGTTGGTAGAATAGGGGTTTTGGCACGTTTGGTCCTATGGCCTTAAACCTGGGTGTATTTTAGCAGGAGTTTTTTTTGTTACAGACCAATGCAAAACAGGGGTTGATTGGGGAGTTGAGGGGGAGATGATGGATGGTATTGTGGTTCTGGAGACCATTGGTCTCATGATCGGCCTTGAAAGCACAGTTTTAAAGACTTGCTCTTGGTCTGGTCTCGGTCTCAAGGAGGTTTTTATTTTAGGGATTGGTCTCAAGAGCAAAGCTTTATACAATATCTAGATATTTTTCTCTTTTACTACACACTGGAGTGAAACTTGTGGCTGCGTTCAAAGGCGACCACGTTTTTGATTGTGAAAATTTGCATTTTCTTTAAATATATCCAGCCAGAACCGAGTCGTCACAATTTTAGCACTGATCTTGAAAACGGGGCTTACATCGATTCGGTCAAACTCAAGGCCCGTGGGCCGAATCCGGCCCTCAAGAGCCACAAATGACATATCGTGTCATAAAGTAGAGGCACATATCCTTTTAAAGTGTATACAGTTGCTGAAACTGTGCCTCCTGTAGCAAATGTTGATTTTTTTTTTTCCTGCCACTAGATGCCCGTTTTTCCACAATACATAAAAACAACCCAGAAATGTTCAAAAAGAGAAAAGGTGATGCAGAATGATAAGTTTAAAGTATAACTCACCCCAATATCAACTTTATTTGCAGATACACTGTTCAAATAGGCCGAAATATACACATTTTATGCTACTGTGATTTTTTTGTTGTTGTTCTTGTTTTACATTTTTATGTGAACTGGAAGGAAATTATGAAATCAAAAGTGTTATCTATACAGGTGCAACTGGGCTTGTGAATGACTACATGATGTCAGAGCTGCCCGACATAGAAATGAGTTTGACACCCCTGCTCTGACAGCTTTCCCTCTAGGATGAGTCTCATTTAGCTCCATCCACCTTCAGCATCCTCCACAGCACGATGCTGCCACCGAATAGGAAGGGAAATGGTACATTTTGTTATACAAAAAATCTGGAAAACACGATGTATTCAGCCCCCTGTACCCTGACTCTCTTTAGGACAATCCAGCTCAACTAGATGCTTTCCCCAAAGCAAATTAGTAAATGGAGTCACATGAAGTCACAATTATAATGTTCTCTCACATGAAATCCCGCTAAAACAACTGAGGTTTGTGGTTGTAACGTAACAAGTTCTGAAGGTAATGATAAGAGGATCTTCCTAACGCTAAAGCGTGATACCTCCCCTGTCAGACAGGCGCAGGTTTGGGTCGACCAGAGCTGATCAGTCAATTTCGTGGCACTGACCCAAAACGAACATTAAAGGCCACTTTTCCCAGGCTGTCGTTCACATTGTCCAAGCACCTTCTATTTGGTAGAGATCCAGCCTGATAAAGCCCAGTGAGGCACAATCATTTCCCCGGAGTAAGGTTGCGCGCAGAAAGTTTTACACGTAAGCGGAGGTGGTTTCGTATTTTGCGAGGAGCAATCGCGCAGTCTAGGTGCGGTGGGTGTTTGCGTCAGGGGGACGTCGGGACATCGTCACCTTAGTTGCTCTGTAGACCTTGAGGCGGAACGACAACAGGGACATCGCTGCAGCCTTCAGCCAAACGGCGTTGGGAACAAACAGCGGCTAATCGGATGTCAGGAGGAAAGCATCCGAGAGGGACCCGCTTGTGTCGTCTTGACGACGGCCAGGACAATGGCGACAGGCTCCACTGTTGCCGACTGATCTGGATCGTAGCTTCAGCGCTCTGCACTGTCGAGGTTCGAGTCCCTGTCTGCTAGTCAGCCATCACGCAGGGTCCAGAGCGGGTGTCCCACCCTCATCTGAAGCTGGAACGTTCTCCGCTGGTCGTGGGTTCTGGCCGCGCCTCGGGAGAGCCTGTCCTTCAGCGGCCTCCTACTTCTAATGATCAGTGTGCCCAGTCCGCTGGTCCATATCTCGTGTCCCACTGAATGCAGCGGCATGTATAAATAATCCCCCTTGCCTATGGGCCTGTCCTGCACTCCCATTCCTAATCTCACCGGTGTGAGGGAATTAATATGCGAGCACGCTGAAGGATCTGGAGAAGGCTTCGCTTTGACTCACAAAGGGGGGAGGAGGAGGAAGCCGGCAGCGACATTTGCATAAGTTCTTATAGTTATGAAACGTGCAATATGGGTGACCTTGATACTGGTGCATGGTTTTGTAAGGCAGCAATCTTTTTCATAACACATTTTGTAACGTGGGAGCGGGTCCGTTTTCGCTTTTCTTTTTGGAAATTCCTTCCGTGGCACATGGAGGGGACAACATGGGTCCAGCAAAGTGAGCTTTACACGGGATGGCCAAATGACCACGGACTACAAAACAATTTCTACCCAGAACAGCTGTCCTCATGTGACGGCCCAACAAAACACCTTTTGAGCCTGCCATATGGTCGACCACCATGTGGGGAGGAAGGAGAACGATGCTGAAAAGTGCGGCATGCTTTTGTGTTCCGCCAGAGTCGGCGGCTGGAGAGCCTCCGTGACCAACAGATATCGGGTCACGCCATAAATACTTGCACTTTGACCTCTAGCACCCATGCCTCTGTGCATCGACATAAACAACTCTTGCTGTACACGTCGGGTCACGGCGCTGCTGCGGTCCACCAAGTCTCTTTCTACCACTAACAGTTTTTTTTTTTCCAAGGAAACTTATGTATTTCTGTCTTTCCATCAACTCAGACCACTATCTTCCTGCCATTTATAGCAGTTTACGTGTAGGTCAGTGGCTACATTGTGGTCTCATCTGCACATAACAAGGGTTCAGGCAGACATCCAAAGCCTGGGATACTGTTTTCAGCCAGCTTCAAACTCCTCTGGTGGATCATTTACCCACAAAGCCCTGCAGCCTTCATAAAGCTGCTGCGTTTATTCTAACATCAGACCCGTCTACTAATTAGGTGACTTCCGAGGGCAGCGGTTTGCACTGGATCTTATTTAGGGGTACATTAGAATAACGAGGGCTGAACACACCGGCCTGCCACACCTTTAAGATTCTAATTTTATAAACAAACCTGAAAACCACGTTCTGCCTATTCAACCATCCTCAGCTGTGCAACTTGTCACTCATCTAGCCGTCGTTTGTGTTTGCCTCCCAGCGCCCACGGACCACGTCCTGTTCAGTGGGCGCTCTCAGATCCACTCCAGTCTGAAGCAGCATGACAGGGCTCTGAGGGACGCCGAGATGGCCTGCAGACTCATGCCCCTGTGGTCCGAGGTAGGGCGGGCCTCTCTTTCCCATGAGGGGTTATTTATCAGCTCACGGCTGGAACAGGAAGTGATGGGCTGTCTGCTACGACAGGGCCACGTTCGTAAGGCCCAGGCCTTGGTGTCGCTGGGCAGGACGGAGGACGCTCTGAGGGAGTACCTGATCTGCCTGTCCATAGAGCCGGAGTGTCGACTGGCCAAGGCGGAGGCCCACAAGGTAAGCGTCGTCTCTGCATGGCTCTGCATCTAAAAGATCCTAGCTGGAAAAAAAAAATCCCCGGTGTGGCTTCTCTTTTTTTCCGTTTGTGTAGAATTTGTTCTTTTAATCATTAAACGGGCATTTACAATGAAAAGCGGCCCCTTTAACACTGCTTGCTGCCTTCTCGCAGCTTCTCAGTGACTTCCTGGCTCCAGTCACGGATCAGGTTCCTCAGCACGTCTCGGACTGCACCAACTTCCTGTCTTCCAGAGCACACGTCAAAACCAGCATCACCGAACCTGTGCAGGTACAGCTGCGCCTCCTCCGCCATCAGCATGCCATCCTCTCCATCCGCCTCTCCCTTTATTAACTCCTTTCTGCTCCTGCTCCTTCCACTCAGACCATCAGCCCTGGCTTGACAACTTCAGAATACCCTCCCGCAGCACCTGGGAGGTCGGGCGGGAGCTTTGGAAAAACCGAGTCGCATCCCCTCAAACGGAAACAAAGGAGCGCGGAAGAGGAGGAGGAACCCCGGGAAGAAATCAGCCCCCAGAAGAAGTTCAAGCGTGGTGAGCATACCGGCCGAGCAACAACACCCCGTTCCCGCTGGCGGTGTTCTTGTCGTTCACCGTCTGACATCATCTCTCTGCAGAGCCCATGCAGGGCCGGGATCCCTCGGGCTCTGTGTCCAGTGACGTCTTGGACCCGACGGATCTGGAGTGTTCCCTCTGCATGAGGTAGGATTTACAATCAGCCCGACGAATACAGCTTTTACTTTCTCACATTTTATCTTCATGTCACAATCACAAGCTTCAGTTTATTAGCATTTCTATTTCCCGGCCCAGTCTCAAGTCATTTGCAGCCTCTAACTGGTTCCTCTCCAGTACCGGTCCATCCTCGCTCTCGTCAGCTCGGACCAGTTTCCCTTGTTGTTCTTTGACATATAACCCCAATAGGATGCATAAAAGTTTGTGTTTGTAATGTATAGAAACGTGGACCTTTTCCCATGGTCCATACAGCAAACTAAACAAAAAGCCAAGCTGGACAGCACGTCCCTGTTGATCATCGGGTCCATGGTGTTACAGTGTTGGGTGTGTGTTTCCTATCCAGGCTGTTCTACGAGCCGGTAACCACGCCGTGCGGGCACACCTTCTGTCTTCAGTGTCTGGAGAGATGTCTGGACCACAATCCCAAGTGTCCACTGTGCAAGGAAGAGCTGTCTGAGGTACTTGCTTGATCACCGACTTCAGGTTTCTCCAGTGAAAACGTGTGCCTCCGCTGCTCCTGATTCACTCATTCTCCCCCTGTGTCTCCCTCCAGTACTTGGTCCAGAGGCAGTACTGTAAGACAGTATTAATGGAGAGCCTAATATCCAAGTATCTTCCCTCCGCGTTTCTTGAAAGGCAGAAAATACACAAGGAGGAGATGGCTGAGCTCTCCAAGTAAGTCAGGAAACTCCCCCCAGCGCTTCTTCCTCCTGCTGTCTGTTGGCCTGTTGTTCAGGATGCTGAACGCACGGTTTCCCCTTCGTGTTTTGGTTCAGTCTCAACAAGAGCGTGCCTATATTTGTGTGCACCATGGCCTTCCCCACTGTGCCGTGTCCCCTCCACATCTTCGAGCCCTGCTACCGACTGATGATCCGCCGGTGCATGGAGACGGGAACCAACTGCTTCGGCATGTGCCTGGGAGACGACCTCAAAGGGTCAGTGGCGGAGGCAGCGCGGCAGCTTCGTGTCTCCTCCCGTTCAAGCGGGCGCACAAAAATGTAATCCCTCTTCCCCCTTCGGCCCAGCAGGTTCGCCGGCTACGGGTGTCTGCTGGAGATCCGCGACGTCAAGTTCTTCTCGGACGGCCGGTCGGTGGTGGACACGATCGGCAGGCGGCGGTTTAAAATCATTCAGCACCATGAGCGGGACGGCTACAACACGGCTGATATAGAGTACCTGGAGGACGTGAAGGTGGGTGGAAACGGAGAGAAGGGCTTTAAGAGAGACCTGAGACAGGAGGTTACATCTCTTAAGGCGTGTCTGCATGTATTCACAGGTGGAGGGTATAGCCGAGCGTGAGCTGCAGTCGCTGCACGACGCAGTGTACGACCAGGCGCTGGTCTGGGTCAACTCTCTAAAAGCCGAGCAGAAGCAGCGCATCGAAGGACACTTTGGACCAATGCCTAAGAAAGACCTCGAGCTTCAGGTACAAACAAGCAGCACCCGACACACTAGATGGGTAAAAAAAAACGTTTATTGCAGCAACACCATCTGCCAGAGCAGGTTTTAGGCAAACCCAGCTTTTAAATTGAGAGGTTTCATTCAGGGGGACAAGATGGACCATAAGGCGCACCATCAATTTCTGAGAAAATCTAAGGATTTTAAGTGTGCCTTTGTTGTCTGAAAAATACGAAAAATAAGATGCTTTTGCACATATTCCTCCTTTTCCCACCCGGAGCATCCGTTGTGGAAAAGTCCGATCTTGGTCTCATATGAACAAAACACACGGTTCAAGTTAAAGCCTCGTTTTCTTCATGTGATGTGTCATCGAGCAAACTCAGACCACAGTGAGAGTCATCCCCTCACCAGCTTTTGCTCTGTCTCTTTGCCCCTGCAGGCTAGCCCCAACGGGCCCTCGTGGTGCTGGTGGCTCGTGGCCGTTCTCCCTTTAGAGGGCCGGGCCCAGCTGCCGTTCCTCGCCCTCACCTCCCTGAAGGATCGCCTCAGCGGCATCCGCAAGGTGCTCCTCTTCATGTCGCAGAGCAGGCCCCGGTGACGCACAACCGCACTCCCCCCCTCCCTCAGAGCGGCTGACGGCCGCTTCTTCCGCTCATCGCACAAATGACAGCCGCCGTCGCGCTTCGACAGCAAACTTTTCTGAAACAAGGAAACAATAAGGAGTCTCTTAACCAGACGGCTTCCACGCATCACTTTCACTCGGCAGCAAAGCGCTGACGGCGGGGGAGGCGCAGAGCTGAGCCACGTTCGGACGCGAGTCGGAGTGCATCACCATGTGGGTTCCAGCGTGTTTTGCCACTTTGCTGCAGTTCAGTGGAACTGTGCTCACTCTGGTTCAGTCTTTGAATGTGTTTTTTTTTTTTTTTTTTTAAATCCTGTGAAAAGCCTGTTTCATCTGTCCGGGTTCCACTGACGCCGCCCCGTGGGCCTCTTCCTTTTCCTTAGCAGCTACCATCCCCAACTATCAAGCTGCTCATGTGAGCATAGCTTTAAAGTGACACCAAAACCAATTCAGCTGCATTTAAATCCGTCTGCTTTTAACGACAGCCGTCACTCAGCTATCTGTTGAAACAGACGTACAACTAAATAGACCCGAATGTGTGTTTTTATGTAAAGTGCATTGAAGGCGCTAATTTATTATAAAACACTAGGTTTTAAATATTACTCCAATGATAAAATAATAAGCTCACTTTTTGAAGGGAAATTATTACTTTGATTTTCATAATTAAGGCTTATAATCACATGGCAAGGACTTATAATAATTAGGAGCTTGACTTGTAAAATTATGACTTCAATCTCAATTATGACTTTTCATCTCATAATTATGTCTTACCATTTTTAGTTTTTTTGGTTTTTCTCCCAAGTAGCAGAAACGGGCTTCCTTCAGCCTCCGTCTTCCATCCGTCCTCCTTCCTTGATCCCACCATTTGTCTTTTTTTCGTCCAGCTAAATAACGTCAGACCGAACGTTCACGGATGGTCTGCTTTAAGGCTCCCAATCTTTTGCTGGACTCGTGTTTTTTTGTTAACCGTTATTTATTCCTTTATTTATGCACGAGGTGACGTTGTTTACATGACACAATGAAAGAGACACTGAGCCGCTCACTTTCCTCTGATCCACTGTCAGCCCTCTGGGTATTGGCATGAAGCTTTTAAAGGAACTCCTGACAGCTGCACTGGAGAAGGTTTATTGGGCCGCCGTTTCATAGCTGACTTGATATGACCATCCGTCTTATTTGATGCGTGAATAATTTTCAGTCGACCTGTGGATCCGAGAGCGATCCCCAAAGGTGGGCATTTTGCAGCGAGTAAAGGCCGGTGCCTTTTATACACATACAAAGGAGGAGAAGATCAATTTACAAACCAGGCTCATTTCCAAGTCCCTTTAATCTCCGTTTTCCTTAAAAGCAGGTTGACACATTTTCCACCGTAGGTTCGATAAGACGAGACTAGGGGAAACAGATTTTAAGAGAAACATCCAGAGGCCTTGCTCCTTTCTGTGACATGATTGTTTTTACGTGCAAAAACAAATCTTGGAAAAGCGCGAGAGATTGTTTGGCGTTACCTCTTGAAATCTTTTATTTTGTATACAAAAAGGTATGATTTTTTTTTACAAGTTTCTAAGTCAACATAGTCCTTTGTATTTAATGTTTTTTTTCGCTTGTTGGTGTGTTTGTCTGGTGTGTCAATGTACGTGAAGTGTCTTGTCAATTCTTCCATATTGTAATGTCTTTGAAAGGGCCAAAGCAATGTAATACTGGACATTAAAGAACCATTAAAGAATATTGTAGAAGGCTGAAATGCAATTACTTGTACTGTGTATATAGCACTTAGGCATGGGTTGTTGTAACAGTTAAGAATACAACTGCATTTACATAATTTTAAACAAAAATGGATGATTTTGATTTGGCAATGCTCTTTTAGTTTCCATACTGTGACCATCTTGTGAGAGGAAATATTTCCAAACAGACATTTTTTGTTAATTATCCTAAAAACAAGGTAATTTACCCCTTATAATTAGTGTTTTTCAATGCTATTGATAGAAGCAGAAAGAGTGGTTATGGTCCAGAACAGAAAAGGGAATACGTGTTAAATATAGACTTGCCCAATGTATATAATTAAGATATATCTGATCTATTGATGAACTTGTGTTCAGATTGATACATACAGGTTGGCATTAAGAGAAAATCTACCCAACACTATAATAAAATCCTGTCTGCCCATGCTCAGTGAGTAAATATGGGTAAGTCTTAGCTATATATATATATATATATATATATATATATATATATATATATAAAAATGTGTGTGTGTGTGTCTTCCTAATGAAATAAACACATGTAGCAATAATAAAGTTTGGACATTTTACATATATTTTGGCTGGATTGTCTGTATTTATTTGGGAGATTTAAACTTATAGAGCAATAACATTGTGCACAATAAAAATAGGGAAAAGACACCTTATAAATTTTATAAAATTTTCACTCATACTTCCCTCATCAGAAATGTGTCGGTACCATAACTGGCTTTGACGTCTGTTATATTCAGTTAATATTTTATCCTTCTCAATGCCAACTTTTTAACTTTTAACTGTATTTTTACACCTGTGTGCTAGAGAAGTAACTGGTAAATGCAATTTATTTGACAACTAAATGCTGACTTTAAGAACAAGAAATACCCCTAAAATGTTATTTTTGGAAAGCTAGCAGCTAGCTAACATTGCTGCGTTAGCAAAAATTAGCGGCTATGCTGGCTTAATTGTTCCTGTTTTTTGTTGCATTCAAAATGAACAAAAGGAGAAGAAATTTTAATTGGAAACACTTTAATGAGATGCAAATTACAAACTTTTAATGTTTGAGTTTTGTTTTAATTTCAAATAAACAAGCCCTGCTCTAGAGCTGCCTGCTTGGTAAACTAAATCTGCTTGTCCTAGACAACAAACAATGCTAGTCAAATCTGCTCTTATTAATGCAGGAGGTATGGCTGCAAGATTTGGTACACGTTGAGCTGACATTTTTTTTTCCAGTTTTTTTTTTGGCCCCTCACATTAGCCGGTCTCAACTTTCTTTCATCCACTAAAATCTCCAGAAGAGCACAACCAGCTTCAAATATCAAAGGTTTTGTACGTTACAACGTAACAATACAAAAGCAATGCAACATTATTTTTTTTGTCACCTAAAGTAGGGATATTTTCAAATTTGTGGCTTAGGAATCTACCCTGGTTTATAAAATATGATCAAGTTGAGTTACAAGGAAGTGTACTAGTAATGTATCCAGAAGGCCAGGATTGGATTTATGGGCATCGCAGAGATCTTTTGCGGTACACTAATCAAATAATGGAATATACATCCATTACATGGAATATAGACATAATATTATATTCTTAATGCTCATGGTGGTCTGTTCTTTAGTACTGGGATTTCAAAGCTTTTTTTTCCCCACCATTTCCTGTAAAAAACAAACAAAAAAACTCAGTCACCAAGCATTGACAATAGGATCGTTCCGCATCTTGAGCTTTCAAAAAGCCAGTGATTTATCTGTAAATACTGATGCCTCAAGTTGTATTCAAGAACTGACCGAGTATTTTCCTAGCGTCACATCTTTTAGTAAAACCTCCTGCCAAACGAGTAAGCACAGGAGATCACCAGTCGCCCTATATTTGTTCAGCTCTTCCGGGGTTTACGCGGAAACAGAGGCTGTTCAACTGTGCTGTGTTCACCTTTAAATGTTTACGATTTAGCATAAGATGAATATGTGCTGGCTTTAATATTTCTTTTGTTTTTTTTATAGTGAAGTACTACATTGCAATATTTTTTTAAAATAAAGTAATGAACTGTGAATAAAGCAATAGCTTTTTGTTGTTTTAGGAAGTGAAATAAATATGGCTTTGGTATTCTGTGTTCTATGGTGCAATTTCTTTACAATTTCACCTGTAAACCCAAAGGATTTGATATAAGCAGAGGCTTTGACTATTCATTTTAATTATTTAGTTTTTGTTCTAGGGCAATCAGGAACATGTTAATACAACGCAAGGGGAAAAAGATATCAGCCACGATATCTTTTGCCTGTCCAACTGGGAATGCTTTTAAGGTTACCTCCAAATGATGTTTAGACAATCAACTTTTAGGGAAAGTTTCCAAGTTAAAGAAATGGACCCTTAAGATTAGACTCCATCTGATAAGACTAAAAATAAATAAATAACAATAATCAAAAAAACAACAGGACGTAGACCTAAATCTGACTAAGACAGGCCCCAATGGCTGTTCATGACTGCCTCCCCCCCCCCAAAAAATAAATAAATAAAAAAATCCAAGAAAAATTTATCAAGCACAGCTTGATTGGTGGGGTTACCAGGTGAAACACTGATTCAGCATATTTCATACTTTGCTCCTTAATTTCACAGCCAGAAAAAAGCTCTTACTTTAAAATTATTGCTACAAATGTGATCTTAGAAGCGTCTAAACCATGTTTCAAACATTTTTTTTGCTGTTTCTGGAAGTTGTAATTTCTTGCTTTGTTGCCAGTTTAAGTTTGCATGAATTAAATTTCAACACGTTGCGGGGCGTCAAATTCGAAATGAATAATGAAGAAAGGAATAAAAAGTTCATCAATTTGAAGATTACATTTCTTGCCTTTGTACTGTGTTAAATAGAATATAGGTGGAAAAGGATTTGCAAATCTTTATATGTAATGCACAGGGGGAATCCTAATCGCTGTCCCATGTTTAAGTTCACTGATCTCATAAGAGCGATTCATTCTTTTATAAGTTGTCTTTTATAAATGCTTTTTATTGTAGCTTCTTAAAGTGTCCAGATGTTTTGTTTTCCTTTACCTCATTTATTCAGTTAGGGTTCATGTTTTGCTCATGCTTCCACACTCTAGTCCATTTCTAGGCTCTTCTGGGACTCATTTGTCAGCCGTAGCTGCTATTGATTGTTGGGTAATACACCACAAATTTTTATCTTTTCAAAACAGAAACGTTGCACCCCCCGTCTTTCAATTATTTCTTCAGGGGCACAATGCCCTCAGGAGACACCGATACTACCCCTTTTCTCGCCTGATTCCTGCCAAGTCAGCTTGTTATATAACACGAACACGAGAAGGTCAACAAGTACCAGTCATCGCCATGGATACTTGGCACGGGCGCGGATGTATCGTACATCTTGGCCGACGGACTTTGGAGCCTGACCGTGAATGTGACCATGCAGGTATCAGAAGTAGGCCAGCCAGCAGCAGCGTTACCTAACTCACCCAGAAAAGACATCTGGAGAATTTAAGTAGGCGGCTCAGCCGTTACAGCTTCCCCGTCCTGCACATTAAACATGCATCATTTCCAAAGCAAAGACTGCCTCAAGTCCGTTTATGCAAGCATGAACGCTGCAGCCCCTCGGGTCAGCTTCTCATGCAGGGTAACATAAAAACAGACAGGAATGTGCTGGATGTGTATCTGTGCCAAGACTAGTTTTCTAGGCACTGCAGAGGTTTTAAGAGAATAAAAAGGAGTTGAGATGATATGACACCATGATCGTTTGTTTAATCCAGGACCTGTTTTTTCCCTCTAAATCATTTCCAACATTCTTCGGTTAGGCGCGTCGTGGTGACGTCCGTTTGAACCAGCAGAAAATGGCATCAAGACAAGTGAACGTGTTGGATCCATCTTCAGTACATCTAATTATCGCACCTTTCACTCGTCGGTCCATCTTCCTCTGATTCACACAAAATTATTTTGTTTGCATTTTTTTTAAATCCTAATGAGAGCAGAAACAGCCCAAATGGCCCTGATCAACAGAGCACCGCCCCCTTTAACATCACTGAGAGTATGGGAATGTTTTTTGGCAGATTTGGATGAGGCACCCAGTTCCCGTGAGTTCTTGGGCTGTCCTGCCTGAGCTGCATGTTTGAGATCAACCAACAGAGGCTCATGAGACGGCCACTCCACAACCTTTGCATTTTCCTGCTGCAGCCAATTTTATGACCTTTTTTCACAGATGAAATTCTAGGTCTTGTTAACTCCATTGCTGCAGATCCTTTGATGATGACTTTGCTTTCCCACATGGTTCTGAATCCAGCACCATCAGCAGCAAATGAAACATGCAGAGGTCAGACGCTCTGAAACTCGCTGACCTTTTGACCCCAACATAAATTCTAAGCAAACACCACAGGTGAGGCTGGTTATCGATAGAAGCCGTTTAAACTCAGGTGTGTCTGGTTTCTGGTGTGTTTTCTGGGCTATATATATATATATATATATATATATATATATATATATATATATATAAATATAAAAGCTTTTGATCAGGTATGTTTGGGTAGTTTATGTTGTCATTATGATTTGCTTGATAAAAATTATTTCACCCAACACTAGCCATGATGGGAAAAACAGCTTTTGGAATATCAGTCACCTGGGAAAATGTTTAAAAACATCAGAAATTCTGCCGGGGCTTGTAAACTTATGAGCAACGCTGTCATCTCAGACCCCCCTCCCACCAAATCTTGAATTTCTCTCTCCTACCACACCCCACCTACTCTGGTCTTTTAAATACCTCCACCACAATCATTCACTTCTGCTCCCCACCCGATTTCCTCGTGCAGGAACACAGGTCCTCTCCTGCTGACGTATAACATGCAGTCTCTAGATCCGCAGAGACATAGTTCAACTCCCTCTGACGTTCTGTCTTCCACCATTGATATTTGATCATTAAATTAGAGACCAGGGTAGTAGAGCAATAAGCAGTCAAAAGTAGAAGACACACACACACACATACAAACTTCCAGATGATTTCTGAGGCGCTAAACTATAACAGCCTCTGCTAGGAAGAGAAACAAAGCTGTGATTCATGAAGATGATTGATGTCAAAAATTAAACTCTTTACTAACGACAGAGTTGGGCCTGTTCTTTTTCCCCGAGGGTCGGGAGACACCGTCTCATTCCATGTTAAGGGCTTTTTATTCACTTATATGCTCGGCTAGAGGCCAAAATATGCTAAAAAACAAACACTACTTTTTCACGTTTTCTTACATTGCAGCCAAAAGCTCCAGTGGATTTTGTGGCCTAAAGTAGTGCCTAATGACACAAGGGAAGACTAAAATTCTGAAAATTGTTGCATGCATTTGGATTCAGCCCCCTGAATGCCTTCATAAACTACCTAGTCGGTGAACAGAGTCCACCTGGATGTAATGGATTATCAGAAGGAATCCAGCTCTTCTGTGAAGGCCGCAGAGGTTTGAGAACATTAGAGAACCAACAATTATGCATTACGTGTTGTCATTTCTGCTTTAACTTTCTGTTCTCTCTCTTTTATCTTCATAGTAGGTACACCTGGTCTGGCGTTCTGTTAGCTGTGACATCATCCAGAGAAGACAGATCACCCACTATTACCATCTAATGTAGAACAGATTACTGGATTAATGTGTGCTTCTGTGCTTTTTGTCTGTCTTGTTATGTCTCTGCTCTGTCTTCTGTAACCCCCAGTGGGTCGAGGCAGATGACCGTTCATACTGAGCCCAGTTCTGCTGGAGGTTTTCCTTCCCTTTAATGGGGAGTTTTTCTTCCCACTGTTGCTTCATGCTTGCTCAGTATGAGGGATTGCTGCAAAGCCATGGACAATGCAGACGACTCTCCCTGTGGCTCTACGGTTCTCCAGGAGTGAATGCTGCTTGTCGGGACTTTGAAGCAATCAACTGGTTTCCTTATATAGAACATTTTGACCAATCTGTATAATCTGACCCAATCTGTATAATATGATTGAACTTAACTTTGTAAAGTGCCTTGAGATGACATGTTTCATGAATTGGCGCTATATAAATAAAATTGAATTGAATTGAACAGCATCATGACGGCGAAGGAACGCAGCGGGCGGGTCAGGGAGGACGTGGGGGGAGAGGTTTTGGGTTCCAAAATAATGTCTGAACGTCTCACGAGAGCTCTGATCAATCACTGAAAAAGAAAAGCTCAGGGTGAGGATCTTGGGCCGTGGACGTGTGGTGTGAGCACCAACACATTTATGAAATTGCATCGCAGGTGGCATGTGGCACGCGGGCCTCGGGTTCGATGCGTCTGGTTCTGATAAAGGCCTGTTCAGGTGTCAGAACCAGTCAACATCCAGACCTGAATCCAATTAAAAACTTCAAAAAAATCGCTGTAGACAAGCACTCCCCTTCCAATCTGACTGAGATCAGGAATGATGGGAAACGAATTCAGCCTCTTGACGTGCAAAGACGATAGACACTCCAAAATGTTTGCACATTTGAATTATTTTAATTTTACAACCAGTGGCTGCTCGAGATCAAATTTACCAGGGTGGGGCCAGGGTTTTTTCTTGGGGACACAGAACGAAAGAATGAAACAAAAAAACCCAAACGGGGCAATATTTAATCTTGTCAATATATGAAGCGAGCCCAGAGCCAAAGAGCCACCTGTGGCTCTGGAGCTGCAGTCAGCAGACCCCTGATCTAGCAAATGAAAACTACTGAAGCTAAAGGGAAAAATAAATAAGTGTTAAAGTAAAACTGTGAAGGCAAAAATATTTTAATTGGTCTAAGGGACCAATCAGTGATGTTTTCTTTGTCAGAGCAGATCATCATAAAAAAATATTGATTATTATGTCTTTAGTACAGGAGCCATAATAGGGGCCAGGGCCGGTTCTAAAGGGGAACTGGCCCCCTGTTGGCCCCTCTCTAGAACCGCCCCGACTATCAATGCATCTATCACTCTCCTCCTTCCACTGCACAATTATGCACAACAATGGGATAAACTCCTACCTACTACAATATACGGAAAAAAAAGAAACCAAAACCCAGAAGTATGAAAACTTGTACAAGTCCCAATTACTCCACTTTGCATGATACACAGACCTAAAAAGTACACACACACACACACACACACACACACACAGAAGAACAAGGGATTCCATTTGTTTTTGTTTTTTTACTGTACATTTTATGTACAAGACAATTTCTCCAAAGGCGATACAAAATAAGAAGTGTAACATTTGTGGTTACTATAAGACAAAAGTAAATAAAAGTGAGTAAAGCTCGCCCTGTTGCTCTCCTCCTAACTCCAGATTCCTGCAAACCCCCAGGGAGAGAGAGAGAGAGAGAGAAAGAGAGAGGGCAGGATGCTGGATGCCAACACACAGACAGTCAGCGTGGCGATGGCTATTTCACTCCTGAACAGGATGTTTGGTGGAGATATCGCACGTATGTGGGATGAAAGCGCTCATCCTGCGGCTAAGCACCGAAAACAACAGCAACGGAAGTTCTCGGGAAGTACGAGAGGAAAGGAGAAAAAGAATATACGCTGACATTACAACGCACGCTCTGCACCGGCTGATGCGGCAATCAGGGTTAGTTCAGCTCCTGTAAGTAATGTTAGGTAGGAATCAGCTTTTCGTCAGCATGCATCACCAAGACGAGAAGCCACACTTGTACGGGGGGGGGGGGGGGGGGGGGGGGGGGGGGCAAAGTTGACTAGCAGAAATGCAGCAACGTCTAACATTTCCTTTCTACAACGTTCAGCTCGTCCGTTCACCTTCCTTCAGCTGCCGTCCAAGCATTTTCTCCCATGATCCCGCACTGTTCCCTGGAGTCGACTCGACGTCTAGATAAAAAGGCAACCTTCACGGCTGTGTGTGCTCTCTCGTCATTTGGTCTCATCTAGGCACCTTATTTCATGGTGACAGGGCTTTGAAGAAACGTGGATACATGGACACTCGTGGTCCAACCCTGCAGACGACGTGGCTGCGCAACGTGTGGGGCAAGCGAGGGGTTAAACAGAGGCCCTTTTTAGCCGCGGGAGTGTGTGTTAATCACCAGCCAGAAAGCCTGAAGCCGACGTTATGGGAAACGGGTGCAAATCAAGTGCGGTGCTTTGTTCCTCTTTAACATCCCAACCTCTTCGGGGCCCGTGGACCAGAGCTGGTGTCACTGAACAATCTGCGGCATCTCGCTCCAGGCCTTGGCCTTCTTCTTGGCGAGCGCCATCCAGGGGGGCTCGTCCTGCGGCAGAGCGGGGGGAGGCGAGCCTCGCTGGGGGGCCACAGGCTGCCTGGAGAGCCCCGGAGCTCTGGAAGCGGGCTTTTCTGGGGCGGTTCTCGGCGAAAAGGACGGGGAGGGGACTGGCGGGGTTGTGGAGAGAGGAGACGGGGTTGTGGAAGTGGGAGACTTTAAGGGCGCGGACCTTGGAGCAGGAGAGGAGGGGGACGTGTGGGGGGAGTCTGGCGGGGGCGTAGGTTTCGCCGGGGCGGGGGGAACCTGCGGCTTCTGAAGCGGGGGCTTCGGAGGCTGAGGGGGCACTGGAGTTGGAGCCGAGTGAGTCCTTCTGGTCTCCTTTTCTACGGAAACTGAAAGAAAACAAAACAAAACACAAAATCAAAGAAAGCATTTGGACCCAATTCTAAAGGAAGCTCGTGTATTTGTCTGTAGGTTTCAGCTGATGTATAATCGTGATATATCACAAAGCTAAGACTTAAAATATGCCGTTTGGTCAGCATAACAGGGGCTGGTGTCGGCCACACGAGGGCAGTATTGCTCCAGTGAGTCCACTTCCAAGAAGCAAAGCTGCAAACTATGCAACTGTAAAGCATCTGGTCCATTTGAGCACTTTGTGGGATAACGGCAGCGCTCTCTGTCTTTTAGCGTGTTTGCAGACGCTGACCTTTGCTGGCGGGCTCGGCCGGTTTGCTGGCGCTCTGCTCCCTGCTGGCAGCGGAACCGACGCTGGTGGGCAACGCAGACTTTTTCTCCTGTTCCTCCTGATGACAAAGAGCTCCATTAACATCCTGCACCGGGATCTTTTAGGGTTACCAGACTACTGGGGTCACTTTTTTCATTGTAAAATAAAATAATGTGCTGTTTTCCTTGCTTCACATTTCTGCACTACATGCCAGTCTGTGAAAGAAAGCACCGTTAACAGGCTGGTGTTTGTATGTATTGCGTTAAGAAAAGGGGAACATGCTTAGAGTTCTGACTTCTGGACAACAAGGATTACCTTCTTGACCGTCATCTCGTTCAGCGGGGTTTCTTTATAGACCTTCTGTTTCTGTTTGGCCACAGAAATCCAGCTGGGAGGATCCGATCCACCGGGCACGCCTCGAGGAGCAGCCGGCTCTGGACGGACACAAGACAGCAGACAGACAGGGTCAGGCGCGTTCTCCTGCTCGGCCATCGGTGGGGCCGGCGAAGCCCGGAGCCGCCGCGGTGCCGACGGCGAGGGACGAGTCAGCGGCGCAGACCTGAGATCCGTCTCAGCTTGAGCCCGGCGTCCCCGTGGACATCTGGTTTTTTGGGAAGAGCAGGCTTGTTGCTGGTTGGGTGGCTTATGGAGGGCTTGCTGTTGATTGGTTGGGGTGACGCAGCTTTACAGGAGGGTAGATGTGTTGGTGACTCAACCTGAGGCGGCATGACAAGTAGGGTAAAAAAGGGGAAAGATAACATTTTGCTCAATTATCCAAAACTGTTACTCAAATGTTTGATTTGTTTTGGACACTTGGGAGCAGCAAAAAGTGAAAAGCTCGGATCATATTTTGTTTCCTGTTTTGTGTTAATCACCTCCGAATTACCCTCTTCTGAGCTGAGCCGGAGCAGAGCCGACGTCTTCCTCAGTCGAACTCCGAAAGGACTGTCGGGGTTAGCCTCCGCTCCTGCGGCGCTCTCTGCAGAGTGAACAAGTTAGAGTCACTTCCAACAGGCCCGCCTGCGCACAGTAGATGCTAGTAAACCCCGTCTTTCCTCTGGTCAGTGAACGCATCACGCAGGTCGCTGTGACAACACTTGGATGTGGATGTTGTTACTGAGGGAGGAACAGCGTGCCACCCGTTAATCAGCTTCAACTGCAAATCAAGAAGGCTTTGGATGCAGAAGGAGGCTTTTACTGTGTTAAAATGATTGAAGACAAGTTAAAATCTTCTTACAGTCGAAGATGTCGGGCGAAACACAAAATACGTGTCTTCTAATAGCCACGCTTTTTTACATTCTCTTTAATTTCATAGTACATAGCTCCACATCGATCCAGTCACCTTTACGCAAATGCAGACTTTGGTCTGCAATAAAGCAAACGATTTCAAAGAGAGACTGACCCCAATCCTGTTCTTATTGCTATTATTTATTTAAATTTTGTCAAATGAGCCCAAAAGAATGAGCAGACTAGATAACCGTCTTTTGAGACGGCAAATGTGGATCCGCAACGATCGCATCCCTTTCTTACAGAAAAATCGGAATCATTTGTTTAAAATTATTTATTGCATGCCTATACGTTGTGGAGCAGGTAATAAAAGAAATTCATAAAATCATTTTTAAGTAACTTTAGCTTCTTTTTTTTTTTAAATGATCTTTTGGTCCTCGAGTACTTTTGACCTGAGGATTTTGGCCCAAGTGATGAAAAGTCTGGACACCTCCTGGCCTAGACCAGAAAACCACATTGGGTCATAAAATCCTTTTTTCATCTGATCTAATGTAATAATAGAATTTTCAGAAAAAGTGGCAGCATGTCATAAATACCAAAATGAAAAGAAATAAATGATTATCACACTCCGTGTGATAATGTTATACATGTCTCGTGAAGAAGATATATCCTTTGTTAAGTCTAGTTTGTACAGAAAGCTCTGCTCCATAATCTGGATCATTGTACTGTTTCTCTATTTGTAAAGTTAAAGAAACCAGCGTTTGTTAAAACCAAAATGAGCAGAACAGATCTTTACAAAAGCAGCAGGATCTCTGGGAGGGGACAGGAATATTCAGCCACGTCAAGAGCAAAAGTAAAGGCACTCAAATGAAAGAAAGCTAAATCCTGACGCCCGTGAAGGCGTCGGTGTCCTGACCTGATGCTCCTGCTGTGGCGTGGGCTTCGGCTGGAGACGCCGGCGCAGAGCTCTGCAGTTTGAAGCTCCCAGAGCTCCTCCCTCTGCCTGGACTCAGCACGGGCTCAGCCTTCGCCAGGCTGCCGGCTTCTGCGTTCACATCCGCATCCTTCTGACCCACAGGCCCCACCTCGGCGTCCTGGGGTGCGGGTGCGTCAGACGGGGAAGCGGGGGGAGTCTGTAGCCTCTGCCACGCGGGGGCGATGGTGAAGCGGACCTTACTCTGATCCGTCGGCGCCTCATGCACAGACGCGGGACCTGATGCGCTCTGCTCCTGAACCGATTGCTCTTCTTTTCCCTCGGGGCCTTTCGCAGCCTCTGGCCGCTCTTCGGTTGCAGACGGCCCGTTTGACTCTGGGGGCTCCTCCGCAGGACCGAGAGACTCTGCGACACCGTCGCTGGGACTGGCAGCAGCTGGACCGAGCTGGAATGGAGAGGCTGGTTTCTCTGAGGTGGGGGAGACCAGGTTAATGTGTACGGTAGAGGTCTTACTGGGGGAGCTGAGGGGACTTCCCTCTGAACGGGACTCGGAAATTAACAGAGGAGGAAGTTTGGGGAAAGCGTCGCCTGGTTCCTCAGGTTCTGCAGGTTTCACATCTACGAGGGGACTGGTTTCATCCTTTTCCTGCCTCGGGTCGTCTCCACTCTGATGTGCATCTGAATGGCTTCTTCCCACTTCTTGTTCTGCTTCCTCTTCTGATTCGTGATCCTTGAGCTCGACCTCTTCTACTTCCTCTTCAGCTCCAGAGTTCTTGTTGAGACCTTCCCGGCCCTCATTCGTTCTGGAAAGTGTTTGATCATCGGTATCTGTGGCGGCGGCGTCATGTGTGCCTCCTTCACCTGACCCCTGAATAGGCGAGCCGCTCTGAACATCCTCATCTTTCAAGTCATGGATCAGCTCCGTCATTTCCTCTTCATCCCCTTTCCCTTCCTCCTCTGCCTCCACTCCCTCCTCTTCCTCTTCCTCATCTTCAATTTCTGGTTCCTTCCTCACCTCTGCTGGCTCCTCTTCCTCACCATTACTCTTTTCTTCTTCGGTATCCTCCTGACCTACAGCCTGTGAGGAAACCGCGTCGTTTTCTTCCTCCGATTCAACCTCTTCCGCCTCCTCTTCCTGTCCAGCTTCCTCATCCTGGAAAACACGAGTGCAAATGTCAGCCAGTGATCAGGCTCTAACACGGAGCATTGTGCTTTCTTGCTTCCGACAAACGGAGAAATGTGCTACTGACGATGGACACTGTTGTTGCTTTAGATCAACATATTCCTGGACCGATTTGCTGTCGGTCAAATCAGATAAAGTATTATTACAATATTTGGTCTTTGCTGCAGGTAACTGAAAAATAAAAACGAAGGCGAGGCAATAAAAATCATTCCATGGGAAATTACTATCGACAATATTCAGTAACACATACACTGAGTTGAATGAATCGCTCCACAACTATTTCCTCCTCTTCTTCTTCTTCCTCTTCCTCCTCAGTGCTTTTCAGCTCCTCTTCTAGTGCAACGTCTTCCTCTTGCGGAGACTGAAGAAGACCCTCCTCCTCCTCCTGGGCAGTGTGATCAGACATGACCGAACACAAGGCAACAGCCTCGCAATCAGTGGGCCGGGCCACTTCTGCTTCCTCGCTCTTCATCCCCACTCTTTCATCAATCTCTACCACTTTTTCCTCCTCCTCCTCCATCTCATCCATCTCCAGAACAACGCCGCTGATCTCCACATCGGGCGAGCGAGAGCTCTTCAAGGAGCTCAGCACCTCGTCTAAGAATGAGCTCTCATCCTCCCTGCTTTCCTGCGCCGTGTCGTCTTCTCCCGATGAAGAGCCACTTTCAGAGCGGTCGTCAACCGCGCTGGAGAAGCCTGGAGGACCGGTCGGCGACTCCTTCTGACCAGCAGGGGGCTCTGGCGAACCACTAGAAGGAAAGGGCGGCAAGTTTAGTTTGAGGGGAGGTTGAGCCACGCAAGTGGCTGTACTAGCAGGAGGAAATGATGTCCAAGCACCTGGGAGTGTCCAGAGAGGAGGATCTGGAGCTGGTACTGGAGGAGGAAACATGCTGATCATCAGAGGCTTCCTCCTCCGAGAGACTGGAGTCCAGAGGACAGGAAGCGTCTGGGGCGTGAGAAACATCCTGCTCTGCTTCCGGCTCATCTTCTCCCTCTTTATCCCCAGGAAGGAATCTTGAGGAATCCTTTTTGGGGTTGTCCTCCTCCTCCGCCTCCTCCTCCTCTTCGCTTTCTGCTGGAGGCTTCAGCTGATCCTCGCTTTCTTCTGAGTCACAGACAGAAACAGAGTTCCTAAGCATCATAGTAGCTTCAGACAAGTAAAAACAACCAAAAATGCTCTTTTAAAGACCACCATGGTATATTATGTATCAACGTTTTTCTAGGTTTTCATTTTTACGAATTTCATCATCAGCTCCAGTCCTCATTAGAATAGAATAGAATGACCATTTATTGTCCAACAGTGGGAAATTCAGGTGTACCAGCAGCAAAGGCAACACGTTTTACTCATACGTTCATGAAATATTCTCATTTTTAACCCCTTGCATGCCATATTGAGGAAGCAAAATGGGGTTTGCGCCCCATTTGGAGGAATATGCTAATTGGGAGATTGACAGTAAATTAAAAATATTCTCTAGCTGGTGAAAAAAACAAGAAATAAAGAACCTAATAGATAAATATAACAATTTTACCTTTAAATAAAATTTTTACCTTCAGGTAATAAAAACAAACCCGTCAAACTGGGATGGAATTGCATTAAAAAACAACATTTTAATGGGAACTAAATGTTCTAAAGAGAGTGTTTTACTTGGTTTAAAAGGCAAATGAGGCTTAAAATGGAGAAATCATAAATATTGAAAAGTTCCCGCAAAATACACAACCTGTCCAATATTTGTCTATTTGACTGCCTACTTGGATTTTCTTTTTAACAACATATAAGCAACCTCTGTTTTGTTTTTAGTTAGCCTTTATATTGAAATAAAAATAGACAAAACCTATAGCTTTCATTCTGCTGCGGTACAAAAAGCGGAAAGTTTAAACTCAAGTTTCATACAAAATTACTTTTACATTAAGATAACGTAAAACTTGAACTTATTCTGAAAAGGACACGTTAATCAAACGCAACGCCGCTTTTTCAAAGTGTGTCTAAATACTTGAATGCAAAGCTTATAATGGTTTTAGGTTGTGTTTACATTACTGTTTTTTATTTTTATTTTTTTGAAAAATCAAATCATAGGATTTAAATCTAACTTTTTAAACCGCCTGCTGTATATTGTTGTGTCATTGTGATAAGGGTGTTAAAATAAAACTGTATTAAACTTTTAGTTCATTTTAAAAATGGATGGTTTGCCTCAGGTTTTACTTTGAATATGTTAAGATAAGCAAATAGACAAGCCAGTCAAACTACGATTTGCTTTCGGCCTTCAGAAACTGCTGAGGTCCTTAATAAAGGCGTTGCTGATCAACGGACAGCTCTGACCTTCTGCCTTCTGCTGTTCTGGTTCCTCCAAAACATCTGCTTCTGTTACGGAGGCCGTCATCTCCTCCTCCGCCGCAGAGTCCCCCTCCGTTTTCAGCTCGAGCCGCTGCACAGACATCAGACATCAGCTCTTCATCATCATCATCATCATCATCATCATCATCATCATCGGCTGATGAGCATCAACAAAAATAGCCTGAGGAAACAGATTAAACAACAGGGCCAGCTTCGCCTAGATTCTGCTAATTTAGTTATGATTACCCAACTGAATACGACCAGTGCATTCGTTTAGCAGAAAATCACTTCGCGAGAAAAAAGGATTACAGCGAGATTAGATTCAAATCTGCACACATCCAGTCAATAAATCCTCTTGTACATTTTTTTTGTTTTTGTAGGATTGACTGGTTCCATCCCATAATAGGGCTGGACGATAATTCAATAACGATATATATCGATCGATAGCTGTAAATCGATGATAGAAAAAAAAGGGTCAATGAAAAGTTCAATAGAGGAACAGTTTTCCTTCCTTTTACATTCTAGCCTATCATATAGGTTAATATCACAGTCGTTACATCCTCCCACCAATCACAACGCAGACAGGAACCAAGCTCCGCCCCTTCAAAGAGTTCAGAGAGCTTGCGTTCTTTTCTCTTTTTTTAAAAACTTGCAGTTCTGGTAAAAAGTTGGTTGAATAAAGGGTTGAGTTTGAATTCAGTGTTAGTGTGTTTTCTGTATATAAAATAGGTCGCTAAGCAACAGCATAAAATGGCCAGGGCTGCACTTAAAATACATATTTTGAATTTGTTGATTATTATTATTATCGATATTGATCAATATGATTTCGATTTTATCGATATGCATTTTTTTCTATATCGTCCAGCCCTATCCCATAACATAGAGCTGGAATACCAAAAGCCAGCCTCCAAGCTACCAGAGACCAAGGCAACAATCCTTTGAACCCTCCAGTAAGAAGGTGGGGGGCTTCAGGCCCCTCTCCTTGTGGCGGGGGACGGCTAGCATCTCAACCCTACGCAGAGTTTACACCTAAAGCAGAAAACAGCAGCAGTAGCCATTTCATTTCTCATTGGGAACAGATGAAACAGTGTTGGTAGCTCTGGGCTTAGCGGGGGAGGCCGTCCTCGACAGAACCTTCATGCTGCCTCCGAAAGACGGACCTCTGTCTCTCTCTGTGGAAAGTCGATGCCCCGCATGGCACGTTTGTGGGGCTTTGGACTGCTTCCTCCTCCTCAGTGCTGGGTGTTCCTGCTGCAGGGGGCTAGTGAGGCTGCCTGGCAGCTGGGGAAAATGGGACGGCGCCTTGACCAGCCCTGCCGGACGCGGGGTTGAAACATTTCCTAAAATCCTGTCTCATCATGGACGCCATATTGTGTAACATCTCGTCTTGTGAGCTTCTTCACACTCTTCCGTGCTTAATAAACCCTTTACTTAAACACAGTTGACTTCTGGTGCAACTGGCTGTTGCACCAGAAGTCAGTTTCTGTCACCAGAAAAAGAATCATCGTCTTATCAGATATTCAGTTTATTACATTTAAACAGAAGTACTCTTGTTTGGTTTAAACGTTTCCCTTCAGTTACTTTACTGAGTCTATGGTTGTGACCACAAACAGGGGAAAAAAAATGTAAAATCTCTAAATTTTTGACCCCCATTCAAAATAAACTAGCCCCGGAGCCTTCTGGGTCATGCAGTGTGTGTGTGTGTGTGTGTGTGTGTGTGTGTGTGTCTTACACGGGCAGGTTTCCTCTTGTGGCAGGCTTTGTATCTCAGGCCCAGCTTGTGCTTGGCGGCAGCGTTATCCAGACAGACGAAGGGACTGGCCGGCTGGCTGAAGTCCCCGGGAACCACCAGGGGGCTCACGGCTCCGCTGGAGGCTGAGCAGGAAAGCTGGCAGCACAAGGAGACAGAAGGTTTCAGCAAAGTGTTTCCCACAGAACGTATTGACAGAAGGCCCACTTTCTCAGCATTTATCAGCACGAGTAAAGGAAACCGCTTGATATTTTTGGCCTATACTACTGGGGAAGCCCTTTATCCACCCATCCACGTGGTGGACTGGACATCGTTTTCATAAAGTCAGCACACAGCCGCCTAAAATCCCACCAGAGTGGTGCAGAAAAATGTTGCTTTAACCAAGAGAAACTCTTGTGTTGGACCCAAGACGACACCAGAACGTTTTCTAAAGGTTAGTGGCGCTTCGGACGTAGTTGAGGAGCCGCCAGCGATGGTCACAGTCGAGGGGAGTCTGCGGAGGATGAAATGTAAAGCAACAGAACGTCCCTGCAACAGAAACACGCCAGCGGGAGCTGCAGAGGCGTGTCGAATCAGAGCACTGTAACTAAAAGCAGACACGCTGACTGCAAAACTAACCATCGGAATGCACCCCCGAACACACAGACACACATACAGCAGGTCGGCGTGATACCGCAGCGGCTGCAAACGAGACAAAAAGGGCCCGGATATATGAAGAAAACAAAACAAAAACAAAAATGGAGAGAAAGTGTCACACAGAGGAAGAGCAGGTCAACCTGCACGCCCCCATGTAAGGTTAGAAGAGCAGCTTGAGGACCAAGACACACGCGTATACACGCTGAGCAGCATTCCCCAGCATCACACCGCCAGCACATGACAGCTATTTACGGTGCTACAGACGCGGGTTTGTGCTGTAAGCAATGGCATGAACTGAAACAAAGTTCGATTCGGAAATGAGAGAGATCCAGCATTCGCCTCTTTTATATCCCTATGTAAAGAAATACAAATGCTAACCTGCCATTAAATCTGAATGGAACATGTTTTAAATCAAACCCAACCCGGCTGCTAATTCTTTGCAGACTTATTACCTGAGGGATTTCTTTTTTCACTCTTACACATGGGGATTTAGCCCGGTGCAATGATAACGGAATGGATCATCCGTTGGCTAAGCCCACTGTATCCACTGAGGGGTGGAGCTGGAGGACCATCTCCAGCATTGATTGGGGAAAAAGCGGGTTTCACCCTGGATGGGTCACCACTTCATCACAATTCAACAACAGCCGTGCTTGGCACACGCTCAGACTTCATTTAGCGGGCCATTTGTCACTCTTCCTAGTGGGCAAAACGGCTGGCCGAAATGCTTCTGAAAATTGCCCAAACTGCACTATCATTAAATGCTTATTTGCCGTTCTGCTCTGGCTGAGCCTCCGGCGCTGGCGGGAGTCAGTGGGGGTGGGGTGGGGGTGGGGGGGTGGGGGCTGAGGTTTTCGGCACATCTGGCGCCGCGTGAACGAACGTCTTTTTTTTTTTAAAGGGTCTGAGGCTGAAGTGTCGTTTTGGGAGCGTCCGGAGACGAACGGGAACAGAGCAAAGGAGGGAACGAGAGAACAAGACAACGCTGAAGTGTAGAATCAGAGAGAGAGCGAGGTCCACTTACACGAAGAATGCTTTTCATCCGGGGCCAAGAGACACGCTTTAATATTTAAACTCGGATCATGAGATGTTCACCACCACTATCACATGAGCAGACAGGTCCAAGACGCAAACCACCACACACTCACACAGGCCCGGACTCTTCTAGGTTTTCTTCTAGGTGACGCGTGAATCTATTCAAAGCATGATGCTCGCCTTGAGGACACACAATGGCCACTCTTGTCCCAGCTGACAACCTCTCTACTCTACAGTGGCGCGTGTCACTCTAGCTAACCGAGCTCGTTAGCCTTTCAATGTTCCTTCACCTGTTCGTCGCTGTCTATTCCATGCAGACTGTTCGAGCTGCTCCTCTCAGCTTTGCTCTGAGAAAAAGCAAGAAAGAATGAAAATTCAGAAACATCCCAAGCTCATCTTCGGCAAAGAGATGCAGGCAGGGCACAGGTGAAAGGTGCGATTACCCAGGTGTGTTTTACCTTGACTGAATGAAGAGGCGTGTAGTCAGGTGGGCTGCAGGGTAGACCGTCGTCCTCGGACATGGTGCCACCATCGTCTGGCTTCTTCACGCACATCAAGGATGGAGGAGAGCCCAGCCTAATGGCCTGCTTCAGCTGGAGCTGTCGATGAAGCATTAGCAGCAGTTGTCAAACCTGTCTTTCCAGGGCTATCTGCCGGTGCCTTGCTAACACTTTGGGACCTTGCAAACCCAAACGTCAGTGCAATTTCTTATCAAGTGGAAGAAAAGAGACGCATGTTTTTCAATTTCCCTTTTCCCAACTAAAATCTGTGAAGTGTGGTGTGTTTTTATTTATTTTTTAATCCGGCCCCCTGAGTCAAACCTTCGCAGAACCACCTTTCCCTGGGATTCCAGCTGAAGGCCTTTTGGGCTGGGGGCCAGTTTTGCATATCAAGAGATCTTACATTTTGGCAAACTCAGTCAGACTGAAGGAAGAGTGTCGTTGAACAGCAAATTTCAAGTTCAGCCGATGTAGGAACCTGTATTAACCAACCCTGCTGCTGTAGTCGACGACTATAGGAAATTAAATCAAATCAGTTTATTTGCATAGCGCCAGTTCACAACACAAGTCACCTCAAGGCACTTCTCAAAGTCAATTCAATCAAATCATTCAGGCAGACTGGTGAAAGGTTTTTTGTCTAAGGAAACCCATCAGATTGCAGCGAGCCATTGTGTCGTTGACTTTGCAGCAATCCCTCGTTCAGAGCATGCATGTAGCGACATATTTACAGATTTACCAGAAAGACAGATCATGCCGGACTGCTGCCCAATATATTGGCATGGAGCACGTCCTTATTTATACTGTAAAATAATGTTTTGCATGTGCCAGATGCAGGTTTGTTTTAAAACTAAATTTATTTAAACCTTTACGCCTCCCTCAGTAGGGACAATCATTTGTACCAGGAGCAAACCTAAAGGCAAATGGAGGCCCACAGTTGCACTCTAAAGAGGAGCAATTATAATAAAATAACTGCATGACTGAATCAAAGGTACATGCTTCCTTATTTATGCTGTTGTCTTGTCTCCTGTTTGAGCAAACAGGGAAGTGACACTTTTGAATTATATATATAAAAAAAAGAAGAAAAAAGAGCTGAATGGGCCCCGCTTATTGATTGATCCCTAATTTAGGGAACTTAAAATATTGCCAGATTCTAATTACATATATTTTTTTGTTCTTTAACTAGAAATAATCCTAAAATGCTGCAGCAGTATAAAATGGCATTGAGTATTTTTCTTCTGTATTGAACTAGAGATTTTAGTACGACCCTAATATGCTCTGTTCTAAACCATTTCGTCGTTCCACTTGCTGGGTGTTGACCTGCGGTTTTCTAACCCAACACCGTTTCACACTTCACAGGTTTTCTCTCTGCTGTGTTCCTTGGTTTTCCCCAGCTTGTTTGTTCTTTAATGTTCTCCATCGAGTCTCTGAGGTCTTTACAGAATGGTTGCTTTTATACTTACATTACACACTGGTGGACTCTGGTGATTAACTACGTCACCTTTGAAGACAACTACTTCAGAATAATCATGTAACTTTTCTTCCGTTACATGATTAATTGCAGGGCCCAGATTACTAACTGTATGTTTTAAAAGATTTAGATTCCACAGAAGTGCAGCTGATTTCCACGTCTTCTGTCTACAGAGGACAGGGAAGCCCCAGGTTTTACTTCCCGTTTAATAATTACATCAGGGGTTACATTTTGTGTCCTTGTATAATTAACAATGCAGGGCTTTTAGGGAGGGTTTACTGGCACTGGACAGGGAAAGTTCTTGTAGATCCTGCATGTTCTCTTAACAGATATCACAGAAACTCAAACAGGTTTCCTATCTCCATGCTGCCCTCTAACAGACACTTAATGACTCATTTACTTGTGCAGAAGGCAAACACTAGACAATACAGCTCTTGTCTAGCCAGCCTGGACACAGGCATGCTGCTGTATGGATCAGAAACTGCTACAGATGGTAAAAGGTTCAGAGTTTAACATTCATGCTAATTCAAATTAACCTCCACTTAACTCCACCAAAATAAGCAAAGCATGCTTGCTCCAGCTATGGTTCAGAGAGCTAAAGTTGTTTCAAACACATTATGTTGATTTTCTGTAGGATTTAGGTCAGGGGAGTGTGGAGGCCAGTTAGTGGATCCTTCATCCTCCAGGATCTGTCTGCATACTCTTGCCACATGAGGCCAGGCTTTATCAAGCACCAGGAGGAACCCAGGATCCACTGTACTAGCAAAGGGTCTAACATTAGGTCTAAGGATGTCATCCTGATACGAAATGGCAGTCAGGGTGCCATTATTTATCCAGCACAGGTCTGTGCGTCCCTCCATAGAGATGCCTCCCCAGACCAACACTGAACCACCATCAAACGGATCATGCTGGACAACGCTGCAGGCAGCATAACGTTCACTGCACCTTCTCCAGACCCTCTTACGTCTGTCACATGAGCTCAGAGTGAACCTGGTCTTATCTGTTAAAAGAACAGTGCCCAGTCCAGAACCTGCATATTCTGGCGTCTCTGGCAAATCCCAGCTGAGCTCCACGGTGCTGGGCAGTGAGCACAGGGTCCACTAGAGAACATCATGCCCCCCCTCACAAAGTCTGTTTCTAATGGTTTGGTCAGAGACATTCACACCAGTGACCCGCTGGAGGTCACTCTGTAGAGCTCTGGCAGAACTCCTCCTGTTCTTCCTTGGACAAAGGAGCAGACAGCAGTCCTTCTGATGGGTTAAGAACCTTCAACGACCCTGTCCAGCTCTCCTAGAGTCCTCTCATGGACTCTCCCCCATTCTACTGAGACTGTGCTGGGTGACACAGCAAGCCTCCAGGCAATGGCACACATGGTTATGCCATCCTGGTGGAGCCGGACTGCTTGTACAACCTCTGGGTCCGGGTATCGCCTGAAGATACCCAGCCAAAGGTTATTTGTCTTTTTATACAGGGAACGTAAACATCCAATTTTAACACAAGTATGTGAGAACAAAGCAACATTAGCATCCGTTTTTTCCCAGCTCGTCTCCATCCAATCCTCAGGCAAGATTTGACTTAAAAGAACCAAAATGTCTGTTTTATTTTGTTTTATGCTGTTCCCCTTTAATATGAAGTGATTTTCTTTGAGTTTTTGTTATTTATTTATTTTAGCTCTCAAGGTTCCAGGGATAGGCTAACATGCTCAGACCTCTCAACTTTTATCAAAAGTTAAGAGTGAGATTATGCTAATTTTGGGGGCGGGGCTAGTTTGGGGGTGGGCTAACTGGACCCTGGAAGAGCCGGTGGAGTCAACTCCATCTCATTTTTATCCCACCAGACATTGAAGTAGACATGTATTACTTTTGTTAAAAAGAGAAAAAAACGTCTTAATACTTTATTGTTCAGTTAGTGGATTAAAACATAAAAAACACACAATTGTTCAAATAATACTGAATTAAAAAAAGTAGTTTTAAGTTATTTACCGAATTATTACACAGTTACAGATTCATCTATGGGTTTGTTTCATTGTAGATCTATAACCTGATTGGTGAATCAGGCTGAGTTTCATCAAGCCTATACGGCATATGGCATATCCGACAGTTTCCCCTCAGCAGCAACACTGAAGCACACAGAGGTTCCCGCTGCGTCTTTACGCACGATCCAGCTGCTGATGTCTCCCTCTTTTCAGCTCAATGCACTTCTAGACTGTTACAGTTTATAACCATTATCATCACCTTTCACAGCGACAGGTTTCTCATCTCAGTCGCCGCGCTGACCAGACAAATCTCTATTTGTCTCGTCAGTGCGCTCTGGGCGGTGAGGTGGGTGGATTTTACCCCCGTTGGTGCGCTGCGTGCGAGGGATAAGCAGTGGGGAAATGCATAAATAAAGACTGTAAAGGGCTCCTTTAGAGGAAACAGGGGGACTGACGGGTCTGAGATCAAGCCTCTGATGTTACAAGTTCTTTAAAATGACCCTTAAAAGTGCGCACCAAAATTACATGTAACGTAATTTTGCGCACCTGAACTAAAGCGCAAGGCAGCATGCCCACCGAAGCGCCACTGATTCTATGTTGTTAAAAACAAAAGAGCATGAAACACAGCTACTAACTCACCTATTGACTTTAACTGGCACACTTTGCTACGGATGTGAGGACATTAAACGTAGTGATTCACGTTTTGAATGGTGAGAAAAGCAACTGGGTCCGAGGAAAAGGAGGGGGGAGAGGAACAAGCGCTGAGGCACAGAAATACGGTGCATGTAGTTAAAAAATGCAGAATTAATAAAAACGAAACTTATAAACAGACTAAGTGGCGTTTTAAACTGCATCTGGTGAGCAGAACTGTTTTATGATCCAGAGTGCAGCCATGCCTGGTTCTGAATGAAGGCAATATCTGGCAGCAGCTCTTCCCCCACCCCCTTTCCTCCTGCGTACGCAGTACAGGACAGTACCGGCTTACTTTCACCACTGGTTAAGACTAAAATTATTCATAACTCTGATCGCTCTGTTAACACGAACTGCAGCAGGAATTACGGATGGCGAAACAGCTCAGCAGAAGGCGGAGTTTTGTCGTCCGCAGCCCAGATGGGCTTTGTGATTTTTATGCGTGAGAAATGCCATGTTTGCGTGTGAAATGCCATGTTTGCGTGTGAAATGCCATGTTTGCGTGTGAAATGCCATGTGTTGCGTGTGAGCGTGTGAAGTCAGTGAAATGCGTGTGTCACACGGTCAATGCGTGAGAGTTGAGAGCCCTGCATGGTATTAGCATAGAACGTAGGCTAACAGTTTTGCTAGCATGTCCCTTATGAAGTATCCCGACACTCAATTACAAATTATGACAGAGTTAAAACAATTCACCAACACTAAATAATATCAATGATATTCGTTTTTAATACATTTCTGATATTTTAATTGATGGAAGGTGAAAAAAAAACAATAAAACTAATTATCTGGCAACCATTTACTAGAAACGGCTTGAAGATAAATAAAAACGCTGAAGCTGTGAACTGTGAGGCTGTGTGGTAAAAAGCTCATCACTGCATATTCTGTTTAACAACCATTATGACACTTTTTTTAATCATGCTTTGAACAAATTTGTTGTATCCTTTTCTTTGGCATCATGGTTTGAAACTTTGAAAGAGAGCAATCGTTAAAGTGTCGTCCGGACTGATTGGAGACGCCCACCAATCAGTCTCATTCCTGTACAGCCGGCAGCTGCAGCCCATGGCCTCTTCTGTTTTAAACAACAACCCCAACCACGTTCACAGAGTTTCAGCTCATTCCCTCTGGATGGAGATTCTTAGTCCCCAAACATAGGGCAAGATGTTTTAACAACAGCTTGGATCCTACTGTGGTTGTTGAAATGCACAAGCTGAAATGACACAGACACTCTCAGTGGACTGCATATTTATCTTGATTATTAACCCTATCTGTCCTCGTCTGTGCGCTTTGATTTGATTTGAGGAGTACTGCTATATCTTATGGTTTTAGTTATCTTGAAATCTGTTCATCGGTGTGTGTGTGTGTGTGTGTAAGTGTTGAACCACTGCAAAACAAATCTACCTACGGGTACAAATAAAAGGAAGCTGGAACCTTGTTTTGCATAGGTGTTGAACACAAATCTAATGGCAATAATAACTTCTCCACGTGTGTTATGTTTACCTGGCAGGGTTGCACCATCGTCCCTGTAATAGCACCTCATTAGATATTGATCTTTGCATAATGTGTTTATATTTGGCTCTGGGATGACCTAATTCTGCTTATCAAACGGGAAGCCCCGCTGAGAGCCAGGATTAAGCTCAGAATATCTCCATCAGATCATCTTTTTTCTCTCCAAATTCGGTTTAAGCCAATGCCTGTGTATGAACTCCCATCTATCGCTGCAGCCATCCTTTAGAGCAGCTATGCGTCTGAATCTGATTGCTCCAGCTGTACTGTCCCTTTTGTGAACCGCCTCGACCACAAATAGGCCCAACCACTTCCTCTTCGTTTTGGTTGCAAGGAAAAGTTTTCCTCTTTAGTAAATCCCCTTAAGGAGAAGCTTAATTCCTGCTTAGGAAAGCAGTTTCGCTGGAGGTCAAGTCTTCTACTTTTAGACTGTTGTTGTGACAGAGATACTTGCTTTATCTCGCTGCTGCCTCCTCGTCGTCATCCAATTCATGTTTGCTTTGATTATTTCAGGTGTTTGTGGTACAGTGGAGTCCTGCATGTTTGATCGGTCTAATTTTCTACATATGGACTGCAGCTTAGAGTCATTTCTGATTCATTTCTGTTTATTAGACTCTGCCCTCCGCTGTAATCACTCTGGCAGAGTATCAAAAAGAGCAGCAGAGTCCTTTTGTTAGAAAAACATCGTCTTCACCCATAACATCTGCTATCTTAACCGGATGAAGTGAAATGCTGCGTAGAAAAGAAAGCCTTTTCCACATCTCCCCACTTTACTACCTCAAACTTCTTTTTACAGTGAGTTTGATCAACAGACCAACACAAAGTAGGGCCTACATGTAAAATGCTAGGAAAGTTCTGCATGGTTTCCATCCAACCTGCCAAGACATGGCCATCCACCTAAACGGACAGGATGGACCAGGGGAGCTTTAATCAGAAAAGCATCCTGTGGTAGCTCTGGGGGAGCTGCAGAGATCCACGGCTCAGGTGAGAGAATCTTTTCACAGAACAACGAGTCGTGTATCTCACAAATCTGACCAAACACACGGAGGACTGTCCTCTGGTCAGATGAGAAGCAAACTGAACTTTCTGGACATAGTGGTGGCAGCATCATGCTGTGGGGATGCAGCATGCAATCATTGGCCATAGTTAATGGAGGGAGCCAAACACAGACCAGTCCTGAGGAAAAAAACTGTTAGAGGCTGCAAAAGGTTTTAGAAAGGCATCTAGCTTCACATTCAAGCTAATGTGTTAACAAACATACAGCTATGCCGAAAGGTTTAGATCAAAACACATTTATATGCAAGCATGGTCACAGTCCAGACAAAAATTAAGTTGGAAATCTGTCGTAGGATTGCTGCTCACAGATGCTCTCCATCCTAATCGGACTGAGGTAGAGCTTTTTTGTAAAGAAAGATGTTCAGTAAATTCTGTCGCTAAATGGGTAAAGCTGATAGATATACCCCATTTGAGCTCAAATTACACATAAAGTGGACTAAATACAAATACATGCCACAATTTTCAGTTTCACTTTACAATTACGCATTACTCTTTGTTGGTCCGGGACAAAGAATATCCCAATGAAAAAGTACACATTTGAGGAGTATTTCTAAACGTGAAAAAAACGGCTTCACATTTTCCCACCACACGGACATTAAAATGGTGCCATTGGGCCATTATTGCTTTTTTAGACCTCTGCAGTCAACCAGTCAGGTCAGCGCATTGATATTTACCTGTAGGGATTTAACTTTCCCATGAATGCTGTCCTGAGACGCTCCAAGACCCTCATTAGCTTCCGATGAGTCGGACACAAAAACAGAGTCATGTGACAAGGCCTTGTTGCCCAGGCTGCTCTTAGACCTTTAGGGAAAAGAGATACGAAGAAGTAAACAAGAATTTTCAAATGTTTCAATTTTAAAAAGACAGACAAAAGGCTAGTCAGCAGTCTAACCTATTACAAGAATGCGCCTGTATGTTGACTTCTCATGATGACCACTGCAAAATTTAACAAGACACATCCTGTGACACAGACAAAGAGCAGTCGATGCAGGAAGCGGTGCGGCCCGTGAGAACAAAGAAATCCTGGACCTGTCCTCAGGAAAAGACAGTCCACTTCGGGTTACAAAAACAGGAAACACCAAGCCTCCACTGAGGTGCGTTTCGCAGGGCAGGAGATGAATCTTAAAACATAATCTTCCTTTCCTAAATTAACTTCACACATACGGTGTTTATCTAAGCAGGCAGGGGAACTCTGTGGGACAGAAACACAATAGGAAGAAATCATTTTTGATTTTCAGTAATCCACAGGGAAATCAGCAATTTTAAATAATTTATCCTTCCAGGTATGAGTTAACTGATTACAAATTCTGAAATGAAGGCTTATATATATATATATATATATATATATATATATATATATATATATATACACTCACCGGCCACTTTATTAGGTACACCTGTCCAACTGCTCGTTAACACTTAATTTTTAAGCAGCCAATCACATGGCGGCAACTCAGTGCATTTAGGCATGTAGACATGGTCAAGAGAATCTCCTGCAGTTCAAACCGAGCATCAGTATGGGGAAGAAAGGTGATTTAAGTGACTTTGAACGTGGCATGATTGTTGGTGCCAGAAGGGCTGGTCTGAGTATTTCAGAAACTGCTAATCTACTGGGATTTTCACACACAACCATCTCTAGGGTTTACAGAGAATGGTCCGAAAAAGAAAAAACATCCAGTGAGCGGCAGTTCTGTGGGCGGAAATGCCTTGTTGATGCCAGAGGTAAGAGGAGAATGGCCAGACTGGTTCGAGCTGATAGAAGGGCAACAGTGACTCAAATAACCACCCGTTACAACCAAGGTGGGCAGAAGAGCATCTCTGAACGCACAGTACGTCGAACTTTGAGGCAGATGGGCTACAGCAGCAGAAGACCACATCGGGTACCACTCCTTTCAGCTAAGAACAGGAAACTGAGGCTACAATTTGCACAAGCTCATCAAAATTGGACAATAGAAGATTGGAAAAACGTTGCCTGGTCTGATGAGTCTCGATTTCTGCTGAGACAGTCGGATGGTAGGGTCAGAAATTGGCGTCTACAACATGAAAGCATGGATCCATCCTGCCTTGTATCAACGGTTCAGGCTGGTGGTGGTGGTGTCATGGTGTGGGGAATATTTTCTTGGCACTCTTTGGGCCCCTTGGTACCAATTAAGCATCGCAACGCCACAGCCTACCTGAGTATTGTTGCTGACCATGTCCATCTCTTTATGACCACAATGTACCCAACCCATGATGGCTACTTTCAGCAGGATAATGCGCCATGTCATAAAGCTGGAATCATCTCAGACTGGTTTCTTGAACATGACAATGAGTTCGCTGTACTCAAATGGCCTCCACAGTCACCAGATCTCAATCCAATAGAGCATCTTTGGGATGTGGTGGAACGGGAGATTCGCATCATGGATGTGCAGCCGACAAATCTGCGGCAACTGTGTGATGCCATCATGTCAATATGGACCAAACTCCCTGAGGAATGCTTCCAGCACCTTGTTGAATCTATGCCACGAAGAATTGAGGCAGTTCTGAAGGCAAAAGGGGGTCCAACCCGTTACTAGCATGGGGTACCTAATAAAGTGGCCGGTGAGTGTATATATATATATATATAAATATAAATAAAACCTAGACACAATGACAATGTTTTAGTACCAATAGGAAAAAATATGACATTTCATCTGTAGTAGCGCGCCCCTCTTTTAATTACCGATAACCAAAAAAATGATGAGATCTTTGTCTTGATTAAACTAAGGAAACTCAGGAACAGACTGGAAACAAAGTCACAGATGTCCAATAAGCTGCAAAGTGTCATAAAGCTGTTTCTAAGGCTTTAGAACTTCAGTAAACCACAGGAGCTCTTCAACGACTGATCCAAGAGGTCCCCAAAAGAAAGCAGAACACATCTAAAGCACCGCTGGGCTCACTTGTCTAAGTTAAGGTCGGAGAGTGAGTCCGTTCAGCTGCTCCCTTATTCAGGAGTCGCCACAGCAAGTCACTACAACTAGCACACGGACCTGGCAGAGATTTTACAGAGGATGCCCTTCCTGACACAACCGGGATTCAAACCGCCACACATTAGCAAAAGAACGCAGTTAAGGTCGGTGCTTTTGATAAATCAATAAAGAGGCTGGGCAAAAATGGCATCCAAGGGGGGTTTACAAGGCCAAAACCTCTGCTTACTAAAAAGCACACAATGACCCATCTCCCTCTTGACAAAAAAAAAATAAATCCAAGACTTTTGGGAAAATATTCTGTTTACTGAGTGCAAAAAAAGTGGAACTTAATAGAAGATGTTTGTCCTGTTACACCTGGCATAAAACTAACACGATATTAGTGACAAAGAGCATTAAACCAACAGGGTGGTGGTAGTGTGATGGTCTGGGGGGGGGGGGGTCGCTGCAGCAGCATCTTGACAAATTCCCATAATTGGTGAAAGCCAGAAATTCTGGTCTCTACCAGAAAATCCCAAAGGAGAATCTCTGACCAGCAGTCTGTAACCTTCAGCCCAAGCTGACGCGGGGATTGCCAGGAGTGCAATGAACCAAAGTGAAACAGCAAGTGCACCTCTGATTGGCTCCCAAACAAAAAAAATATGAAGCTTTGAGGCACAGAGGAAATTCAAGCAACAACATCTGCAATTATGAGGCTGTGGCACAAACTTAAAACTAAGCCAAAGCGGTCAAAAGACCCTGCCAGTTATTACCACCAAGGATTTAGGAGGCAATTACCTTTTCCACACAAGGCCAGGTTGGACTGGACAGCTTTTTTTTTTTGCTTTAAGTAATGAATTCATTTGAAAATGCATTTTGTATTTATACAGTTTATCTTTGCATAATATTAAAATGTTTTATGATCTAAAACGCTGAACTGTGACACAAAGCAACACCAGTAGAAATCCTTAAGGGCTAAATATCTTGCATGGCCCTGTAGAGGCTTACAGTGTGTACCACTGTACCAGTCTCCAGACATGATGATCTCTGGCGTGATCTTACCCAGAACCCTTCTCCTTCTCCGAAGGAGCGAGTGCGTGATTCTCGGACGTTTTGCTGACATTGTCACTTGACTGGCTCCCCTTGATACCCTCTTCTGCTCCTGCACTCTGCGGCTCTTTCCTTTTCTTCCGCGTAAACAAATTTTTAAACGTCTGGAACTTGGATTTCTTCTTTCCTGAAAAGAAGAGTCAGAAAGCAGTTATTTCAGCTCCTTTCAAAGAGCTGCACACTGACAAACGGTATACGACGACAGGGCAAATCAGACAACTAATGACTTACCAACTCTAGTTAAAAGAGACGTTAACGCCATGCAGGCTGTAAAAAAGCTGCAGGTAGCGGTCCAGGAGAAGCCACACACCAACAGAAAAACACCCCCCGCACATATTTTAATGCTTGTAAAGCCTCCCCCACACTGACGCAGTCCGTGTCTCATAGCAGTACGGTGGAATAACTGCGACTTCTTCAACAGCTGCAAACTGCTTATGCAGATTTCGCAATGCCCTCCGGTTCCACTGTTGCCAGCTCCCCAGCAAGGAAAGTCGCTATTGGCTGTCCTGAAAGTCGCTAGATGACATCATCACGTAATTGGCATATTTGTTCATGCACTTGTGATCCAGGCTATAGGAAAACGAAGCTTTTGGGAAAAAAAAAGCTCCAGTGTGTCTGAGACAGACACACTCCGTCACGGCAGCGCTTGCTGCTAGCTCAATTGATTGGTGCTTTCACATAAAGTCGCTAGTCGGCAATATCGCAGAAAAAAAGTCGCTAGATTTGTCGCTAGCCGTTTTTTTTTGTTTTGTTTTTTTTTAAAGAAAAGTCGCTAAATATAGTGCCAAAGTTGCTGAGTTGGCAACACTGTCCAGTTCTCACCTCCAGGCTCACTCGGCATAGAAACTTCAGTATTCCATCTCACATTTTTTCATTTTGTCCTGTTACAGCCACAAGAACCAATGGCTGTTGTTGGCCTTATGTGACAGGCAGACATAGAATAAGTGTGTCGTTATAAGTAGAAAGAAACAGGTAGACATGGATCTCCAACGCTGCTTAATGCCCTGAACACACCACAGTGAAACATGGCGGCGGCAGCATCATGCTGTGAGGATTTCTTTTTCTTAGCAGGGACAGGAAAGCTACTCAGAGTTGATTGGACGATGGGATGAGCTAAAACGAGGGCAATGGGGGGAGAAAATCTGTTAGAGGATGTCGAAGACCTCAGATTCCAGAGAGGGCGACCCTAAGTATACTGCCTGAGATACAAAGGGAATGGTTCAGATCAAACCACTTTCATGTGCTGGACACAACAACGACCAAAATCCAACTTCTAATATGAGGTAAGACTGGAAATATACTGCACATAAATATATATGGTGGTTTTAATGTGACAAAAATGTAGAATAGCCCAATTTCCAGGAATTTATTTGCATGGCTCATGGTGGAAAGAGTAATTCCCCAAACTCCTGAACTTCAGCTGCTTTTATGCTGCACAGTTTAAGATGATGAAAATAATAGTGCAATAATCTAAGTGTAGAAAAAAACTCCCTAAATGTTTAATGCAAAGAATTGTATTGTGCTTAATGTTTTCATAAAGGACAGACACAAGTACGGTCATTTTTGTCCTCGTGGAAAATCCTTGAGAACTCCTTTACTTCTCTCAAAATGTGCTTTCTGATCCAAGCTAAAACACAGATATAGAATCTGAAACACGCAAGTCGGGCTTTTCTCACGTACCTAAGAACGATTGACACTGTACTTTCTTTTCTTTTGAAACCTTCCATGTATCAGAGGCAAATTCTGAGTCACGATAAACTTTTCTGTAGTAATTAATCATTTCCGGTTTGACTTTACAGTGAATATGTTTTATTATGCCTACCATTGCCGAGTGAAGAGCAAGAAGCCTCCCTGCATGCCGACCTTAAATATCAGGGGGAAGCACCACCCGGGCAAGTCATTTACTGAGCCGTTCTCCACATAATGCCCTATCAAAGCAAAGGCCTGGAGTTGGAGACAGCAGGAAAAGGCCACCGAGCCGCCGTAAGGTCACTGTAGCTCTGTTGTTGTAGGGCTGAGTAAACCTTGATTTCCCAACATTCATACCCGTCAGCTTCTTGTACAACAATACAATTACTCAGAATAGCAGCGCGGGGAATTCACTAGACTCTCCGGTCAGAACTAAAGGAGGACCTGATCCACTCCGACACGGTGAGAAGGTGGTGACCTTTGGGAGGAGAACCATGCAGTGGACCGAGGGAGGAGATGGGATCTACAACGCGTCTGCTGTTCTGTTTTAGTGCACCCAGGTCCGGCAGCCTGGCCAGTTGAGACATGGCAAAAACGAGCTGCTCCGCTAAAGCATTCACGCCCCTGGACCTTTTCCACATTTTGTCCCTTTACGACAACCTTCATTGGGATTTTACATGATAGAGCAGCAAGAAAAAAAACAACAAAACAAACAACAAAAAAAATGGATCATAGTTTGAAAGTGAAAGGAAAATAAGTAGTTTTCAATAAAAAGAATAAAAATGTGGTGAGTCTTTGCATTATAAATCAGTCTGGCCATAAATTCTCCACGACGGGGTCTGGACTTTGACTAGGCCAATCTACCACGCATATGCTTTGACCTGAACCGTTCTGCTGTCGCTCTGGCTGTATGCTGACAGTCGTCGTCCTGCTGGAAGGGCATCGCTCTGCCCCAGTCTCAACTCCTCTGCAGCATTATACAGGTTTGCTTTCAACATCGCCATGTATTTAGCTCCACCCATCTTCCCAGTGCCTGTTGAAGAACACCATGATGCTGCCACCACCATGTGGTGAGGGTGCATTCACCGGGACGTAATGTGCTTGTTTTTCTGCCAGTGAGAGTGCTGCATGTAGACTAAAAAGTTAAAATCAGGAGAGAGCACCTTCTTCCACATTAATGGTGGGTCCCCCACATAGCTTATGACAAGCTTAGAACTGGACATTTTGCAGCTTTCTCACCAACATTTATTTTCTTCCCACCTGTTGATAAGGGCCAGATTTCTCCCACCTGAGCAGTGGATTTCTGCAGCTCAACCAAAGTTACCAAGAGCCTCTTGGGAGCATATCCAATTAATGTTTTGATTACCTCTCTCCTCCCTTTAGGGGGTAATCTTTCCATTGTTGGACAACAAAGCGAGCTCCGTCAGATATTTAAAGCTTGAGAAATTATTTTATAACCAAACTCTGCTTTAAACCCCCCCCCCCCCCCCCAACTTCCTCCCTGACGTGTCTGCGGTGTTTCTCTGTCTTCGTGATGCTGTTGGCCTTTATCCTGAGATTAAACTACATATGGACTCTATTTTCTAATTAGAGGCCACCTCATACATTTATTTGTACAGCATTTTGAAAATAAATGATACTCTAAAGATAAAATGTGCTGCCATTTGATGTACACACTCTAACTTTCCTTCAACAAAGAGAATATATAACAGCTTCTATTTTGATATCAGATGAAATAAGTGACCAAGTTTTACTTAGGACTAAAACTTGTTTTTACAGTTTTACAGCAAAAAACAAACACATATCCCATATTTATACCAGTGTCTTGTCACACAGTTTTTATTTATTTAATTTAATTGATATTATTTTTAAAACACTATAGTCATCAAGAGCCTGGTCACATGTTTGTGCTTCGTTGCCAGTGGACTGTCTAGAGCTGCAAAAACACAATTAAACGGAGGCTAAAGTGAACAGGACGACATAAGTAGCTGCCGTGGAAAACACGTATTCAGGTTGAATACCTCTCTACAGGCTAAAAATGCTAATTTGGTTCAAAAAACAGGGCCCTCTGCTTATCTGTGAAAACTATTAAACATGAAACAAAACCGGACGCCCAATTATATCAGTACCTGAGCAATCTTCCTGGACCTCAGCAGGCTCCTGATTGGTCACAGACTCTGGAGATCCTGATGCCATGGCAGCGCTGTCACTGCTGACAGGACACAGAGACACAGATGATGAGCATCAGTCCTTCTAATGTGATTACATCAAGTCCCTGATGAGTTTCTGAAAGGAGAGCGCAGCAAGGCAGGGAAGCATGACATAAATTACCTGAAAAATGATAGTCATGAAATCAGAACCTTTGCACTTTGTTCAGCAGCAGCAGCAGAGCCGAACAACAGAGTTTAGTGAAAACATGGTTTCCATGATTAAAATGATTATAGTTTCCACAGCGCCTTGCAAAACTGTGCACACCCCTGAACCTTTCTACATTTTGCTAAGGTTATAAGCACAAACTTCCATGTATTTTATGTGACAGACAAACCAAATGGCCTGTTATTGCAAAGCAGAAGAAAACGTAAACATTGTTTTCAATTTTTCACTAAGCCCCCCAGGGTCACGTCTTTGTAGACTACGTATGCACCTGAGCCGTGGAGTTCTGCAGCTCCTCAAGCGTTATAATGAACCTCTTAGCTGCTATCCTAATTAACGATCTCCATCCCCACCCTGTCGGTTTAGGAGGACGACCACGTCTCAGATTTTCTGTCGTACCATACTCTTCTCAGTTTTAGATGAAGGCTTTTTCAAGACTGTCATTCTCACTGTAATTTTGTGTCTTTTTTTAGGCAGAAATGTTCCTCTGCTCCTCTACAGTCCAAACATCACGGCAGAGGAATCTCAGCTCTGCTTCCAGAGGTCTGCTCAGTCGTCTCTTCCTCTGTGCTAAAATGTTTACAAGGTCCAAACAGCCGATGCCCAGCAACCTCCGACACAAACTCAGTCGAGAAATCGGTTTGTGATGTACCTGGTTAGTGTACTCTGTGTGAGGCAGCGTACAGAGCATGGGCTCGGGCTGCTACAGTAAGTGGATCACTGATGTCGCAGAGAGTTGATGACTGCTAATTTGTGTAGACTTTTTAAAAAACCTTCAATTGAAGTAAGGGTGCGGTTTAACACATCCTGTACAATGGGACTATTTTAAAAAGTTCAAATACGTCACAAACAAATTGTCCAATCCAGTCCTGACAGTACAGCGCTTCCTGTACAGTTTTGGCTGGAAGGTTAATGAACGCTTTACAGAGGAATTGTCACACTCCCATTTATTTCCCTTTACTTATGCTGCTTGATTCATTTAAATAAAAAAAATGTGTACATGTATGTTTTCCCTGTATACAACATTTATCTTAATACAAGAGGCTAGGGTGGAAAAAAATAAGTAGGATTGTTTTAAAAATAAGGGGGTAGGAACTTCCAATTGTGAAATAATCCAAGTAGATTGCACTGGGGCTGTGATGTTTAAAATGAAGCCCCACAAAAACTGACCAAGTTGTCCTAAAAAGTCCTCCAACTATTTGGTTGTAGGATCTATAATTTTTACAAAAACTCCATTGAGGAATCTGCTGGTGCCCATGAGCAGAGCATTATCAGCTTGATTGACCCTGACCAGATCCTAGCACATTGGACACTCAAAACTCAAATATGTTTGTGATCAGTGAATGCACCACACTGGTGCTTCAAGCTCAGGGAAACAACTCTCTTCAGTGTGGTTGCGGTTATGCACTGAAGACAGCTCAAAGGTTGCCCATTTCAGTATCAGTGAGGTGTTTAAAAATCAAGTCAGCGGTAGGGCAGAGATGTTGGTGCTTCTAAGAAGGTAGGGGTGGACGATAATTCAATAACAATATATATCGATTGATAGACATATCGATGATAGAAATAAAGGGTCAATAAAAGTTTTAAAACAGTTTTCCTGTCTTTTTCCTTCTAGCCATATAGGTTAATATTACAGTCATTACATCCTCCCAACCAATCACAAACGAAGACCCAGGAACGCTCCGTCACCAAGCTCCGCCCCTTTCAAAGAGTTCAGAGCACGCATTCTTTTTTCTTTTTTACTTGCAGTTTTGGTGAAAAGTTAGTTGAATTAAGGGTTGAGTTTGAATTCAGTGTTTGTGTATTCTGTATCTAAAAATAGGTTGCTAAGCAACAGCATAAAATGGCCAGCGCTGCCCTTTAAATATGTGTTTTGAATTTGTTCAATCAATATGATTTTTATTTTATCGATATTCTTTTTTTCTATATCTATAAGAAGGTGACTGTATTTTTACAAAAAGTCACAAGTCTGTGGTTGAATCAGGCTGCGAGATGGGGAGAGAGAGCAAGACTTTCAACCGCTAACAGTAGGCTGCTCAGAGTACATCAAAGCTACTCTTTTAAAATTGCTACATACTCCACGAAAATCGAAAATTTTGTTCTTATAGCCAGGTTGGTAAGAACAGGAAAAAAAAAGTTAGTTTTGGCTCCGTCTATTCATACTTCATGAGAAGCTCAGCTGCCGAAAGTCCACCCCACTATAACGCACGTCACTGAAGATCGGTTAAGAGTGGGCGGGGGAGGGGGGGACAGAGGAGAGTTGAGCACAGGAAAGGCGGACAGCTCAAAGTACAGGAGCAGACAGAAATGATAGCTCACATTGTCCTCTGGCACCAACACTGGGGGTGTGCGGTGTTACAGGGATGAGACTTCCCCGAACAAACGCTCCAAGTGATCGGAAGTGGCATGTTCGACTGCTTAAACCACCACAGTTGAACAGCGCAACTTTGCGACTAGTGTTAAGGTTGTAAAAGTGGGAAAAGCATAATCGGCTTCTTTCAGCCAGCTGACAATCAGTGCTACGTTGGGTAGTTTGTGTCCTATAAAACTGTAGAAAACTGCTCAATCCAGCCTTTTCTTTGGCATCTCAGTCAAAAGGACTTTAAATCATGGGGAACACTGTTATTAAATTTTTTTGTGAATTTTAAACTGCATTTTTAAAATCTTAGTATACCTTGATTCTAGTAACCAGTCCAGACGAAATGTTATGACTATATGGTATTGTCACCGGGGAAAATTTCATAGCAAAGGAATGAGTGTGCATTCCTTTTCATAAACAGGACAATGTTTTGTTCCAGGTGTTGTCAGTGTTTGCTAGAGTCTCTCTGGAAACCTTCTTGTCAACTGTGTTTACTGTAAGATGTGTATTACAGAAACAGGAGGAACTTTCCAGAGGGTTTGCCGACATGCCAGGGATGGGAGGTGGGGGTGTTCATCAGAGTTACCATTATATAATCAGATCCGCTTCACAATCAGCATCTTAAAGCCAGGAGATGCCTTATCAATGCCTACAAAACAATGAAGTTCAATCATTTGTGACTCTTAGTGGTTGTAACTGCATTATTCTCATATCGTGGATGAAAACATGAGACTGCCTCAAATAAACACGAACAGCCTTGTTGCGGCTGCTATGAGCTGTGTGCACTGGGCAGATCATTTCCTGTTTCATACCGCAGGGACACACGCACACACACACACACGCACACACACACACACACACAACTGGAGGGGCTTAATAACATCTCAAGGAAACAGATAGAGAACCTTGGACAGAAACAAACGCGGACATTCATGCCGCATGTTCTCCGTGATATAAAAGGATGAGGAGAGATAAGAAATGTGAGGGGAAATGAGATTATAGACGTTAACACTCAGCAGTTCAGTCATTAGACATGGCTTGTTCTAACATTCTGCAGAAAGGACCTCCTTTTAAATTAATTGTGTATTCAAACATACAAATCAACTTCTTTAATTCTTTGTTTTGTTAAATGAAGGTAAACATTGCCATCCAACTTCTGCTTTGCACAGTCTATTAAATCCCAGTCTAATTTAGCTTCTGCCTGGCTTGTGTTAGTCTTCGGGTTAGCTTTATCCAGAGAGTAGAAATCACACCTTAGCGTCAGCAGACCACATGTAAATGTTATTAAAGCACAGCATTCCATTAAATTACAGTTTTTCTCATAAGAATTGCTACCAGCCTAGTGAAAATACTGATGGCATTTACTCAACCGAGAAAATCTTGTGTATACAAATTTCTATTCGTTTCTGGAGCTGTGTGCGGCCATGTTCAAAAGGCTCCACGGCTCTTGAAGGATTGGTTAACATTTTTGGGAAGCTTGGTTTTGTGATGTCCTTTTTGGAAATTGCCCCTTACCTGCTGTGGAAGGATATACCCCCCTAAGCTTGTTGAAACAGTGAATAAATCCTTAAAGTGACAGAAGCTAACGAGCTAATTAGGGATTTGTTAATTAGGAGGATCAACCAAGTCTGCTGGGGTAATTGTCAAACAAGTACGAGCTGGGAAAAGCACATGAACACGCTTTCTTAAAAGCTGCAGGAAAAGTGAAGGTAACTTCAAAGGTTTTTGGAGAAACAAGAGTGGACAGACAAGTTGCAGTTTATTGATACAACCTCCAGGCTCCAAAGCTACAAGAAACAAGGACACTGTTCGGCTGGAGAAAAATGGCACTAAAATGAACAGTATGCTCTTTTGAATTGTTTTAAATTACTAAACTTAGCAAAAAGAGTCTCACTAACTCATTAGTTTCCACTCTTGAGTATTTATTTACCTTTCAAAACGTTTGTGGATATATGACATCTTTCTACTACAGATGCAGGAACAATTACCTTTCAGTACCTTCAAAAACCCTCAATTTAAAGATAACTAACCCTTTAATTATAAAGAGAAAAACACAAGTTGAACATTAAATGCAGCGCTAAAGCGTTTCTTAGCTTTAATGAGAATGACAGTATAGGAAAAATAGTATTTGTACCATCCACAAATCTGAAAATGAATACACATTTTACCATGTGTATTATACACATTGACTTTTCTTATCCTATATTAAAAACATTTTCTAGAGCAGTTTCATGAAGGTTAAAAACCATAGTACGATACAGTACGCTATGCCAGTTCCACTGTAGCTGAATCGAAGAACTAAAATTATAAAATTTTTAGCTTTATGTACCTGTATACACAAACATGTCAGACTGACATAAGGCGAGCGGTCAACAATATATATTGGAAACCTTAGCCTATATTATTATTATTAAATCTCATTTGAGATGCAAAGTAGAATTTGTTTAACTTGGCAGGCGTCGTCCCCCTAGTCCATAGTTCCATGAGACTTTCTCTATAGATATTTGTGGAACTGGCAGGGAATGGAGCAGATGTTGCTGTCTCAGCTGGACATTCATTTACCACAGTTGATTCTGCCAATCAAAGTCAATAAAGCCACTGCTAACCTAAGCTCTACTTACGATTTCATTAAATGAACGGTATTAAAAAGACTACACAAATTGTTAGGAGCGATTTGAAATAAATCCACTATGGTCTGAATTTATCTGCAGTAGTTAACAGAGTTTATGATCTGTTAACCAGGGCTTTAGAGTTTAGTGTGTAATTGTCACTTAGCAATGAAACTAGACAATAGGAAGAGCATTTTCTTTGGTAAATCACATTAATTATAGCAGTAGAGAGAAGCTTGGGAGGGTTTCAGTCTAAAAGGCCAAGTTAATGACATGCAAGAGGGGTGGGAGATGCAGATCCTTAAATACCTAAAATTCACAAGGACAACCATCCTCTCCTGGCAAATTTTCAGCTTATAATGAGGCCATCAGTTCGGATTGAATTAATTGCGTTCCTCTCTTATGTGGGCCCTCTCTTCCAATCCAGGTAAAAGGAATGATCTTGTGTCTGTACCTCAGTTGAACTTAGTTCCTTCATAAAGTCTCTGGTGGTTGTGGCTGCTTTAGTTTTACATACTGGCAAAATGGATTTATCCAAAAGAGGAAAATGTAAATCACCCCCTAGAAGAATACTATGCTGTTCTCCTGACACCTTCAAAAATATGAGTGGGCTGATACCAAGGTTTAAGAGTCCATGACTCCACATATCTCTCCAGTGTATGATCAATGGTTTCTCCAATTGATAAAGGGTTGTTCTTGTTTATGCCCCCCCCACCCCCAAGCTTAGGAAACAAAGGATGATGATAGTTATAATTGTCCGTATTATTATGTGGAGATAACAAAAGCATTGCAGATACCCCATACACACATTGGAAAACAAAACAGCAACAATATCGACTCAGTTGGCTTAGTTCAAACTGAGGCGAATTTCAGACCAAGCAGAGATTCAAGCAGGCGAATCAGAACAGCTCGTGGCTTCTGGTCTGCAGGTGGACGGGGTGTTAGCTAGCTCAGTTATCAGTGAGCATTTCTTGTCTCCTGGAGGAGAATGTGTAGATCCCTAAGCTGTTGATGCTAGCATGCTGGTTTCTTCGTGGTTGCCTTTGGTAGTATTCTCAACGTTAGACAAGCTCTGTTCTTGACCAGAAGGTTTGTTTGTAGATCTTAAGTTCATATTGCTGTGGTTCAAAATAAATTTATTCTCAGAGCCCTTAGACACAAATCTCCCTAACTTTGTCGCACCAAATGACCCCTCAGTACTACTTCTTAATTTATTTATAAATAAAATAAATCAAAAACTAAAGTTACAATAAAAAGTGATAATAATAGCTGATAAAACAGGATCATATTGCAACCAAAACTATGCTGTACGCCAACAGTGTGTCAGCTTTAGCTCCAGACTTAAAGGCATGATTCCCATATTTCCAGTAACGTTAAACTAACCAAGGAAAAACACTCTGGTCCAATATACTGAACATTTAAATTTTTTGCAGTTTCACATGGGAGGGTCATTATTAACGTATTAAGCCCCATTTACACTACCCTTGTTATACCGATCCATGACGAGCTCGGTCCGAGCTTGGATCAGTTAACCAAGCCGAGCTTGGTTCTGACGACCGTTTACACATCACGCTATCTCGGTTCCTTGGTTTCCTCGCCTCCTAGTGACGATCTACGGTACTACTACGGCGCCCGTAACATTCAGGAAGTTATGCTTGATTATTATTGTGATATTTCGTTGTTTGCGGAGAGTCAGGCGAAGACGGCAACTTTTGGTGAATTTACTTGACAGAGTCGGCTTTTGGGAAGTGGATAAGACAAACGAACGTCTAATAAGGATTTACAGACGCAGGAAACAACGACAGACGCTGAGGTTCATCACACTGCTAAGCAGAATCATCACTGGAAATCGTGTGTCACGGTAGGGAAGCTAGTATTTTTATGAATGTCAGAAATGTCAGCTGGCTGTAAGGAGATGACGCGGTCTGCTCATTCGCTCTTTGTTGTTAGAAAACCGGGCCAGAAAAAATCCGGGCCGAGCCCACACATGGAACTGGTCTGCATTTAGCGCGGTCCGGTTGTGTCTTGCTCAGTTCAGTTCAGTTTGTGTTCCATTTACACTCGATACTTATCTCGATTACTGAGCTCGGACCGGTCTCGGCACGGTTAAAAAGGGGTAGTGTAAACGGGGTAAATGTCTCACATGTGGGAAAATATCCAGAATTTGTACAAAAAGTAGACCCTGACAGAGTTAACAACAGCAGGTAAGATACTGACTGCTCAGAAACATTCAGTAGAACCCCTATTTAAGAAAATCTGAACTATACCAAACAAAATTTATAAATGTACTTTCGTTCTTTTTAAAAAAATAAAATCTAATTCTTTTCAGAAAACTTTACTTTTACTGGTCTCAATAAGAAAAGCGTGGGAAATCTCTACTCTCATGGATAAAAAGACGAGAGTTCAATTCAAGATTAAGGGTCAGGGGTCAAAGTGACTGACCTGTGCCCACTTCCAAAGCTGGCTCCCAGTGGTGACATCCTCCGCTTCATCTGAGAGGATAAACAAGGAGGAGGGAAGACAGAAACACAGAACGAGAGTTGGATTTGAAAAGTTATAGAAAAGTTACAGATGTGAAAAGTGAGTTAATAAGGAAGGAGAAAAAGAAGAGAGAAAAACGAGAGAGAGAGAGAGAGAGACTGGGGTCAGAGAGAGGGGTTGTGGGAAAGTAGTGCGAAAAGGAAAAAAAAGAGTTTGTTTGTTAGATAAACAGAAGAATATTTGGGCAGAAAAAAGAAAGCCTCAAATGAAAGACAGACTTACAGTAAACACAGACCTGCTAGCAGAACTCAACAGTGAAGCGTAGAAGCAAAGAACAGCTTGTAGATATCTGGTTTTAATTCATTGAATTTAATTAAAATAATTTCTTCTGTTAGCTGAATTAATAAAGCCTGCACTAACGAAACTCTAGGTTTCCATCAGACAATGTATCGATTACAATGTGGTTAATGATGGTTTTATAAATCCTCCATTTGACCGGACCTACTTTCTGAATAATAATTATTATATTATATTAAATATGAAAACGACAGAATAATGAAATAATGACGTCGCAGTGAAAGTATCGACTACTAACAGTTACCTTTCTAACATTCCTTATCAGCTAGCTGTGCTGCTATTTCTAGAGACCCAATTCGACATCGTTATTTTCCACTTTATAAGATTTCTACATGTGAAAACATTTTGATTGCATCTCTGCTTATGACAACAACAAAAAAAGATACTTTTCTTTGTTACCGATGTCCTTTTCTAAATTTTTGTATAACACTTCTGTTTAGTTGGGCAGCCAAATCTGGGCATCACCAGAAATCTTTGCAGACTATCTTCTGTTGACAAGTCGCTTTACAGAGCTTGATAAAGTAATATCAGAACACACTTAAATCAAACCCAGATGAAACCAGACACTGATGTGCACCAATTGGAAGAGTCCTGTGGATCACCACAAGTCTGATCCACTTGGGTGCAATTTCCAAATGCCTGGCTCGTCATCTTCATTAGTTCAAACTCCAAAAGCAACATAAACACATTACAGTTTGGATGCGCTCTCAGGGTGATCGCCTACATTAAAGATTATCTGGTGTTGTAATGAAATCAAAAAACACATTTTTGCACATAATCACCGTAGTAACATTTATGGCCCCAAGCATCCGGCAATGTCCTTTTGTTTTTAGTTTCACAGAAAAAGAAAAAAAATAAATTATCGTGGGCAGAGCACAAGGTACAAACCCGACTCAGTTACAGCAGTTCTGTCAACGAGGAGTGGACCAAACTATTGTGAGAAGGATACCCATACAGTTTAAAGCTAATGACACGGATGAATGAAAATGTCTACTCCTTGTGGCCAATTTTAACCACTGCTAATGCAAAACCAAAGATTTCACAAGCAGGCACATGCAAAAGGGCGTAACGAACCGTGGAAAGCTGCTGACTCTAAGAACACAAACAGATTTTACTCGTTTACCAACACATCGAAGCTCCACAGCCAAGCTGCAACGCCGATCTCATGGCATACAGTGATATTAGAGCAGCAACGTTTGTTCTGTGGTAAACAGCGCTCACTTTTACATCGCCTCTCTAATACACCCTTTTTCCAGTTTGTGTTACACCACGACTGTTTCCTGGCAGCCCTTCATAACTTGGTCTTGTTTCAGATCCTAATCCTTCAGCAGCATTAGTTTGTACAGAGTAAACACTCTCAAGAGCATCATTAGCTTTATTTGGAGATCCATGAGACTGTGCATGCAAGAGCATGTGTGCGTGCGTGTGTGTGTGTGTGTGTGCGCGCGGCGCATTACATAAGCGTGGATTAACACACGGGGGGATTCAGAGCAGCGCAGGGTTTCCTTTTATTAGCGAGTTGTAAAAAGCTCATTAACACCTGCATTATAAACATGCACACTCTGTGCATGTAAACGTGTCTCTGTACGCCTGTGAGTTTAAATCAGAGCAGAAATGATGAACACAAACACATCAACACCCACACTTTTGTGCTTCAGGATCTGTCATTTCTGAATTGTCCGTCTAAGCCGGACTCAAAAAGGCCCAAATTTGGACCAACGACCTGCAGAGAGACGTCCAGACTGAGGTGACTGACAGAAATGAGTGATGGATGCGGAGGTGAACCGTGAACTTTGCTGTTCCCTGGTGACTTTAACTTGACTTTGTCTGCAGGATTTCTGTACTTATGACGTTAAGCAGATCCAGTCTTGTTCAGTCTTAATCCCTCAATGGAGCCAGTGTTACCAAACCCTCTGCACCACAGCCTTATGGCGCTGACTGTCTGCTCCAATCACTTGAGATATGCAAATGTCTGACATAATGTCTGACTGAGGTTCACCACAAGCTTATCTCCAGGTATAAAAAAAAACAAAACACTAAGTGTGGAGGATAAAACCACTTACAACCGCACCGTTTCCTTTAGCGTCTTGCAAAAGTATTCCTTCCCCTTCTTCCTGTTCATGTTTTGTTGATGCCGAAATTCAATTCATTATTTTTTGGGATAGACCAACACAAAGTTGAGCTTAATGGTGGAATTAAAACCATTTTTCATGGTAAAATTAAAACCATTTCAAGAGCAGGCAGACTGGATATACAGGTAAAAGCCAGTAAATTAGAATATTTTGAAAAACTTGATTTATTTCAGTAATTGCATTCAAAAGGTGTAACTTGTACATTATATTTATTCATTGCACACAGACTGATGCATTCAAATGTTTATTTAATTAAATTTTTATGATTTGAAGTGGCAACAAATGAAAATCCAAAATTCCGTGTGTCACAAAATTAGAATATTGTGTAAGGGTTAAATTTTGAAGACACCTGGTGCCACAAACTAATCAGCTGATTAACTCAAAACACCTGCAAAGGGCTTTAAATGGTCTCTCAGTCCAGTTCTGAAGCCTACACAAACATGGGGAAGACTTCAGATTTGACAGCTGTCCAAAAGGTGACCATCGACACATTGCACAAGGAGGGAAAGACACAAAAGGTTATTGCTGAAGAGGCTGGCTGTTCTCAGAGCTCTGTGTCCAAACACATTAATAGAGAGGCAAAGGGAAGGAAAAACTGTGGTCAGAAAAAGTCTACAAGCGATAGGGATCACCACGCCCTAGTCAAGATTGTGAAAAAAAACCCATTCAAAAATGTGGGGGAGATTCACAAGGAGTGGACAGCTGCTGGAGTCAGTGCTTCAAGATCCACCACCAAGAGACGCTTGAAAGACATGGGTTTCAACTGCCGCATACCTCGTGTCAAGCCACTGTTGACCAAGAAACAGCGCGAAAAGCGTCTCACCTGGGCTAAGGAAAAAAAGAGCTGGACTGCTGCTGAGTGGTCCAAAGTCATGTTTTCTGACCAAAGCAAATTTTGCATTTCCTTTGGAAATCGAGGTCCCAGAGTCTGGAGGAAGACAGGAGAGGCACAGGATCCACGTTGCCTGAAGTCTAGTGTAAAGTTTCCACCATCAGTGATGGTTTGGGGTGCCATGTCATCTGCTGGTGTTGGTCCACTCTGTTTCCTGAGATCCAGGGTCAACGCAGCCGTCTACCAGCAAGTTTTAGAGCACTTCATGCTTCCTGCTGCTGACCTGCTCTATGGAGATGGAGATTTCAGGTTCCAACAGGACTTGGCGCCTGCACACAGCGCAAAATCTACCCGTGCCTGGTTTACGGACCATGGTATTTCTGTTCTAAATTGGCCAGCCAACTCCCCTGACCTTAGCCCCATAGAAAATCTGTGGGCTATTGTGAAAAGGAAGATGCAGAATGCCAGACCCAACAACGCAGAAGAGTTGAAGGCCACTATCAGAGCAACCTGGGCTCTCATAACACCTGAGCAGTGCCAGAAACTCATCGACTCCATGCCACGCCGCATTAATGCAGTAATTGAGGCAAAAGGAGCTCCAACCAAGTATTGAGTATTGTACATGCTCATATTTTTCATTTTCATACTTTTCAGTTGGCCAACATTTCTAAAAAATCCCTTTTTTGTATTAGCCTTAAGTAATATTCTAATTTTGTGACACACGGAATTTTGGATTTTCATTTGTTGTCACTTTAAATCATCAAAATTAAATGAAATAAACATTTGAATGCATCAGTCTGTGTGCAATGAATAAATATAATGTACAAGTTACACCTTTTGAATGCAATTACTGAAATAAATCAAGTTTTTCAAAATATTCTAATTTACTGGCTTTTACCTGTAGAACATCTCTGTATACGGATCTTGCCACAAGACTTTCATTTAACTTTAGGTCAGAACACAGTCTAGGTCATGTCGACACGACTTTAGTCTGAACCATTGTAGCTCTGGCTGAATGTTTAGGGTTGCTGTCTTCATGGAGGGTGAACCTCTGCTACAGTTCCGGGTGTTTTGCAGCTTCCAACAGGATTTCCTCCAGGATTGCCTTGAATTCAGCTCCACCCATCCTTCAATCAGGTCTGACCAGCTTCACTGTTCTTGCTGTAGAAAAAAAAAAGCATAATGCTGCCACCACCGTCCTTTGGCCTGGGTGTGGCACGTTTGGGGTGATGTGAAGTATTATTGTTCCGCCACACAGTATTTTACGCGTGGGTCAAAGGGTTAAAGTAAAATTTCAGTCTCCTCTGACTAGAGCACCTGCTTCCACTGTCTTGCTGTGCCTCCCGTGTGGCTTTTCACAGACTGCACATGAAATTTCTAATGGTTTCTCTTCAACAATGGTTTTCTTCCAGCCAAACGTGGCTAAAAGCACCAACCTGAGCTAAATGGTAGATGAACTGAGCTTCTATAGCGCTTTTAACAGCAAGTTCACCACAAGGCGCTTTTACACTGCAGCCACATTTACCCAACCGCACTCAAAGAGACAGAGATTTGTTCAGAGATTTACAGATCAGTAAAAAAACTTGAAGTTAAGGACTTTGCACACTGTTATGTCGAGGGAGTGGGAATCACACAAATTCCTGACAAGCAACACTAGCACTTTACCCTCTGAGCCACTGTCACCTGGGCTTTGAGAGCTCCATGCCTCTCCAGCTCCTCCAGAGCCACCGTTGGCCTCTCTGCTGCTTCTCTGATGCTCTCCTTGTCTAAACTGTCAGGTATTTGAGAGGTCCCACAAAATTTTGATTCTTATATTTTTGGAGGAAAAAATAGTTTAAAATGGTCCCCGTGTGTTTTCAGCAACAAGACCGGGATATGGCTCACTCGTGCATTATCTGGTTCATTAAATGGGTGTGTCCAATGTTTTTGGTCGTATTTACTATTAAATCCAAAGCAATAAAACATGGTTGATATATGATAAATACGTTGTGTTAAATCGTGCATTCTTTAATTGTGGTCGAAAATCCTTCCAAGTTGCAAATGGTCCCCAGGCGTTACTTTGGACATTTATTTTTTACTTTTTGCAAGACGCTGTATGTCAAACTGTTATTGAACCGGATATAATCTAATAAAGTACGAGCAATACGCCAGAAATCACTTCGGCTTGATGTCAGTCAACATTCTTAGCATAACCTGATTTAATCAATAGAATAACTAATGAGCCCGGGATAAAGGCCTGAAAAACCCCTGAGCAGCAGATGGAAAGCTGCATATAGGGAAAATGTTATTAAATATAGCCGAAGTTTTAAACTGAAGAAAATCTGAGCCCTAGAGAAGCACAGCATGCAATTGTCATTTTGGCTAGTTCAGGAAGTCTCAGATAACACGATTAAAGCACATAAACTATTTTCTATTAGCTTGAAACAGTTGTGCTGTGGTTGTACACTCTGAAAGCAGAGCCATGTGAGAGCTGTTAATGGTGAATTACCCGACGGCGTTTGTGAATTAAATTGTTGTCCGTTGGACATTCCTTGTAGGATGATCCCGTTTTCACTCTTTCCGTGCATCCTATGCAGCCAGAATCACCACATTATCATGTGGATTCTATTCTGGAAACCTGCTTTGAAGAGATATTTTTGTAGCTCTGTAGCCAGGAAAGAACTAAAGTACACCCTTCTCTATTTGAGACACAAGCCAAGTCTTCAGAGGAAAAACTGAGCAGAGAAAGTTGTTCCCAGTGAATGGGGAGTTTATGACAAGTCTTTCATTTTCAGCTTGTCATAAGGAATCCTGAAGGACTTCTCCAGGCAGCTAAAACAATAAGTTTAGCCCTAAAACCACCTCCAGGACAGATACTGTAGCTGTGCACAGGTCTGTTTCATATGACGAGATAAGGAAGCATTAAGGTTACACCCAACATACCCAACGAGAAATCTAAAGCTGGGGTAGAGCCCACAAATCTTTAGCATTGGAAACAGATTCTGACCCCTCTGCGATGATGCATGCTTAGCAGAACAAGATCTACAGTCTAAATCTGTTTACACTGAACCTCCTCCATGCCAACAGCCTCTCTATCCTTAATTCAAAAGAAATAGTTACCGTAGTCAAACAGCTAGTCCTGGCCTCCAAGTTTCTCACACATTTGACAGACATAGTAGCCTTACGAATGCTGTCTTCAGATCCAGTTCAGCCAGCCCTCGAGCCCATTATCTGCTGCCACCAACCTTCACCTCTCATCAGCTCCAACAGCATTCATTGTCTTACGCTCTTGGCATCCATTCAAACATTTAAAAATTGAAGCTAAATATTGGCCCTGAATCTGCTTTTGGGTCCCTTTAATCCAAGTGACTGTCAGAATGTCAATAAATTAGGGCCGCACGTCACAAAAACATGGATTTTCAATATTATTGTTCAAGATTGCAACGGTGCCGTCGACTGCCATTAGCCAGTATTTACCGCGCTTTAACTTCGTTCGTCACAATGCCTCCAGTGCTTTATGCTTTCTTTCACTGCGATCGATGCCGGGTGTAGCTATCAACGGCACTGAGCGTCCCATCCAACAACGACATTACTGCCATGCCTGGCATCGACGCATGGCACCTGCAGTACAATCACGTACTAACCACTGTGCTCAAGCCGTCCTTTTCAATTGTGATGTGGCACGCGCTGATGGTGCAGCGACGGCAGCACATTGCGCGGCCCTGAATGCTTGAGCTCAACGAATGTCAACACCAACAGAGGAGGCTTAAACCAGTGCACGCAAACATATTTAAAAATCAATCAACCTAGCATGCACATGTCTGGACTTTGAGAGGAAACAGGAATACCTGGAGACAACGGCCACCATGCAACCCCACAGAGCTATTATTTCCTCCACGGTAACCATTTCGTTTTATCAAATTTAGAAATTTAGCATCTAATAGAGCTTGATAACCTCTTAGTTCCTAGGTCTCTTACAGAGTATGCACATTTAATATGACACAACCAGGAAGTAGTCAGGGATGGTTCATCTCTGCACAATATATAGAATTGCTGTAGTCATGTAAAGAGTGGTCGGATTACTATGCAATAATCAATATTAGTCTTTGCACGCCACTTACATGTATAATCTGCTCATGATTTCCACAGTTAAAATAAGAGATAGTTGATGAGATTTTATAGCATATCAGCGAGCATAGTTTCTTTTTGTACCCATGTAGATATTGTATTTGGCTTAAAAAAAGTTTTAAAACATTCCAAATAAGTTGCCTTAGAAAGACTCTTTGCTTCCGCTGTAATCACATTGGATCACAGAAGCTACGTAGTATCTCAAAGTGGAAAAGAGGAAATGCTCGCTTTAAAAGGTTCTGCGCCCAGCTTCTTGGTAATCATATCAGACATTTTTGGAGAATTGGAAAGATGGAAAGTAACAATCTTGTTTGTGTATAAATGTGTGTGTGTGTGTGTGTGTGTGTGTTCACCTCAAATTTTGTGGCCATGCTTAATCCCCCCCCCCCCCCCCCATTTAAATTAATTAGCACATTTTATTTGCCTACTTGCGTCGCTGATCACTTGGGTGGGTTCTGGCGTCTCAATCTGGAGGCAGGGCTTTCTCCTACTTCTACAGGACTGTCTCAGAAAATTAGAATATCGTGAAAAAGTACGCTGGACAGTTGCAGAGTGGTCCAAAGTCCTCTTTTCAGACGAAAGCAAGTTTTGTATGTCATTTGGTAGTCAAGGCGCCAGAGTCTGGAGAAAGGCTGGAGAGGCGCAAAATCCAAGTTGCTTGAAATCCAGTGTGAAGTTCCCACAGTCAACGATGGTTTGGGGAGCCATGTCAGCTGCTGGTGTTGGTCCACTGTGTTTCATCAAGTCCAGAGTAAATGCAGCTGTGTACCAAGAGATTTTAGAGCACTACATGCTTCCATCTGCTGAAAAGCTCTATGGAGATGATGATTTCATTTTCCAGCATGATCTGGCACCTGCCCACAGTGCCAAAACCACCAGTAACTGGTGTACTGACCATGGCATTACTGTCCTTGATTGGCCTGCCAATTCCCCTGACCTGAACCCCATGGAGAATTTGTGGGGTATTGTGAAGAAGAAGCTGAAAGACACCAGACCCAACAATGCAAATGAGCTAAAGGCCGCTATTGAAGCATCCTGGACATCCATAACACCTCAGCAATGCCACAGGCTGATTGCCTCCATGCCACGCCGCACTGATGCAGTAATCTGTGCAAAAGGATTCCCAATCAAGTACTGAGTGCATTCATGGACATTTTCAAATGTTTGATTTTGTTTTGCTGTTATAATTTTTTTTTTTACTTGGTCTGAGGAAATATTCTAATATTTTGAGATAGGATTTTTGAGTTTTCTTCAGCTGTACGCCATAATCAGCGATATTAAAACAATAACAGGCTTGCAATATTTCAGTTGATTTGTAATGAATCCAGAATGTATGACATTTCATGTTTTTTAATTGCATTACAGAAAATAAAGAACTTTATCACAATATTCTAATTTTCTGAGACAGTCCTGTATATTCCATTTCCTGTCCTGATTGTACCAAAACTATTCTTTCAATAAAAAGACCTTGATTTAAAAAAGAAATAATAAAATAAACTTCCAAGGAGAGAAATTGAAATAGGAGAAAATGTTTTTTAAAAGTCCTCAGATGTTTTGTGTCAAAAACACGTATGAGAATCGGATAGGAAGCTGTAACTTTATGGAGAATATGTGTTTCTACTGCACTCAGTCATCAGTGTTTCTGGAGATGAAAATTTCAAAAGTCCTCATATTGGTATTGTTATTTTTGAGCATCTTATGTATTACAGCAGTACTAGTAGGGCAATATTTATCTGGGTTGCAGCTGCTGTCTTTCTCCCAGCCAGAGGAAAACACTCAGGTTGTTCAAAGACATTTGCCAGTTTTATTGATAAAAAATAACCTCATAACATGTTATAAAACAATTCTCTGTTGAATAAACTACACCAAAGCCTCAGATTGTACACTGATAGTAAAGTAGTAGCTGTTCTTTAATCCAGTTTACTTTGATGGTACGTTGTTCTTGCTTGTTTCAGGGAGGGAGATTTGTCCTTTTCTTTCACGTATCTCTTCTGGTTATTTAACAAAACGTTAAAAAGTGTGCGTCTTTGTGAAAAACAATCCTTCCCTCTCCCACTGCACTCTTGCTAGATAACAAAAAGCTTCTCCAATTCTAAAGAAGCTCAATTTGAGCCAGACGGCCATAAAAGGAGAACTATATCAAGAATGTGGTGAGATAACAGCTCCAAACCAACATTTCTGTATCTCCTCCTCATTCCTGTTGCCTCTTCTTTCATAAGTTCAGTATTATTTCTTTAAACTGGACTTTCTCCCAGCCCTATGTCCAGCTGTGCATTACTAACTGGGAACATTGTTTTAGAACCTTGGCATTTCCTCAGCACCAGTGGAATATGACCAAGACAGAAATTGTTCAGATAACTATACTCTTCAATTCTCAGGAGAGTCACAATGACCTTCCAAGGAAGTGAAGAGAATAAAATGCAAGGGATGTGAGAATTTGTTTCTGAAGGGAATCTCTGCACCGGAAAGCTAAAAAAGTCCTTTGCTGTCCAGTTCAGCAGCATCATTGTAAGTATTAATCATCTAAATTTAAAATAACATTTAAAATAGGGCTGGACGATATAGAAAAAAAAGTATATTGATAAAATAGAAATTATATTGATCGATATCGATAATTATCAACAAATTCAAAACATATATTTGAAGTGCAGCCCTGGCCATTTTATGTTGTTGCTTAGCGACCTATTTTTAGATACAGAACACACAAAAACTGAATTCAAACTCAAGCCTTTATTCAACCAAGTATTTAAAAATGAAAAAGAACGCACGCTCTCTGAACTCTTTGAAGGGGGCGGAGCGTTCCTGGGTCTGCGTTTGTGATTGGTTGGGAGAATGTAATATAAACCTACATGATAGGCTAAAATGCAAAAAGAAGGAAAACAGTTCTATTGAACTTTTTATTGACCCTTTTTTCCTATCATCGATATACGTCTATCGATCGATAAATATTGTTATTGAATTATCGTCCAGCCCTAATTTGAAACACATTACTCTTTATGTAATCAATAAAATTTTTTACAGAAGCAACCTTTAGACAGAGGTGGGAAATCCGGCTTCAAGAAAGTAAAAACATCGCCTGGTTTTCCTTCATCCTATTCCCTTAACCAGGTGATTTTAGTCCCCGTCTCTGCTGTGGAGCTCGAAATGCAAATGGTTGGAATTTATCCCTGGACCGGATTTTTACTTTCTGAACCTGGATTCTACGCCTCTTCTTTTAGACCATATTCTAATTCATTGAGATACACCTGTATATTCACAGCCTGTGGACTTCAGAGTCACAAACTCTGGTCAGACCCGAGTCCAGTATGTGTCCGAAAGGTCAATGAAAGGTCACAGAGGACTGCTACTGAAGTGAGCAATAAAGGGAATAATCACATCAGGGAGTCAATGAACGCAACAAACGGGCACAGAGGCGGCTTGCTGAACAGCAACTGAGATAAACCTCCGATAAGCAAGAATAGAGTGGTTAGCTCCTTAGGCTAGAATTCCTGACTGTATTAGTCTGGATTCTGGTAATCCATCACAGCAAGGTAAACCATGCAGTTCTGCAAGTAATTGCTGATGGGTCGATTACTGGTCAGTTAAGGTTCAATTATGAAAATTGCTTTCTTTTACATTAAACTGGGAAAATTCCCACAACTGCTGTTCAAGCATGATAGCGGACAATACGGAGGACACCTCTTCTTTAAAGACACCTGTAAAAAAGCCCCAGTCAGGAAGAGCAGCCATCGCGCTTTGAGGGAGAAGAGTTTAGAAACCAAACTGAAGCACCGACAGCATAACTTGTCCTTCGTACAGCTCTTACCAGCTGGATTAGCTTTGTGTAAGATGTAGCTGCCAAGCTGCACTTTTTCGCCAAAAATAGGGAACAATCCTTGCGTCCCTATCCCCCTTCTAAGTGTGCAGGAGGAATTGGGTAGACACAAAACCACAAGAAAAGAACAACAGGAAAAGCAGCGTTGCTTTTTTTCTACTATAAGCTAAAATAGAAGCATGGGGTGTAATTTAGAGGACTCTCTGGAACAGTACCAGTCATTGTAAAGTAACTAAATACTATCGTTATACCATTTGCTCCTGATTCGGTACAAAATATAGGCATTAGCCGGTATTAGAATCTTATTGTGGGTCAAAATAATAATAATAATAATAATTGAACTTTATTGATCTCATAATGGAGAAATTCACTTCTGCATCTTAACCCATCCCCTTGGGGAGCAGTGGGCTGCCACTGTGCGGCGCCTGGGGAGCAATTGGGGGTTAAGGGTCTTGCTCAGGGACCCAGAATGGCAGCTTGTGGGAGTTGAACTCAGAACCGAAGCTCTGTGCTCTAATCACTAGGCCACCACTCCCCAATAACTCCGGTAAACAGTATTAATCATAAAGATTTCAAACAAATGCATTACATTATCTAACTGCTTGTATTTAAAAAAGCTTAAATCATACGTACTGCCAAAAGAATATGTAACCAATTGATTATCACATTTTTCAAAATTTCTCACTTTTCTGCTTATTGCAAAGAATATTATTAGTTTGTTTATATTTTCTTTACAGTGTAACAGTAGCTGTGATGGGTGGCGCTCCTTTTGTCTACAAATACAAATCATCAGAGAAGAAATTGCTTTCGTTGCTGCGGCTATCCCTACGCCTTAGCTAAAACTGGGCTGTCATACTGGAATCGAGGTCAGGGTTGGTAAAAAACTGCTTTATAGCAGTCTAACCCTAACCTGACTCTCGCCAGATGTATGTCGCTCCGCCTAGCTTCACTCACATCCATCTGGGACACCGCCATAGGAATTGCCTTTATTGAAGGCTGGGCCTTATCAAAAATTCTTGCATATGATTGGATAAGCCACTTGTCTGTCATCTTTATCGACGTGCTATTTCAACCACTCTCACCGAAGCTAACCCGTGACGCTGATGAGAGCGACGCAGTGAGAGCGACGCAGGTTTTTTTTGTTTTTTTTTTAATATGTTTGCGGCTCTAGTGGCACGCGTTTCATTGACACTGAGCTGAAAGGAAGAGGGTAGAAGAGGGGGGAAGACAGCCGGCAAAGCGCCACGGGTCGGAGTCGATCCCGGGCCGACCGCGTCAAGGACTAAAGGCCTCCTAATATGGTTCGCGCTAACCGCTCTGCCGCGGGCGCGTCAGCTGCGGGCACGCCCCGGAAAACAAAACTTGCCAAATCCGGTCGGGAGAAGGGTGAAAACATGGTTTCCACCAACAAAAGCCTTCAGAGGCGTTCTCTGATGTTCTTTTAATGAAACAATATTAGGTAGATTGGACAACACAGAAGAAATAGCAGCATCAATGTTAACACTTGCTTCCTCGATGCAAGCCGCCATTGTTGTTGGAATCTCATGGTCGCTTCTCCACTACGTCACATCCATGAAACTCCAGCCCTGCGTCCTGATTGGCCAGACCATAAAATTGGTTGGAGAAATCACTTTCTATGGGAGAGGTCCCAGATGTACGTGAGTGAAGCTAGGCAGAGCGACATACATCTGGCGAGAGTCAGGTTAGTCTAACCCTAACCCTCTACAGAGTTGTACCATGTACTTCGCTGGGATATTAATTGGAAAACAAAGTATTTAATGAGGCGTTGCCCGTGACAAAAAGGTCTGAGGAGCACTATTGTAAGACGAGGTGTAGTGGAGAAGGTTATTAGCCTTGCTTCAGGCAGCTGACTGCTGGTGTGCAGCAACAGGTGGCGAAGGAGCAGCTAGAGAAAACGGTGGCTGTGCTGGTGCTTTCTGATTGAAATTACTTTAAACTGTAGGAACGCTAGCGTAAAAATGTTGTCGTTTTTTCTTTAAAAACCTTGGTAAACTTTGATACTGATCCAGAGCTACTAAAAAAAACCCCAAAAGGCTGGGATGGTTTTCCAAATGGCCCCAAGCCATCAAGTCCCACCAGTGATTTTACTTTATGTTGAACCCATTGTACGATATTGCCCATTTCCCCATATGTACGATATTGCCCATTTCCCCATAAAAACAACAACATGACTCTTATTTTAATGAACCGCTGAGGAGAGTTAGTCCAGAACCATTCAGGCTGAAATTGTGTAACTGATAGTATTTTCTTTGTACCCTTGAGAGTTGGTAGGATCTGAGAGACGACTCTTTAAAGCTCGGGGTTTCCCCCTCCTTTGGGCCGACCTCTCCTTCGTCTACACGGCCCTCCTGACTGAAGGGAACTCTGCTCTTAGCAACAAGCCCTACATGGACTCTGGACAAAAACACTCCCATTAGTCTCTCTGGACAGTTTACATTCATTTGCAGCTGCATCACCATTCCTGCTGTACAAACCTGGTCCGCTCTGGTTACATAACGAGTCTTGGACCAGAAACGCAGTGAGACGCTACAGAAATCTCAGAGCGCAGATTTCATTTGCGCTTTAATATTCACAGCGAGGCACTCTGCAGCATTAGTGGGCTAAACCTGACCTGAGCATCATGCCAGGAATTTCTTTACGTCTTTATTAGCCTGTAAAACTTTTTTACACCTGGTATTGTTGCCAGCAGATATTCATGCATCCATATCCACGTGGCTATTAGAAACACCCGCTCTAAAAAAAAACATTCCTCAAAAAGGACCACTAGTGTAAATCTTTGTAGCAGCATGGCTCTTTCCAGGGATACCCAGTCTGCCATGTGAAAGCAAGGAATGCGGGTAGCAGGTAGAGCAATTGCAAAGACACAAAGTTAAGAACAATACGGAAACAATGAAGCTCTCTGGAAATACTGTAACTTTCCCCCTAGGTGATCGGATCGCTGTAGGACCCTATTGAGTACTGGAGTAAATGCGTTTAAGATGTTCCCTTTTGACAGGAATATATTGACCAGTGAATTACAAGTGTCTATTGGTGAATATGATCTTTTGAAGGTATAACAGAAACAAATATATAGATTCTTAATCAACCTGCACTGTGAATTCAAGTAACCATCAAAATAACGGATCAAATCCCACCGTTATCCGATTTGCAGCTACAACACTCTCTTTGATAAAACGCATCAGTTCCATCTTATCGGAGTTAAAAGAGGGACAATTCTTCGCCGTTTTCTTTTGTTGATTCACACGTTAAACTGTTTCGCCCCAGTGTAACAGAATAAACTGCATGACAGCAGCACAATCAGCTCAAACAGCACACAAGGCTGCACAACACACACACACACTCCAGACCAAGACCGATGAGTCTTCTGTTGTGTTCGACATCAACCCTTCATTTTAATAAAATGGTCTTCGCTATTGGAAAGAAAAAAAATGAGTCAAACTGAATGTTCATAATGGTCATTTGAGAATATAGATGATGCTGCCTCTCCTAAATGTATTAATGGCAAGTATTCAATAAAGCGTCTTATACACGGGTGTTGAACTTAAAGTATCAGCCTCCAATCTGAGTGTTAGCATGACGCATATCTTGACTTAAAGGACTCCGTACTTCAGCTTTAGTCCTTTCTACACAAACAGTATCTGTTTGTCTGTCTTACAGCTCATCTGCTCTCCTTCAACTTTCTCCCGCCTCCAACAAATGAAATGTTTGTCTCAGTCAACGCCATGAAGGCCTGTATTGTTGTCCCGTCACAGGAGGAATTAAGACAAAGACGGTGGAAGGGGTCATCCGGGACCACCACTACCACATCTACACTACTTTGCTGCGGAAAAAGAGCCTTCACTGTAGGCTGGAAAGCAAAGGCAGTCATTATACTAACCCTCTGTGGTCCGAAAACGCACTGCCCAGCCTGGTGCGCTAAATTTAGTCCACGCATTAAACGAGAAGCCACAGTGGAACTCCATCAGCAAGAACAGGAATGAGCCCCTGTTATCAAGTGAACAAAAAAAGCGTAACTCAGAACGGTGTTTAGTGGACACCCATCAGATGAGCAACAGGACTTGATGCTGTGCCAAGGAAATTTACAGGGAACCAAACTCATCTCAGTACTGTAGGGATGACAGCAAAATAAAAAAAAAACAAAACAAACAAAGCCGACTTGCTTCTGGGATTCTCTGACTAATCATGACATCCTGCAACATTCAGTCAGCTCCTCAGATCAGTTCTGACTCATACAGGTTACTACCAAGCCATTGTGTCTGCGTGACAGTTGCAGCCACTTCAAATTACCGTTCACGTTCAGATTAGCATCACAGACCAGCAGCAGTCTGGGTTTTGTAAGAAAAAAAGCGATTCGTATCAAACGGTTGAGCAACGACCCCCAATGATGAGTCTGGAGCTAACAAAGATACGAATGAGCGACGACTACACCGATCAGCTCAGATGGAGCTACTGGTCCGGTTAGGGAAGAAGACGGCGTACAAACGTGAATCAGAAACTTACTTCCTGCCCTTAAAGCATCCGTATATCCCCGCCATTCTGCAAAGTCCAACCGATTGTCCCAAAATCCGAATACCTCGTCTTTCAAGGGATTTGCTTCTCCTGGTCTGTGACCTTCCTGGGTTGCCCTGGTGTAAGGCAGCGAGCGAGCTCTTGTTGCAGCTCAGAAGATGCTACACCTTGAGATCAGCTGTTCTTCCAAGGCAAGCTGCCCTCTGAACTTACTCCTCTTGAGTCACTTCATCCGTAGAGACGGGTCAAAAGTGGCCAGGAAAGACAGCCGTCTTCAGTACTCGCACATAGCAGCTGCCAATGCGAGGTAAAAGTATTATAGAAAACCTGAAGAACTGTAGCCAGTAAGCTGGGAAGAAACCGCAGCCTCCTCTTTATAGAAAAGTAAGTCAGGATATTAGGCTGTGTCAAAAACAGGAAAGTGTCCGTTGCTATACCATTGTCCCCAACACGAAAAGCACAAATTCCTGGTTTTCCTCAATGCAAAAGGTTAAAAACAATACTGGCCGAGTGGCTGCTGGATGTCTCCCTCCTCTCTTCCCAGCCACCACGACTGGTAAGTCTGCAGAGGGAGGGAGGAGGAAAGATAAAGAGGGAGGAGTGAGGGCGGGAGGAGGCATGTGTGGACAAGATACTGCCCTCTTGTTACCTTATTGTTCCATATTTTCTCTCTGCTTGTTCAGTAAACCAACAAACACACAGTTATTCGGAAAAGCGCAGGAGTTAAGTCACCCTTTGCTTCCTGTTGCTTTAGTGGGAAAACCAGAGAACCACAGCTTTCAGCGTAACGTCTGAAAGAGAACCGAAAGAGATGCTTTGTGGGTTTCAAAAAAAATATGAAGTTTGGGGGAAGTTCTAAGGAGTAACACAGAGGTGTGGAAAAAAATGTTTTTTTTTTCCTTTGTAAGGTTTCCTACTTTAGTCTCTTTGTCGCACTTAAATGTTGAGATCAAACCTATTTTCATAGCAGAGAAAAAGATGAATCAAAGTGAAAACCACAAAAAAAGAAAGCTACAAAGACTGACTTGGCTCCGAGTGGAACTATGACTGCAGTATATATAATCCCTCCGTCCCAATTTTAAAACATCATTTTGGTTCAGTTTCACTAGTCACACACAGGCTTCATTACTTATCTGACCTGAGAATCAACAGATCTCCTTAATGTGAAGCTGTGAAGCCCACATTTCTCAAAAAGCAACACCTCTACGCCCCGATCTGAAGAATTTCAAATGAGAAAGACGCTTACAAAAACCAATTCGAAGGGTTTGGGAGACGAGTGAACCGCAGCGAGAGCCGTTATCCACAAACAGAGAAAACGTGGAACAGCGGTGAAGCTTCCCAACGTCAGGAGTTCTTCACAAAGAGCCTAAAGCATGTGAGGCAACATAAGCTTCATCTGACTCTGTTAAGGTCAGGGTTCATGTTCGAGCTATAAGATATTGGGGTAAAACTGACATCCATAGGAGAGTTCAACGGCAAACACACTGCTTTCCACTTTTTTTCTCTCAACAAAACAACTTAATAATCCCCAAAACCTTTGAGAAATCCAATCTGCTGACTGTTGAGACTAAAGTAAGACATTTCATGTTACATGTGGTAATAAACCAACACCATTGTACTGACAGTGACTGGGTTAGAGTCACACAGAAATATTTACTTCAGCGCTGCGTCTACACACCAGAAAGGTTTAAAGGTTGTCACACGGACAATTTAGAAGTGACAGATGTTTCTCCGGGGTCCATTTCCCAAGACAAAATCAGAATGGCCAGGGCTCTGAGAGAGCAAGTTTCTCCAGACGACCAAAATCTCTGCTTCATCTCCGGCTCTAGAGTGAGTGTGGTTTGAGGGATCGTTTTTTTGCGCCTCTCTCTTTTCTTCTCATCCTCAATGGCGTCCAGGTAGATGGTCGCTCCTCCCGGGTCTGGTTATGGTGGAGGCGTCTCCCTGTCAAAAGGGAGTTTTTCCTCTCCGCCGTCACCCTGTGGTTGCTCAGGATGAGAACGTGTGCAAGGAAAATTAGCGGCAGATTTTCAGAGGTACCTTTTCCTGTTTGCCTAAATCTGATTGGTTGGAAGTCAGTTTTTATTGGATCAAGGCAAGCTGAACTCGTATAAGCCTTTACGTGAAGGACTGCAGTGTGTAAAATAAACTACATTAAATTCAATTTGGATTCAAGGCGCCTCCCTCTTGTGGATGCAGATTTCTTTTCTGTAAAGCACCGTGGTATTATCATTTCTTGTTATTTGGCAATATTCAAAACAGCAGAGTTGAGTTGATTACAGGTTTGTAAAAGTAGGGGGGGAAAACAAATAAAATCAATACTCGATCTGTCCAGATTGAAACTGGAGCCAGCGAGCCTAGCTCAGCCAAGCTAACAAAGTCCATGTGTGGGCATCATTAAAACTGATTTAACCTAATTCAGGCTTCCTGCATCCACACATACAGAACAATGCAGAGCGCAGACAATAGATGCAACTGCAGCTCCCACAACGGCAGATTCCACACATTCACGGCGGCAGCGAATACGGACACTTTCTGTCAAGAAGAGAAGCGGATGTGCTGATTTATTTCTACACCTATGTCTTGATGATGCATCACGTTACTCTGCACACAGATAAATGTTAATTAGATTAGCGTGTATAATTTAAATAGGATTTCAAATGAATCAATATACAGCACCTAATGATGAGCCTTATTTCAGAGTTGGCACTTTCTTTTAATCCAAGACCCAAAAAAAAAAAAAAAAAAAAAAAATGAATGCAGGGGTCCGTCGCTAGTCCCATCTGTAACGCTTGGTGGCCTAGCGGTCGTGCAGCAGTCTGTCGGAGATAATCCCAATTAGCATGGAGCTTAGGTACCTGCGGCCACTACTGCTTACGATGAGAGTGGCTGACTGTGAGGAGGGCTGATTCTGTGATTCCTGCTGTCAGATCTTCTCTGCTCCACACTAGTCAATTTTAGCTCAAAAACAACAACAACCACCCAGAACAAATGGTTTGGCACCACTCCGTCGTTTCGTCCTCGCAGGTGTTCACACTAAGGTTATTAGAGATACCTTTCGCGTTTTACCTAATAACAGGAGCCGTCATCATCACCTACCTTTTCAAAACCTTTCGACAGCGGGTTCATGCTATGTGGCCTATAATATAATCGTATGACAAATGCAAAACTCCAAGAATTTTTCGGTGCCGTTTATTTGAAATCTTCAAATATACAAATAATTCAAGTGCTGCCCCTCTTTCTGCTTTGGGTTCATCGCAAATATAGCTGGACCCTCCTCTTTTTTGGGTAAAACGGACCCTATGGTTTGAATGGCTGTCATTGCAACGTCAGAGCTACTCAGTGCAGATAAAATAGGCAAATTAATGTGTTTCAGGTGTCATGGCAGACCAGAGCAGTCTGTCACTGCAGCCTGCTTGGTGCTACCATCCCTTAAAGTTTTTCCTTTACAGATCTCAACGTCAAAAAATAAATAAATAAAAATAAAATCAGGCTGACCTTCTGTTAGGATTTCCAACATATTTAAAACTGCTAAATTTGATGGGGTTTTGTCTCATTCCTCCAGACAGAACTGCTGTAACCGAGTCAGGTTTATAGGCCGCCTTGTGCTCAAACCCAGCTTTTCAGTTCTGCCCACAAATGTGCTATGGGACTGAGATCCCGGCCTTGGGATGACCCACTCGGAAACACATACTTCTTTTTTTAAGATCCCATAATTTTTGTCTAAACATGGGCTTTTTGATACGTGAAAATGATCCGTTTCTCTGTGAATAAGGTTGACAACTGATCAGACATACTGTATATGTTTGAAGAGAAACTGATCTTTTTCAGCCTTTTTCCAGGTGTCTAAAAGCCTGTGTTTGAGCTAAAATTCTCGGGTCTTAATAGGTTATGCCTCTTTTTGTCTATTGTGGATGCATGCTTGGGGAACATTGTCCATCTGGACGATCCCTTTGTGACAGAGCTCCAACTTGCTTTATAATCCTCTTTTCTTCTTGACTCCATTTTGTGAATTACACCGATCCCTCCTGTAGTTAAACACCGCCACAACAACATGATGCTGCGGACCTGCACACTTCACCCCGCTGAGATGGGGTTCTCAGGCTTGCAAGCGTCCCACATTTTGTTTTAAATCCAAGGATGGTCGTCATGCTTTCTTAAGACCATGGGATATGTCTCCAGAATAGAAATATTCATCAAGATTTGTAACGCCACACTCGAGGAACTTGGATTTGTGTTCCGTTACGACCCAACAAAAGACTGATCAGCTTTCAAGTCAACGTTTTATTTAGATTTCTTCAGTGAGGGAGACAACACCCAACTGGACCTCTAAACCGAATCCTGTTGCATAAACGCACAGGATTGGCTCAATTCAGCAACAACTATGAAAACGGACTCCCCATAAAACATGGAAAAATACAAAAATCTCATGAATCATCAAACCATTCAGAGAAGAATGTCGACAATGGAATGAATTTCTCAATCCCAACATGCCCAGACTGAATACTGCGTGATTTATCTCCTGCTTCAGTCAAGCTGAAGCTGTCCAAGTCATGGGAATCTGTGTGTGTGTGTGTGTGTGTGTATACGCCTGCATGCGTGTCAGTATAAATAAAGAGAAAACAGTCTGTATCAGTTCCAGAGCCCTGCAGCTCCATTTCAGCAGCATAATACACAAACACAGTCACTCAGATGGGTTTTGGCACGCTGGGATTGAGAAATATCTCCTCTCTCTTACACACACACACACACACACACACACACACACACACACACACACACACACACACACACACACACACACTATTGAGTTTATGGGATGACAAAGCCAATCAACCATCGGGCCTAATCCCAGACATACTCAGTACTGATGGAGGAGTTAATATATGGGTTAGTCAGTCACTCCACCAGTACATTAAGTATATCACTGGTTTTGCTGCAGATTAAGACCAAGAGCCAAGTTTCTAAGGATGCCCCCCCTCCCTCCCTCCCTCGCTGATTATATCTCTTTTACCAACAGTGGGTCTTGACATTTCAGAAACAATAAGTGCCTGAGGCGTCAACAACAAAAGAAGTAGCTTGCAGCTGCCTAGTAGACGTTCTAATCATCTCCATCAAACATGGCGGACTCACTTTAAATACGCACCTTTTGTTGACCTTTGGATGAGTCAAGATTTGCTCCTGAAAGCCAACATGCTGGAATCCTTCATCTCGGTTTACATTGCAAAGTTTAACCACTACAGTGACTTATTTAGGCCAATCAATTCGGTGCTTTTAGCGGTGCACAATGAAGCCACTGTGTCCCCTATAATCAATGTCCATGCCGTGTGTTTTTGATTTTGCGGCCACAGCTGGCCAGCACTTGGACCTGCTGCTTACAGCCACACCCAGCAGAACCGGAGGCCGACATCAACGCGTTCATACTTGGATCTGTTTTCAGCCCTGCTGGGTCAACAACGTTGGCTGCAAGTTCTCTGTGGTATGTCTCTATAACTTTTCATTTCTGCTCATCCTTCTACGCCAAATAGCCCAAGATCAGTGAGACTGGATGATTACCAGCGATGCGAACTGGGTCGAGGTCTGGACTTTGACTAGGCCATTCCAACACGTACTTTGATCTAAATCCTTACATTGCAGTTCTGGCTGCATATTTAAATTCACGGTACTGCCGGAAGGTTGTTGTTGTGAAAGTTGTGAAAGTCTTTTGCAGCCTCCAGATTTTATTAAGCTCCAACCATCTTCTCATCAACTCAGCTTTAAATCCCCACAGCATGATGCTGCCGCCACCGTGTTTCCCTGTAGAGATGGCCTGTCCGGCGTGGTGTGCGGTGTCAGTGCTCTGCCACATACAGTGTTTCGCAAATGGGGGAAAAAAAGTACGATTTTGTTTTGATCTGACCATAACACTACCTTCAGCATGCTGGCTGTGTTCCCTACAGGTCTTATGGCAAACCGCAGGGACTTCCTAAAGCTTTCTTTGTACAGTGGCTTTCTTCATGCCACTCTTGAATCATTCAAACTACGAATGTTGTATTTTAATTAGAGGTATTATGGTAAAGGAGGGTGATTACAAATGCAAAACCACACTTCCATGTTTTTATTGGGAAAAATGTTGAGAAACCATGCGTTCCTTTTCCTTCCTCTTGACAATTCACCGTTTTGTGTTGGTCTCTGAGATCAAACATCAATGAAACACATTAAAGGTTTTGGCTGTAATGAGATAAAATGGCGAAAAAGTAGGACTATTCCTACAGGTCACTTAAAACAATGAGCCACTGGCTGCTAACTATCCACCACTGTACCAAGGGAAAAAAAAGCACCTAACCAACGCCTGTGGATGAATTTCTCAAGCTGGCAAGTCAAAACAGATCCACCAGCATGACGCAACTGTACAAGTGCACACTTACACATGTGTATATGCAGATGTCAATCCCATGACTTTCTGTTTACAGAGCCAAGAGGAATGTCGGCCTGTTTCCCTTCAGAGAGAGAGAGAGGGAGAAAAAAGGAGATGTAGGCATTTCCTGGAACAACTCTCAGTCTGGAGCCACTGAGAGAGAAACCATAAATACGGCAGATTCTATTAAGTCTGAACTCTAAGGAAAAATGTAAGCGATAACACAGCAGGATCTTAAATTATGTCTGTAACAGCTATTGTGCTCAAATTTTGAGTCATGGCTGATCTGACAGAAAATTTTATAAAACATATTTCTTTTAATTAAAACAGTGAAGATCGATTTCTTGTTTTCAGTATAAAAAAATAAATAAAAAATAAAAAAACCAAGACACCCTTTACTGGCAGCTCCTGCTAGATTTCAGGTGACATCAGTTAGAAATGGGGAAATCAAACCAGAAAATCTACAAGCTCACTTATATATAGGCATGGAGGGCATGAACCGGAAGATAGATTTGAAAAAAGTTACAGTTTTAAGAGTCCTTTAAATTAGATGCTGGAAAAAGAAAAATCATTGCATTGACCGACATTTTCTCGCTTCCAAACAAATCAAATTCAGCCGTTTGGAAATATATGTGGTCATGAGAGAAACATGGGCAGTCATGGTGTGGGAACTGAGCAAGTCCTGCCCATCGCCGTTTTTTTAGCCAACACTCCTTTGAACTTACACTTGACGAGCTAAGAGCAACAGGTCTGATTATTATTAACTTTTATCAGCTTGTCATTTTAAAACAGAGCAGAATGACTAAAAAGTAAACAACTTTATTTACTAAGCACTTGAAATCTTGTACTAAATCAAAAGGCCGTTTATCCTATATTTTTACTAATGTATCAAGATTTCAATAGCAATAAATGAATATCCTAGAGATTATTTTATATTATTCTGGTTAATAAATACAACTCTGAAATTTCAGTGTTACACATAAACAATGTTATTTGATGCATTTTTTTTTCTTTTACTCAAGTTAAAGTGAGATGGTTAAGGAGATATTCCTTGATGCACATATGGTGCATAAAAACTACCTAAACTTGTGTTTTGTCTTTTAGGGTCAATGTTTGTTACATTTGATTGTTCAGTTAATGCCACAATTTTACCTTATAGTTAAAAAAAGTAATAAAGAAAAAACTAGACTTGGCCCAATTTGGAATCGGCAGATGACCTGAAAGAAAGCAGGAAGTCTATATTTGCCAAGGACAATAAATTCAACGCATGTCCAAATATGGTCGGAATGGTATGTCTTACTTTAAAAAAAAAAAAAAAAACATATTTAAGACTTTCTTCTGTCTTAAACAGACTTGTTTTGCGGAACAACCAATCCCCACCTCGGTTCGCCGATTATGATTGGATGTTAAACTCAACAGTGAGAAACGATCTTCGTCTTTGATACCGATTCATCCAAGACTTCTCTGATTCGCTCAGCATAAACGACATATGCGGTACGTATGAAGCTTGGAACAACTCAGACCAGCTGACCTGGAGATATTCCAGTGACCATGTTGCTGCATCAGGAATAATCCATGTATGGATATTATACAGAGATTACTGCAAAAGATGACTAAAATGACTTCTTCCCACCTCGCTGTGATACCAGCATTCCTTTAAGGCCATCATTATCTTTATCCCTCACAACGCTGCACATTCCTCTGGTCTCTCCCTCACCACGACGTTTTTTTTTTTTTAATCTATCCAACATAAGGGTGAAGTTTAACTGCAAGATACATGAAACTGAAACAATGAGTGAGCAACCATCTGCATAACGAAACAAAAATCTGCATACCCGCTGCCATCTGTTTTGATTCTTGCTTAGCTGAAAATGACCCCGATCAGCAAAAATGATCAGAAAATGCTGTTGCCATAGCTGTGCAGATGGTATCAATGATAATGTACGACGCTCCTATAACTCTTAGCGAACTCACGTTAGCTATAGTCTAGTGAACTGGCTGACCGTCTTGATTTGATCTCCAGCTCGCCGCTCCTGGATGACACGGAGCCATCAGAAGCAGCTTCAGCTCAGAGTCAGATGATAGCACGGATACAACGCACTGTGTTCTCTTTCTTGTGCCAACTCCAGACCTTCACACATGGTCTGACCGGGATCCCTGCCTTTTCTCTCCTGCATTCTTTCCGCCTCCTTCCTCATCCACGCCGCTTGATTCCCTCCTGCAGAGTAAAACCTTCTCCTCTGCTTTGTGGTTTCTCTGCAGATCCTATTCAGCTCCATTACGGGCTGGTCCAGATCCCGGCGCAGTGGAAGAGGAGGGGAGTCGCTCCGGAGCGCTCTGAATTCCACCACACATCTGGAAGCCATCCTCCCCCCCTCCTCCTCGTTCATTTGCCAATCTCTCTCCCGTCTTCCCTGTTGCTCTTTGCTGTAATGTAAATAGCCCTGTAATCATACTCCCTCCCAAACCCTGCCGCGCTGGGTGGTGTGTGGGCGAGGGAGAAACTGCGCACGGATCGAGCCAAGATCTCTTCTTCTTCTCCCTCCATCGCGGGTCCCAGCTGAGCTTTATGGGCCGGTAAAAATAAGCCAACTCTTTTTTCTACACCTCAAACCTGCTCGCTCACTAAACCCATCATGTGTGTTTGTAGGTGTTAAAGCAACAGGAGGCCCAAAGCAATTGATGTAAAGTGTGTGACTGAATTACGACCTGCAAGAGCCCAAGAACTGAAGCTGGAGTGTCTCGGCACACTCACCCTTCTAGTCCTGCGTTTGATAAATGATAGATCTAACAACATGTACAGCGCCATTTAAGTTTTCCCCTCGTTACAACCAAAAACTTTGGTGTATTTTTATTTATTTTTTTATGTGACAAACACAAAGTAGTCCCTAATTGTGAACAGGAAGAAAAAAAATGACACAAAGTGGCCCAGTCAAAGTCCAAACCTCAATCCATCTTATGAAACTGTAGTAAGCACAGAAGCTCTCCATCTAGTCTGATTGAGCTATTTTGCGAGAAGAAGAGGCAAAAAGGTCCATGTCTAGCTGATGAAAGTGGGTGGAGGCATGTCGCAACAGCATTTGCTGCGAAATATGGTTCTGCAAAGTAATGACTCAGAAGGGCTGAATACAGATGCCGGTTGTAAAGTTGTAATCAGATGTACTGGGAAAAGGGTCAAATACGTTTGTAAGGAACTAGATACCTTTACCGTTTCTGATCAGTGTGCTGAATGAGAATTAGTACAGCTAAAGGCTACAGCGGTGTCACAATAAGCTGATAACGGGACAATATCTCAGTCAGCTGGAAACAACGATGATATCAACACTGAAACTACAGATCCAGAGCCCACATGGCAGACGTATTACAGCCTGTATCACCTGCTCCAGTGCGATCTCTGCTGGCATCGTCAGAACTTATATTAGCGCGACGCAGAGCCTTATGACCACTTCCTGAATATACAGACTGGGGTCAGAAATGACAAAGACATTCCTGCTAATTTCCAGTGACTGCAAAAAGGCTGTTTTTTGCTCGGTGTCCACATCGTACCAGAGAATACTCAAATGGGAATGTTCATAGGTTTGTAGATCCAATTTAATCCAACCTATGAATTTCCCAGCCATAAGAAGGGTCAGAAACTCAGAGGATGAACTAGATGAACTAGATCCACAACAGACAACTTAGCAAAGAGCCAAACTTCAAGTGCACTTTGTAGCAGCAGCCTGTCAAAAAGGCACAATTTGGACCTCACACTTAAAAAAAAGATACAAAAAAATGCAAATATGTGTTAATAACTTAGCTTTTTTCAGCATTGTGTGGGATAAGTCGTTAAACCTTTTGAAGAAAACTGGACCAGGAAAGTAGTTTCAGGCAAAAAAAAAAGAAACAGGATCCATCCATTGATCCATTGATCCATCCATCCATCCACTTCTGTTTATTAGAGATCAAACATCTGCTGTAATCTTTCCAAAGGGGAAACCCAGACATTATTCTCTTCTAAGCAGCTTCCATGTTAGAAGGGAAATATATTCCTTCTAGTAAGTTCTGGATCTCCCCCGGGTCTTGGCTCAGTGAAATGTGGTCCACCCCCATCCACGGTGAGAGCATGCAAACTCCTTAGGCTGGGATTCATACCCACAACTTCCTTGGTGAAAGGCAACAGTGCTAACAGCCACGCAGCTCTGGTCATGATCCATCCCTCATTTTGCACATGCGAGGTGCCGCATATGTCTTGGCAGCATGAGGTGGTGTGGTGGTGATGTATTGTTTCTGTGACCAGCCAGCCAAAGGACCCAGAGCTAAATCTCACAGAGGACGAAGAAGGACTGCATTCGAAAATCTCACGGTGACGATGTCAGTTGTCATCTGTACCTCTTTTCTTCTTTCCTCTCATTCACATCTGTGCCTTCATCATTCTGTGCCGTCTAGTATTTCGGGCAACGTCATCTGAATCCGCTGTGAGCATCCGCTGCAGTGAGACTCTGTCCGACTGGCTAAACATTACATGTAAAATGGACAAACATAACACCTGGAGTATATTAGCCAATACTTATTACTCTGAGATAAGTACAGTATATATAACTTATATTTGAAGCCAATAACAGGACCACCACGCTGAGTTTGTCTGTCATCGTTGTCTTGAAAAGAAAAGGGTGGGGAGACTTGGTACACAGATTCTATGCGTCGTGCTGACGTCAACGCCGTACCGCGCCTCCTGCTTCGTTTCTCAAAGCTCACAGCTTTGCGAGAGATCGTCATCTCCTCTTGGCCAGAGGCGGCTTGCGACAGCAGCTCCGGTTGCTTGAATTCTTCTTCTTGAGGCAGAAACTGACACTCGACCCGAAGAGTCCGCTTTGATCTGGTTGAGAAACCACGGCCTCAGACTTCAAGCTCATCTCTGAACCAGCTGACGGTCTCGGTTCGAAGGTGCCAACGGAACCAAAGATGAAACCTGGAGGTTATCAAATCAGGCACCCTCCTCTCAAAAACAAGGCCTTGAGCTACTGTCCATGAATACCAGAAACGGGTTGGAGACGGGGTATTGCTGGGAGAGTCCGGCCTACCTAACACCACCTACAGTAGCTAAACGGCTCTGAAAAACCCAATCTTTACAAAGACCTGGCACCAGATCTCAGGGATTCGCCGTCCTGCAGTTGGTCATCAACCGCACTCTGGGTTGGATTCTACGTCGTCTCCATCATCAACAATGCCAAGCTAATGGTCTTTTTCCTTTGCCATGTACCTTAACCTGCAGCCAACAGAACAAGAATACATGACAAGCCTTGTTTGGGCAGTCATTGGTAAGAGATAGCTCTTAGTGCAACTCAGCTACAACACTGAGCTACAGAGACCCTCCAGGAAACAGCAACAGGTCAAATGCTGTACAGTATCGATGACTCACTTGAGCCAGTTGGTGACAGAGCCACGGCACAGACAGCAGAACAACTGCAGACTCACTGCTGACACATGACCTGATCAGCCCTCTAAGCACCCCACGTCCCTCTGAGATCAGCCCTAATCCATTTCTTCCCAGTGACTAATGGGATATAGTTATTTATCGGGCCGTGGTGAGCTTCGTCCCCGTTACTTACAGCACAAAGAAGCCCAGCGATCACGTTTTACACAATGAGATCATTGGCCGTCCTCCCTGTCCCGCCGGCAGACACGCGGGCAGCGTGACGCCATCCTGAAACCAGCCAGCGTCTCTGCCCGGGATTACAGCGGTTCTCACATTGCGAAAGATAACGGTTTAATCTGAACCGCCCTTGACCCGCCTCCAGCAAACACCGAGCTCAGACACTCACACGCAGTGTCACGCCGGAGAATAGCTGACTGTGTGAGCTCCCAGGTCTGACATCACAGCGGAGCTGCGAGGTCTGAGCGCCAAGGATAGATGATTGCATTTCAGGCGGAGCAGACGTCTTCATTCTATTAAATTACCTTGTTGCAGGGGAGGAAATGCCAGAGCAGGTTAAATTAGCCTCTTTAAATGAGTTCAAATCCCAGCTCTTTCTCAGAATAAGAGAAATTTAACTAGAAGGCCTCAAAGTGGAGAGTATTAAACCTGCTATTTAATCATATGATCGATAAAGAAGGTTTGATTTGCACATCTGAATTTCTCTCGTCTCGTTGTTGTTAGATGCCCTTATTCCTCGTAGTTTCAAGCTTGTGTAAAGCTCCTAGTGAAAAGTGCCACATCAAAACACATCACGTTGTGATCACCCTAAAGAAAACCCAGTGCAGCCAATTGCCTTGTAGTCCACAGATTCATAAATGGATGCGGCGGTTTATCCTCAGCGTCAAACCTGGCTGTTGTGTGAAGGCCTCGGAGGTTTGTTAGAGACGACACGGCATCATGGAGACCAAGGAACGCTGAAGACCGGTCCGGCAGAAAGTTGTGGAGAGAGCTAGAAAAAAAAAAGCCCTGTCTGCAGCTTGCCACAAGCCGACACGGCACGCATGCGGAGGAAGGTGCTCTGGTCAGATGGGATCAAAACACAACTTTTTTTGGCGTACGGGCAAAGCTCCATGTGTGGTAGAAAGCCAACACATCACCATGGTGTGACCATCAAGGAACCAGGCGTTGGCTGCATCATGCTGTGGGATGCTTTTGTTGGAGCTAAACGCTGGCCTTTACTGGACGTACACCCCAAAAAAGACAAAAGCAATTTAGGAATCTTTGGCACGACTTGAAGAGCTTCAGCTATTCTGGAAATCATAGGCAAAACTTTCACCGTCTGTGCAAAGCTAGACACTGAGCTAAACCCAAAAGAGCTGCAGCTGGAACTGCAGATTTAAAAAAAGGTTGTTCTAAACGAATCCTTTGCTTTTAATCTCCTCAGTTTACTTTCTTTTTGCCGAAAACCCCTAAAATTTTTTTACAAAATGTGAGCAAGCTAAATGGTTATGAAAACTTTTACAAGACATTGCACGTTAAATAATAAGAAACATATGGAAACAACTTGCAAAAGAATTTCAAAAGATTAAAAAAAACAAAAAACAAGACTTTTTTTTTTTACTACATGTCTGAATATTGCTAAAAGTAGGAGCCAGGCAGCAAAACAAGCGTTCCCCCGTCTAACTCCAGTCCACACAGCAACATCAAATGACAGCGACTGACTTGATCAAACCCATGGACGGATTGATCAGCAATCAAACGCCGCTCACCCCCATCGCCTCGGCTCCAGAAGCGAGGCTGGAGCGGCGGCTGGGGGACGCGAATACTCACGGTGTGTGCTGAATTTCAAACGGCCTCAGGGTGAAGTCATCCCGCAGAGACTGGAACCAAGACATGAGCGCGGTCCGTGGGCTGATGATTGGATTATTTGGCTCAGTCCTGCGCTGGCGTCCTCTGCTCCGCTCTGCTGCGTTCAGGGCCGCCACGGAAACCCCTCCATCTGCATGCTTCTACCGAGAACCTTTGCGAAAAGTTTGTTTGGTTCTAGAAACGTATTCGAGACTTTTTGACCTCCGTGAGATAGAGACACGTTGTCACGGAAACTAAGGGGGCGATAGTTGGCTGCTTTAGGAAAATGATTCTCACGAAGTACTTCAATTTGCTAACAACACAAAAGAATAGGGTGGAGATGGTGGAGCTGGTCTGAGGTAAAAGCGAACTTTGCGTCTGTTTAGGGCTCCCTGATGGCAGTAAGAGGACTCCAATTAGGGAATGAAAAGTTAGCAAAAGCACCAGTGGTAGATCAATGTATAAAATAGCGATAGCAGTATGAGCCATTTATTTTCAAGCAAAAGATTATAACTTTGACCCTCCTTCCCAACTTTCCAAAGTAGTTAATGATAGTATGTTCTCTTTATAGCCGGAAATCACATTTTCCAAGTTCCCAGTCTGAAATACAAGCCTGGAATCTTGAGAGTCGCAGTATTGCACCATTAAAATTTTACAGTATTTATCAGTTTGTATCTTACTAAAGCCGGCGGCACACACAGTGCTGTACAACTTATTAACGTGTTTGTTTAGTGTTTTGAAGACATCATTACATAAAGGGAAACGTTGCTATTTGCTAGTTAGCGCCACAATAATTAGCAAACCCCACTTGTTTCCTGACCCGTGTTAAGAACACTCTTCCAGTCATTTCCAGATCCTGAGCTATATTCCAAATGAAAGTATGCTCCGGGCCTCCTGCAACCTCAAGCAAACCGAGGTGTTGGTTTCTTATATGAGCGATATTCGATACTATTCTACCCAGGGGTAGCAGCAGTGATGATTAAAAATCTCTTAGTAGCAACCAGATTTATTTGATTTCTTTATGGCTTATTAGCATTTCCTCCCCCACGCCTACTGTCACTCACTCTCCCCTCCATCCTACAGATCAGATATTTGTGGTGACGCGTGGGCCGCAGGCTGGTGTCACCACTATGACACTTAGTGAGAAATGATCCTAAAGCATTGGAGACTTTTAAAAATAAATCTCCAGAAATAGGCAAGCGGAGAACCATGAGAGAACCACCACTGTAACAGAGACACACGTGTCAGTCACCATCTGTTTTAAAAAAAAAAGTAAATCAGAACCATGCAGACCTTAAAGTGTTAAACCATAACCATCAAATACCTCACAGCGTGGTAACTTTTCCCCCCTAAATGCCTAAACTGCTGCCATAGAGCAGTTTGATTTTGAACAAATGATGTCTTCACACAATGATCCTTAGTGTAAATATGTGTCAGCAGAGCCTTCTGCGCTTTACTGAACAGCCCAAGCTCAGAGAACAGCAACGAGCTTCTTTAAGTGCACACACAGAGCACAATATCTTGCAGGGCACATTTTTCTTGGCTCCTGGGTGACCGTTTTTTCCAGAGGAGATGTGAACGCACCTTAAACACAAAGCAGAGAACACCACCCATCTGACTTTAGATGAGATAAGGGAGCAATGTCCTCTGTTAGAAAACTAATAACAAACGTCTAGATCCAGCATCAAGCCTGAGCAGCAGCAACAAGTCGATGTGAGAAGAGGTACAACACCCAGACTGCTTTCTCTTCCGGTTACAGAGTATTGGTTTTAGACTTCACTTTTAACTTGAAGAGGGGAGGACTTGTGGATACTAACCCAGCTGAACCCAAAAGGGCCCAAAGCATGGCCTGAACTGACCCGTGTAAGGTAGGGGCGGGCGTGGAGCAGCACAAGAGGCCTCTGCCACCATGACCTGCACTAGTTTAACATAAGTCATTATTTGCTTTCTACTCTGAATAGACAAACCCAGACTCGAGAGTTGATCCACAACGAAAGATTTAACACTGACACCTAGTGGTGTCGCTGGCTTTCTGCTGGCATTTGGATTGAAAAAGTTGCTTTGAATCTAAAATCATACAAACTTGGGATGAAAAAAAGGAAATTGTTTGTTTGATTTGAGAGAAACCCTTAGATATTACAGCATTTTCGCTGATGCTCTGTGAAGCTTCTAAGAAAGGTTAGAAAACCACAAAGAAGCTTAATATTAAATCATTACCAGATGTCTGAAAATAAAAAACAAAAACAAAATTATCTAAAACTGTCTGCTATATCTCGATAAATCACAATATCCTTTAAAAAGTCATTAGTGTCAGTAACTTAGTTCAAAAATGGAAAGTGACGTGCTATAGATTCGCTACACTGCATTTAAAGTCCTTATTTCGGTTAATTCCAAAAAGAGTAAAAAACAAAGCAACTGGACTTGTTTTCCGTAGTTTGAAGACGTTTCGCTTCCTGTCCAGGAAGCTTTCTCAACTCAAAAAGTCTGGAGTAATGTGGAGCATCAAACTTTATACTACTGCCCAACAAAGGCCTTGTAATGGCTTAGATAACATGCAAATTCAACAGAAACAGGTCCACCCCCTTAGTAATGGGCAGTCGTTAAAGTCATTAAGCCATCAGATTGGACAGAAACTGGTCCACTCCTCTGTAACAAGGAGTCGTTAAGGTCGTTATTGGCCTGGCTTGCAGGAACGATGTTTTGATCACCCGAATGAGGGTGAGAGTTGAGGCGATGATTGGCTGGAATTAATCCTATAGCTGTATTATACATTTTTGAGAGTTGGAACCTAAGGCCCCCTCCTCTGTTTAAGGTTCTTTTTGGAATGACCATGACCTGGATGACTGAGAATCTTCACCAGCATATTTTGGTTAATCTTACATCAAAATCAAAAGATACAGAATACAGACATGTTGCGTTATGGTCCATACAGTCATGGGGAGGACTGCTGACTTGACAGTCCTCCCTCCACGGAGGGGAAGCGTCTACAGGTGCTAGAGGCCGGCTCTTCAGAGTGCTGTGTTCAAGCACACGAGAGGAAAGCTGAGTGGAAGGAAACAGTTTGGAAGCAAAAGGTGCAGAACCAACAGGAACTACCACAGCTTTGAGACGATTACGTAGCGAAGCCCGTTCAAGAGTTTGTGGAGATATTTATAAGGCGTGGACCGTAGCTGGACCCGGAGCCTCTAGAGTCGCCACACATGGACATATCCTGGACATGGCTCACCTTGTGTTGTCCCATTCCTGTCCCATTATTACAAAAATAATGTCAGAAATATCCTGCCTGGGCAAAGGGGAGAAAGGACTGGACTTCCCCCTAAGTAGTCCAGTTAATATTTCATTTGGAAATCATGGCCCCAGAGTCTAGAGGCTCCAAATGCTACTTGCTTTAGGTCCAGTGTGAAGTTTCCAAATTCAGGATGGAGATGCTTTCAGTTTCCAAGAGGAGCTGGCATCCATCCACACTTCCAAAAATCTCTGCTTTAATGAGCGAGGTTTCACAGCAAACTGGGGTGATGGAAACCCATCAGAGATGCTGAGGAGTATTGCCAAAAGGACGATGAGTCGCCAGACCCAACATTGCAGATGCCCTGAAGGTCGCTAGCAAAGCCACCCGGACTTCCTGAACACCAAAACAACAGACTTGTCGCCCCCAAGCCACGGCACACTGATGCAGCAAGTCCTGCAAAAGGAGCCCAGACCCACCATTAGGTTGCAAATACTGTAAAACACATTGACATGTGAGTTAATGGTTTAAATGGACCCTTATCTCAGCTCTTCAATGAGATTCATATTTATTGAGCAGCAGGTGCACAGTTGGTTCAGAGGGTACGCCGACCCTTTGGTTTTTGCCTTTTTTAAGTTCAAACCACTCTAGACCACTAAGTTCGTCTGGTTCCAGCCTACTCAGCATACCCAGAACCAGAACCAAACATGGAACCAAACATTCACTTATCTGAAACAAACTTCCAGAAAACTGTAAAAGTGCTGAAAGCCTGAGTTATTTTAAATCAAGATTAAAAACACATTTGTTTAGGATTGCCTTTGACTGTCCTAGTTAAACTGTTTCACTGAAACCTCCTTTGTCCAACTGTTTTCAATATTAGCTTTTAGTTTCCAGTTTCCGATGTCTTATTTTGTTTCCATTTTTCTACATTTTATTCCAACTTGCTTTTATTTTCCTATGTTTTAATCATGTAAAGCAGTTTGCGTTGTCTTTGTACTGAAATGTGCTATACACATAAATTGGCCTTGCCTTGCCTTGAAGACATTAAAGAGAAAAGTCTGTAGAAAAATACTTTAATTCAGCCAGGAAATATGTAAAATTTATTAAAAATAAAACAAGCAATCAAAGAGTACATTTTCCACACTTACAAACTAGCTCTCAAAAAACCCCCAAAAAACTACAGGAATCTGGAGAAGGCTACTATTTCAATCCGTCTGCACTCAGTCACCTCCGCTTCTTTGCAGAATCTCAGGATGTGCTCCGGCACCTGAACCAGGCATGCCAGCTCTCTCAGAGCCTCTCGGCCTCCTTGAACCTGCCGAGCAGCCCGTCGTCTGCCCTCAGGGGGAAGTACAGAGTCCGGGTTCTGTAGAACTGCGGGTCGGTCTGCAGGTTTTGGATGACGTCTGACAGGAGGTGGGCTCGCTCCACGCCGCAGCCCGGCGCATCGTATCCCAGCTTGGTGAAGTGGACGTGAAGGTGGTAGTAGGAGGGCTGGTAGTGCAGGTAGACTCTCAGCTTGCTGGCTGGAAGCTTGTAGCGCTGCAGGACGGCTTCCTGGATCACAGATATCATCATCCTTTGTGTGTTGAATTGTTTCCAATCGCTCATAAGCTCGTTTTTTTCTTCCAACTACACAGACATCCTCCACTAGGGGGAGCCAAAGAACAGCCGAAGCTCACCTTTCCCTTCTGGAAGATGTTCTGCAGCAGCGGGAGATGCTCCGATGACAAGTCCCGAAGACTCTTGATGTCCTTCTGACGAGCTATAGCGATCAGGTAGAGGTCATCGACCTGAGGGAGGATACGTTATTTTGTGAGACTTGATAGAGGCCTGCCCAGCTCTTGGTGACAGCACAATTTAGAAAACAACTTAAGGATTTCTTTTTGACTGCTTGCCAAATAAAAGTCTCCTCTGGCTAAAACCTTGCTCCATAAATGTGCATCAAAATATAACAATGTGGAACAATCTCCTCTGGACAAATGAGTCCACAGCAGCAGCCTTTGGCTGCATCAACATAGACGCCTCGGATCAGGTATCAAGCATGGCGGTGGAAGAGTGATGAGGTTGTTTTGTTTTGCAGCCACGGGGCTCCTGGACCTCACAGTGATGAGCTAACCTGGAGCTCCTCTGTATACCAAAGTACTCCAGAGTCAAGTGGGAGCTCGTCTGTCTGCCAGCCACAGCGCGGCCTAAACTGGGCCTTCTACAGGACCGCCGCTGCAGATCAACAGCAGAAGGACTCCACAAAAAACAAGAGTCTGCAGGTTGTGACTAAAGTTGAGACAAATTAGAAAACGTCTGCCTCAGCCTACTGGAGGTTGATTCGAGGTCACCTTTTAATTTCAGTGAACAGTAACATCGTGGAATCTGTAGTGTGTGACCGCATACTTATAGTTATAGGAAATAATTTCAGGAGCTGGTAGAGACCGGATCTTTTCATTGCCTCACACGGACATCAAAAAGAACCCTTTCTTTCTTTCTCTTTCACTAACCTACGTACAACCTGCATTTTATTTCAGACGCCATCTACCCAAGATATAAACGTCTGAACAAAATCTTGAAAAGGGAAAACGGCTGTGAGTGACGTTGCTGGACTGTAACCAGGGTGTCAGCTGAGCCTCGACACACTGTGTGCGGGTCCAGGAGCAATGCTTTACTGGGAGATGGAAACGTACGGCTGGCTTTGGATTTAAAGCTCAAACTTGCAAAGGTCCACCTTCCCTTAACAGAACTGTTTTCGTCACCCAAGAAGAGATGTCGGCGAAGGACAGGACACGTCTGGTCTTTCACCTGCTTTTGGTCCCACTTTAAATCAGGAAGCAGGACAAAGCCAAGCTCTGGGTCTGGATCGTCGTAAACTATCCTGTCCGCCTCTGCCTTCTTCTCCAGGATGTTGTAGACCCACTGGGAGGACGACAAAAGCGGATGATTACGGTTTGCTCCGAGCCGTGAGACGTAAGCGAGAAGACGGCGGGTCGGGGACAGCGACCTGCAGGCTCAAACTCTGCTCCTGAATGTAGGGCAGCGTGACGGCGCGGTAGTCCTCCCCCGTCTCCTCCACCAGGAAACTCTCCTGCCGCTGGTACTTCTTCACGTGCTTCTCTGTGGCTGGACACACCACTGTGGTCTTGATCTCTAGACCAACAGAGACACGGAACAATCGTGACCGAGCAGGCCTGATGGATTTTACACGACAGCGGCGCTCTGGGAAAGTGCTCAGAACTGTTGACGTGGTATTAGGATTTTGTGGCGTAGACAGCAACACAAAGTAGGGGACAATTGGGAAGTGGAAGGAAAATGAAGCACTCAACAAAAGGGAGCAATAGGGCTGGACGGTATAGAAAAAAAGCACATTGATAAAATAGAAATCATATTGATCGATATCGATAATTATCAACAAATTCAATACCTATACTTTAAGTGCAGCGCTGGCCATTTTATGCTGTTGCTTAGTGACCAATTTTTAGATACAGAACACACAAACACTGAATTCAAACTCAACCCTTTATTCTAACAACTTTTTACCAAAACTGCAAGTTTTTAAAAAATAAAAAAAAGAACGCGTGCTCCCTGAACTCTTTCAAGTAGAGCTTGGTGATGGAGCGTTCCTGGGTCTGCGTTTGTGATTGGTTGGGAGGATGTAATGACTGCAATATTAACCTACATGAAAGGTTAGAATGCAAAAGCAAGGAAAACTGTTTTTCTATTGAACTTTTTATTAACCCTTTTTTCTATCATCGATATATATACACTACCGTTTAAAAGGTTGGGGTCACATTGAAATGTCCTTATTTTTTAAGGAAAAGCACTGTACTTTTCAATGAAGAAATACACTCTATACATTGCTAATGTGGTAAATGACTATTCTAGCTGCAAATGTCTGGTTTTTGGTGCAATATCTACATAGGTGTATAGAGGCCCATTTCCAGCAACTATCACTCCAGTGTTCTTATGGTACAATGTGTTTGCTCATTGGCTCAGAAGTCTAATTGATGATTAGAAAACCCTTGTGCAATCATGTTCACACATCTGAAAACAGTTTAGCTCGTTACAGAAGCTACAAAACTGACCTTCCTTTGAGCACATTGAGTTTCTGGAGCATCACATTTGTGGGGTCAATTAAATGCTCAAAATGGCCAGAAAAAGAGAACTTTCATCTGAATCTCGACAGTCTATTCTTGTTCTTAGAAATGAAGGCTATTCCATGCGAGAAATTGCTAAGAAATTGAAGATTTCCTACAACGGTGTGTACTACTCCCTTCAGAGGACAGCACAAAAAGGCTCTAACCAGAGTAGAAAAAGAAGTGGGAGGCCGCGTTGCACAACTGAGCAAGAAGATAAGTACATTAGAGTCTCTAGTTTGAGAAACAGACGCCTCACAGGTCCCCAACTGGCATCTTCATTAAATAGTACCCGCAAAACACCAGTGTCAACATCTACAGTGAAGAGGCGGCTGCGGGATTCTGGGCTTCACGGCAGAGTGGCAAAGAAAAAGCCATATCTGAGACTGGCCAATAAAAGAAAAAGATTAAGATGGGCAAAAGAACACAGACGTTGGAAAGAGGAAGACTGGAAAAAAGTGTTGTGGACGGATGAATCCAAGTTTGAGGTGTTTGGATCACAAAGAAGAACGCTTGTGAGACGCAGAACAAATGAAAAGATGCTGGAAGAATGCCTGACGCCATCTGTTAAGCATGGTGGAGGTAATGTGATGGTCTGGGGTTGCTTTGGTGCTGGTAAGGTGGGAGATTTGTACAGGGTAAAAGGGATTCTGAATAAGGAAGGCTATCACTCCATTTTGCAACGCCATGCCATACCCAGTGGACAGCGCTTGATTGGAGCCAATTTCATCCTACAACAGGACAATGACCCTAAACACACCTCCAAATTGTGCAAGAACTATTTAGAGCAGAAGCAGGCAGCTGGTATTCTATCGGTAATGGAGTGGCCAGCGCAGTCACCAGATCTGAACCCCATTGAGCTGTTGTGGGAGCAGCTTGACCGTATGGTACGCAAGAAGTGCCCATCCAACCAATCCAACTTGTGGGAGCTGCTTCTGGAAGCGTGGGGAGCAATTTCTCCAGATTACCTCAACAAATTAACAGCTAGAATGCCAAAGGTCTGCAATGCTGTAATTGCTGTAAATGGAGGATTCTTTGACGAAAGCAAAGTTTGATGTAAAAAAAATCTTATTTCAAATACAAATCATTATTTCTAACCTTGTCAATGTCTTGACTCTATTTTCTATTCATTTCACAACGTATGGTGGTGAATAAGTGTGACTTTTCATGGAAAACACAAAATTGTTTGGGTGACCCCAAACTTTTGAACGGTAGTGTAAATTGTTATTGAATTATCGTCAAGCCCTAGGGAGCAACAACACGGAGTGGTTTAGATCAAAGAAGGTTCATGTACGGTAGGAAATCGGCCTAGTCAAAGTCTGGACCCCTAACTCAAGTGAAGAATCTGTGGCACAACCTGAAAACTGAGCTTGGTGTTCAGTCTGAGTCTGAGCCACTGTGCGGGTAAGAAGTTCAACATCTTGCCCTACCATGTGCGGGTACACAGGCTTTGTCGAGGCACCGTGTCTCCTCGTGGATTACCATTGAGGTGAGGGGGGGCCTGGAGGCGATAGGAGCTGTAGATGTCGTTCCTCATCTCCAGCCTGAGCTTGGAGCCTCTGAAGAGCTCAGCCAGGGAGTCTTCTCTGATGGGGGTCTTCTCCAGGATCACCACGGCATCATCGGCAGCAATCTGAAGACCACACGTTTAACATTTCCATTTCTGCTTGGCGGCAACCGCACAGCCATCCATCAGACCAGCCTCCAAACACAGACCAGACTACTGTTTTGAAACAGTAAACCGGAAGTGAACGATATGCCGCCTTCTTACAGCTTCATCGCACAGTTTTGAGCAAAATATGAAAGGTAAAATCCCAATGACTTAAGCTCCTTGTCTAAGCACAACAAACTCATCGCTTTTAATATATACACTGATCCTCGCTGGAATCCCTAATAAAAAATAATAACAAAAAACACACCTTTCCATGGAGGAACATGATTTTCTCCCGGGCAGAATCACTCAGCACCCTGGACGATGTGAACGTAGACAGAACATTTTCCCATTCGGGTTCATCTCCACCCTCTTCTCCGTTCTTGTCGTCGGCTTTCGCCCTCTTGGTTTCCCGCGATGCCGCCTCGGTCTCAGCGCTGGAAAGTTCACGTTTGGCCGCGACGTCCGCCATGTCTGCTGCTGCTGCTGTCAAAGATCGTCTCCGCAGGACAGCAGGGCTCACTCCGCACAAGGTCCCAGCCGACAGAAAACCCCGAGCGTGTGCGCTTAGTTTTTAAACCTTTTAATAAGTAGATTTTCTTGCGATTTTTTTGCGATTTGTTTGATTTTGAGTGTTTGAATTTCCTTCATGGTTTTTCATGAATTTCTTTTCATGGATTTTAAATCTTACCAATAGTCTTGCTCCCCTACTTACACTTCTGATAAAGTGGCGAAAAAAATCATGTTTTTTTATTGAAATTGGAAACCTATTTAGAGAGAGAGAGAGAGAGAGAGAGAGAGAGAGAGATATCAAGTGAAAATGCTGCAAAAAAAGAATATTGTGGATTTGAATATTAAAATAAGTACAAATGAGGTTAAGAGCGTAATTAAATTATACATTAAGAAGAAATGGTAAGAACAATTTACACACTGGATGATGACTCTGGTTTACAAGGCTATTATTGGTCTGGTTCCAACTTATTTATACACTTTTCAGAATGGAAAGCCATTCTGCCTCACATCTGAGGACATTTTGAATCTCTCTGTGCCACATGTTCGGACTGAAAATGGAAAGAAGGTGTTCTATCCCTCTGCTTGGAAGGCCCTCCAGTCTGAACTGAAACTGTCAGAACTCGTTTCGCCCAGGGCCTGCTGCTCCATCTCGAGAAACTGACAACTGCGAATAGTGCCTGTCTTTTAAATCTTAACTTATTATGGTTTTACATTTTTTAAGTTGTCACTGAAATGACAACTCTTGCAGTTTGTTTCATTGTTTTATGTTGTCCATGTTTATTTAGGTGTTGTTCCATTTTTTTGTCCACAGTGTTGATGTTATGCCCCCCCCCTTGTAAAGAAGGTCTCGATCTCAATGGGTCTTTACCTGGACAACAAAAGGTTTGCAAAAAAAAAAGTAAAAAAAAAAAGCCATATACAAGCTTTTTCACCTGAAAACAGTGAAGGAGAAAATTAACACAAATAATCAAATAAAGTGTCATTGAACAAACAAATTAATAAAATAAACTTTGTACATAGTTTAACACTCATGCAATCCTTATGGAGAAAATATTACTTAAAGAAAACAAAAACTTATGTTTGCAGCCATATCAAAATAGAAATGAACAAAGAAACAAATTTTTTTTTATTGCAATTTTTAATTTATTTCTAAGAAATACAATGACCATGACGACGTTTAGGCTAATTACACAGATGAGAGGCCAAGGATGAAATAGCCAACATCATTACAAGTTGTTCATATGAGAAACTTCCTCATTTAACCTGAGAGATACGTGATTAGGCCTAAAATTTAATGTGAACAGGACAAGACAGAAAGCTAGGAAATTAATGATAGCCTTTTTGAGTACGCACAGATTGATTGACTGGTCTGATACATTGCGACAACTTCGCACAGAGTGAGACCTCTTTAGGTTGTTATTGCTCTCCTCTTAGTCAAGTTATCCACCATCGGGACCGGTAGAGTAGACTCTAAGATATTTTCAACTTCAACTTCATGAGACATTTTTTTAATATTGCTGTAAACAAAATAAAATAAAATAAAAATTTTTAAAGGACAAAATAACATTCTGAATCCTGGGACGGTAATGAGGGGTTTAAATGAGGTGCATCTTAAATGCAATGACATGCATGTTTTTGGAGTGTCTCAGCGTTTCTACTACCGTCAATACTGTCTTTTAACGTTTTAATTGTTCAACATGTTCAAATAAATAACGTGTATAAAGACAACATTGGCGGTGGTTGAATGAGAGACGAGACAAAAAAAAACGCAAGCATTTTCTGAAAAAGCAGAAAATGACAGTAGTATCTCCTTACCAGATTTGTTAATTGCAGATAACCTGCCAATAAAACGATGGACGGCTCATTTAACTAATAAAGCCCCTCCCCCCTGCACCGGAATGGACCAATGAGCTCGCGGTGCCGCTGTGACTCGTTAACAGGAAGTTATTTAAAGAGCAGGACCGAGCCGCACGTCTTCAGCGGGTCGAGGAAAAGCACTTTATCCCACGGAGAAATGAAGCCGGCAGGTTTTGCGTGGGTTTTCCTGTCGCTCCTTTGTTTACGGACACCTGTTGCGGTCAGAACAGGTAGGTACTCCGACCCCAGGGGGAAGAGGCTTTTGAATGTGGTTGGCACTAAGTTCTGTGAATGCCGTCGCTGTTGCTGTAACTTAATTAGCTTTAACCAGGTTATATTACCATGTTTATTCAGCGTCACACGCTAGCGTTAACTCTTAATTCAATTCGCTCACTCTTGGGCTTTTCTTTGGTCCAAGATAAGCAGTTGACTCCAGCAGAAGTGAAAGTGGCCGTCAGTCAGTTTCACACACCCGACCTTCACGGTTCCTTACTGCTGACCGGCAACACTGTCTGGAGTTAAACCCGCCATGTCTGCTTTTCAGAGACCAGGAACGTCCTCTTCGTCGTGGCAGATGATCTGCGGACATCCCTGGGATGCTACGGAGACACGGTGGCGAAATCTCCCAACATTGACCAGCTGGCATCCAAAAGCCAAGTCTTCCTGAACGCTTATTCCCAGGTCAGCACCAAGAGGTTTACTGCCTGACCCAGACTGTCAGCCAGCCGCCGGTAGGAACGGAGGCTGAGGTCTTAAAAAGTTAGTTTTAAAAGTGCCAACATTCACCACGGTAGCGTTTAAAGTCCCTGTAATGAGACGACAGGGAAAGTGGCAGTGGATGGTGTTTTCTGTTCAGTGTGCAGAATAGTCTTCCTGCGCACTGCGGGTCAGTTGGCCTGATGACTCGACTGAATGCCAAACTGAAGTCTGTTTACGAGGAGGATAAAGAAGGAGCAAATATTATGATGATTACGCACTTTTTTTTAAAGCACCTTTTTGGTTTCATCCCTTGTCCTTTTGGTAGCATGGCACATCTTAACTCGACAGTAATTGCCCGATCTTCTTTACGAAAACAATCCAGATACGTCAGAGTCTGAGGTCACCCCCGCGTTGCACTGCCGTCTTCAGATCACTCGACTGATTTAAAAATAAAAATAAATAAATCAGATTCAGTTCTGGGCTCTAGCCTTGGTCGTTTAAAAAAGAAAATCTAGTTGTGAACCTGTTCCTTGATTTATTTAGATGCACGTGTAACCTGTCTCTTTACTGATGTCTGTATAATTACGCAGATTTTGTCCATAAATGTAATCGGTTGTTCATACCTGACTGCTCCTGTGTTCCCGGCTGGCTCATGTATTTGGGATTAGGCCCTCCAGCTACGTCCCGCTTTCCTCTTCTTTAGTCCAGTGTTCTCTAGGAGCACTGTCAATCCTATGTATTCCATTTCTTCTTCTCCTTTTTTCCCATTTGTCCCTCTGGGAAGAGGCGAGTCTTACAATCCACTGCGATCCTTTTATCTCTATCGTCTAAATGTTTGTTTTCCTTCTCTTACTAAGCCTTTGAAGATTACCACTGGAGTCGTTTTTTATACCATTATTGCACTTGATGGTGCCGATTGCTTAACTTTGTTATGACCACATTGTGCGACATATACTAACTTGGAATATTGTTTCATATAGATTTGGCTGGAGATCTGTGCTACGTGCTATGTGCTAGTGTTAACATATTTTGATTGTCGGGTCTAATAAATGGAGAGCGCCTGTAAACACGTTCTCGGTGTGTCGTGGCTCTTCTAATCGTCACAACGCAGAAGTTTACCGGTCACACATGCTTTAGTGAAAGACAAAGTTCATCTTCAGCTTTCTAGCAGAAGCCACAAGGCTTTGTGCCGACATGGACTGGAATTTATTATTTATAATTCAAACCACCTAGCTCTAACGGATGAAAAGCAGCTCCAAAGCACGATGCTCCTCCACACTATGTGTGTACATAGTTCCTTATTTTCTTTAATCTTTTGCTTAGTAGTTTAGTTAAGTTTCACTAGCCCAGTAGAGAGGATTTATTGATTGAAATATAGTGTTAATTCATTTAAACAGCATTCTATAGTGATGTTCTCTGGATGTTCATTTATTTCTGTTGATAAATTCTTGAATTTGAAGAGAAGTTATCACTCCTGTATTCTTTGTGCGCAGAGTTTGCTGTTAGAAGAACGCCAGTGCTCGAATCACCCTTTCAACTATTTCCCTAATATCAGCTGTTTGGGCTGATATTCACTGGACAATACCTAACAGACAGAGTTATTTAATAAACATCAAATAACTTAAAGATGCGTAATGGCACAACACCAGCAAATTTCATCTTGTTCATCTACCAATGTTTTTTTTTTCATAAAGAGCAGAACAAAATAAAAAAGAAAAATGCCATTAAAAATGCTATTGAATGTTGTAGAGGACATTATTGTTGCTGGATTTGATTTTTCATTTTATGAGCAGCAGATGAAGGGTTGAATGTTTCCTTTCAAATTTAATAAAAGCTCATGTAATACTTTTAGTATTTTTTTTTAACTTAAGCTTATTATACTGTGTGAATCACAGACTGGTCCATGGACAGCTTAGTCTCTCAAAGTGTTTTAAAGCCATTTTCTTCCCCTTTCTCCAGCAAGCTGTGTGTGCTCCCAGTCGTACGTCCATGTTGACGAGTCGCAGACCGGACACCACCAGGCTCTATGACTTCAAATCCTACTGGAGGCAACACTCTGGGAACTACACCACTCTGCCGCAACACTTTAAATCTAAAGGCTACTACACCATGTCAGTGGGCAAGGTGTTTCATCCAGGTATTATTATTATTATTATCATGTGTTTTTCTGAAAAAGGGTATTTGAAATGGTTATAAATCACAAACTCAGCCCCCTGTTGTCTCATGTCCAGGATTTTGTGCTATTTTCCCCCTTAGGAATTGCTTCAAACTACACTGACGACTACCCCTACAGCTGGTCTATCCCTGCCTATCATCCGGCTTCATTTAGGTTTGAGAAGAAAAAGGTATGAATTAAGGGATCACAACTGCATTATTGCCCTGTATAGCAGTATAACAGCTGGCTCTTAACCAGAAACCAACTCATCCTTGACTAAAGTCTGACAGGACGCTCCTCTACCAACTCTTCCAAAGAACTAAATTGATTAGCTCACAACGTATGCACGAAAGTTGACTGAATAGACAAAATCATTATAAAACAAGAGGTCGTCCTGCAACTGGTTGGTTGCCGGTTTGATCCCCCGCTCTGAACGTGTGTCGTTGTGTCCTTGGGCAAGACACTTCACCCACCCTTCTGTCAGAACTAACTCTCTCTCTCTCTCTCTCTCTCTTTGGGGTTGTATGATTTGATAAAGTGCTATACAGGTACAGGCCATTTACCATCCAAATAAATGCTTTAAGAACTGTCAAACATGTTTAGTTGCCACAAGTTGAAGCTATTGTCCTTTGTGGGACTTTGAGTCTTTTGCATCATTGTGGAGGAATTCAGACTGCGATGCTGTCACAGATTTCCTGCTGATTGGGACCGTTGTCCTGTTTCAGTCCAGATTCATCTGCCTGACGCGTGGCTTCACATTTGTCTCTACATTACTTCCGTGGTTGATTCAATAACTCCTTGGTGCCCAGGTCCTGGGCTGACAAACAAGCCCAAATCAGCCGTCCCCCATGGATCTTGACGGTATGAGGTTTTTTTTTTTTTTTTTTATTCTTTTTTTTTTTCTTCTTCACATAAACTGTGGTAGCTTGCATTACAGCCAGATTAACAGATTAAAAAGATTAACTTCAAAACTTGCACTATGCACCTTTTTAAACCCTGTGAACAAAAACCTTAGTGAATAAAAGTAAGTGTATGCGTAGGTCAGCGTTGCCGTGTGGCCTGCACATTTTCCTGTTAAGTTTATTTTTTTTTATAGATCCCAACTTTTGTGTGTTTAAATTGCATGTTTCCATGACATCAGAATTTCAAAAACATGCCATTCGATCACAAACCAAGCTCCAAACTTAAGAATTCCCTTTAACTATCAAACTGAACGTTTGGAGAGAAACCACACTTTTCACTCCTGAGACTTTTCTCCTTCTTGATCAACGATTTAGGCTCCATCCGAAAACGTCTAATTATTCCTCCTCGCTCCTGTTTCACAGTAATGTAAGTAACCAAATCTGTCTGATAGAAACCTGGTTGTAGACAACTGTTTTATTTAGATATCCATGGTATTAATATGGCAGATGTAAATGACTCATTGGCAGCCCAAGGTGTAAAGTCAAAATGTAAAATTTTTAGGATTAAAAAGATCAGTCAGGCTTTGAGACATAACTTTCCACTCGGTTTACAATAATTTATGTACATTATAGGAACTTTTTAGTGTAAGATTTTTTTTCTTGTTTTCTTTACGTTTCTAAAACTTTTCCATTTTGCTACCATGTGTATTTAAGCCTACACCAGATTACTCCACAGTATTGTGGCATTCAATGTAAACTGTGCAGTAAGTCATTGTGCAATATAAAGAATGCAATGTACAAATACATTAATGTAAATTTGTATTTAACTAGTTCAATTACTAACAGAACAATAAATGATCAGTTACATTAGTAGTCGCTCTAATTGTAGCACGTGATTGTTGTGATCTATATAGGGCTCGGGATCCGCGTTGCATTGTGGGACGTGGCGGCCATATTGATGGCAACGCAACGTTAAAATACCTCTGACATAACGTTGTTGAACGAAGAGACGTAGAAGTAGAGTTGAGAAAGAATAGATAGAAAAAATATGTTAAAATCCCGAAAAGGATCTGAAATTTACCGGGACACATTAAATAGAGAAGCCAGGGACCGGTATGTTGACAAAATCAGCATTATTATGGAGCGCCGACGACCACTTGTTGCCACCGTTTTGCATATCGGACGTCTTCGCCTTGTTTGTGGTGTGAGCGCCTATACTTCAGAACAGTTCTGAAGCTACAAATCCTTGAAGTCTCATGTGCAGTTTACGAATGGATGGGTTCAGGAGCTGCAGATCATAAAGCCAGCAAACAGTGGGAAAACAGTAATTCACACAAAGGTAAGCTGTGCTCAGACGGGCTCTGGCACCTGCTAACCGTTAGTGCTAACAACTACTCACGCATGTAATGTACTTTTAACTAGCTGCTATGTGTTTCAAAGGTGTAGTTAGCTGCCAACCCTCCCCAAACCCTCCGGGTTTCTCACGTATTTGAGCTTTTTCCCGCTGCCGTTTTAGTATTTATGTGCATTTATGTGGTGTCGCGGCTGAAGGAAAGAAACAATGTAGGCTATAAAATAAAACTGTGCATCTTTAACTTACCAGAATGAAAATGCAGGGAACACACTCTCATTGACATCGGGATACTGTGGAAAGTTATGTTCGGTCGTCTTAAAGCCGCGATCCAAGCGAGCCGACGACTCTTTGTTATCTCTGACACTTGTTCTCCGTGGTTGCGCCTCCAGGCAGGAAAGCGGTGGAAAATTAACCCGTTTTCTATGTTTTTCCCATGGCGATCATGTGTTGCGCTGTTACAGCCCACAATACAGCAACGGTTTACCATGGTTGAAATCAAGTTACGGTAAAATTAATCAAATTAAAACACGGCTGATAGAGGGAGTACAGTATGCGGTAGTCATAGGCAGTAGTCTGAGTAGCGGGGGCGGAGCCGCGGAGGCATTCAATATGGCGGCCACACAAAGTAATACGTCATGACGACCAAGCCCTATTACAGCCGCTCTGTCCAGCAGAAGAGCCTTCGCTCACCTTAGCCTCCAGCTCCTCCCCCCCGTCGAGCTCAGAATCCTTCCAGAGACGAGAGCAGATCAGGAGCCCCCGCCCCTACATCCTTTAAATGCAGAGCAGAAAAGGTGCCCACACAAGGCCTCAGAGGAACCCTTCTTTGAGATAAAGCTCCTTCTGGGGAGTTGGATGGCAGTACTGTCTTGTGACTGTGGGCTCTGACCCTTCTGTTAGCGCTGTGGGCATCCTGAGCACAGTGGACACCCACACCCCCAGCGAGCTCTCATCCATTTCATGGAACCCAGATGTGGCGTCCATGCCCCCTCATCATCTCGTTCTTCCTCCCCCAGCTTCAGCAAAGTAAACATCTCATGTCTCGGTAGAAATCAAAGTAGCAGTTTAGTTATAAAGTCAGTCCCTCACTGATCCAAACCATGACATCAGACGAAGGTGTAAAAACGGTGTTGAAACGTGCAGCTGAAATGACCAGTGTTATGCTTTTTGCAGGACCAAACAAGAAAGTACCTGGATTCCAACTGCACTCCGTTTCAGCCAATTTAATAAAAAGACTGGAGCAGCTCCAGCTTGTTCGCTTTCCTACAAACTCCTAAAACTTCACCTGCTCCCAGAAAGCAGAGTTCCTTCACCTACAGCTTTCCTGCCTAACAGAAGAGGCTTAGAGATGGGTGTAGCCTCTCTGTGGGGGACTTGACAACGTTCCCACCCTTTTTCCCTGCCCCATAATGTCTGTAAATAATCCAGGTAGACTGATGTGTGGATCAGATGAGACTGCTGCCCGTCGGCACCCGGTGGCAAGATTAGGCGAATCCTGAAAACCCCAACTTCATCTTTTGATTTCAGTGAACGCTTTTCAAAGAGGAAATAACAAATATGTTCCTGGTGAAACTGTAAAAAGGCAACCACACGGCTAATACCAGCATTCACTGTACTTAACTCTGTCCCTATGCTGCTGACCTGAAAGCCGAGCTGTGCTTTGGTTTAGAAAATGTGCACAAATGTATTTAAATTGTTGTGGAATTTACCTTCAATAAAACCAAATGTCATGTCCCAAACAAGCACACAGGCTGTTGAAGCAGGCACGTATGAGTTATTTGTTCAATTTCACTTTTTGCCCTGTTAAAACCTTTTTTTTTTTTTTTTTTTTTAACCAGGATATAGTCCCACTGAGGTTAAAAATCTATTTTTCAAGTGAGTCCTGGCCAAGAGGCAACAACAAATTAAAAACAGTTACATGGTTAAAAGAAAATAACAAGCTGTGAAAAAATGGGTATGTTATTGAATCAACCTCGAGAACTTTTACTTTGGAAGTAGTAGAACCAGGCTATCCACCAGTGAGTATAAATCACAATGACATTTTGTATAGCACATAGTGCATTTCAGTAACAAGACATGTCTTCCTCCTCTTCTTTCTCTTCTTTGTTGACTAACAGTAGCCCAAGATCCACAAGTCCCTGTCAGTCACCAGGGGCGGTTGACACAGGGCACTGTGTCGCTTCTGAGGCTGCAATAACTTCATCTATGAATTAATATATTTTTATTTTAAAAAGAGCATTAAGCGATATCTTACCACTAGGTGGTGTTTGAATACTGTCTGTAGACCAAAGCAAGATGTGTAACAACCTGTGATGGACCGAGCAGCAAGGACAGTCAGGCACAGGTATATTTTCAAAACGGGGTTCTTTTATTTAACCCAAAAAGGATAAAATGTACAAAAATGGATCCAGAAAAGAGGTCAAAGGAACAAAACTACTCAAAATAACTAACAGAACTAACTCAAACTGACCTGCCTCAATGGCACAAAGAGAAACTTAAATAGTGGCTGAGCAGTCCACAAAAGAAACACATTGGGTAAAACATACACAACTCTAACTAAACCAAATGAAGAAAACCCCCATTTCCCATCAGTCTTGCCGTGTGTTTTCGGAATGGTTTGTTGTCATTTTGTGGCACAAAATGTGGTACAAAATGACAACACATGGGTACAAAATGAGGGTTCCAGTTGGCAAAGGTGTGAAATGACCTGGAGTCCTTTGGATCTGTAGCCTCAAACGGTGGGTAATGGAGAACATGGCACCTCCCACAAACAGCTGGAACAGGATGATATGTGGACCCAATGTGCACCAGGTGCTGACGGGAAGATGATTCAGGACCAAACTATTGCAGAAAGTAAATAAGTGTGCAACTGGTTTTCAGATGTGTAAAGGTGAGGATGGTCAGCTCCATGCCAACCTGCTATGTGCGGTAAATGTGACCGAGCAGCCTGGGGGAACCCTACCGGACCTGGAGAGCACAGATGAAGCAGTGAGGCTGCTGAAGAGTCGGGCCAGTGATGGAGCTCCCTTCTTCCTGGCGGTGGGCTTTCATAAGCCTCACATACCTTTCAGGATCCCACAGGTACATGACTTTATAACATCGCCTGTGATCCATGATTCGGATAAAAGACATGATTCAATATAATAGAAAAGTACCTCATCAATCAGGTTGTTCAAGTGAACCTGCTAAGACTTTTCGTGTTGATGTTCTGTCAGCCAGCTTTCTGGTGAAGTGGTTTAAATGAGCAGTTTGTGACGCATTCACTGACACGTCCTCATGTCAACTTCTCTCAACACATTCTGCTGCCACTGATTTTGATCATGTTGAGCAGCTAGAAGAGACAGCAGAGATAAAATGCTAAACCTTTGTGCATTTACTTTTACGTAGTGGGTTGTGTTAAAGAGCTGTCCGTTGCAAACTTAATGGTCTACAGTTTCCTTTGGTCAGATGTTGGATGTACGTAGCTGCATACCAAAGGCTGTTACCTGTCTTTTGGAACCTGACCGCTACTTTTAGTTAATCTAAAATTAACTGCATAACGATTTGAAGTTTCCTCCTTTTTAAACGCACAACTTTGTGGTTATGTGTCTGCTTTGGTCCTTACTACTTAGAGCTAACTTTTCTGGAATGTTCTAGTTTTGTTAGTTCTAGCACTTTGTTTTATTTCAGTAATACTATGAAGTAGGGCTGGACGATATAGGTAAAAAGCATATTGATAAAATAGCAATCATATTGTTCGATATCGATAATTATCAACAAATTCAAAACATATATTTGAAGTGCAGCCCTGGCCATTTTATGCTGTTGCTTAGCGACTTATTTTTAGATACAGACACACAAACACTGAATTCAAACCCAACCCTTTATTCAACCAACTTTTTACCAAAACTGCAAGTTTAAAAAACAACACAGGCTCTTTGAACTCTTTGAAGGGGGCAGAGCTTAGTTCCTGAGTCTGCGTTGTGATTGGTTGGGAGGATGTAACGACTGTAATAATCTACAAGGCTAGAATGCAAAAGGAAGGAAAAACCATTGTTCTATCGAATGTCTATTGATTGACATTTTTCCGTGTTGAACATTTTATGTAGCACAGTTTAGTCATCTGAAAACAGATATCCAAACACATCTAAAAATGGCTACCCATCAAAACTGACAGGCCACGCATAGAGAGTACCAATCGAAGAAGCAGATGAAAGGTCCAAACCTACTCTGGAGGAGCTGCAGAGATCACAGCTTGCATGGGAGAGCGTAGTGAGAGGACAGCTATTGTCCATCTACACTCCACCAACAAAGCATGTAATAAATGCCATCGTTATTCTTAAAGACAAAACCATTATTTACAAACGATCATAAGATTTCCTGTTTTCGGTTTCACACAAGCATATAGGTGACATGACAAACGTGGTGGAAGGTGCTTTATTCAGACGAAACCAAATTCTTGGCCTACATTCAAAACGGCAATAAGTGCAGAATGCACTACACCCCAAATACACCCTCCCCACATTGAAACACGGTGGGAGCAGCATCATTCTGTGGGGATGCTGTTTTTTTTTCAGCAGGGTCCAGGAAACTGATCAGAGATGACAAAAATTGCTGGAACTGGACATTGGGCCAAACTGGAAGAAAAACCTTTGGAGACTGCAAAAGTCTTAAAACTGGGCCAAAGGTTCACCTTCCAGCAGGATAACAATCCTAAACATATAGCCAGATCAATAATGGATGGTTTAAATCGAAGCATGTTCACTTGTGTAAATGGCCTACTCAAAGTCCAGGGATGAATCCTACTCAGAAAGTGTGGCCAAACTTGAAAAACGCTGTTCACAGATGGTATCTATCCAATCTGGCTGAAATTGAGCTTTTAAGCAAAGAACGAGCAAACATTTCAGCCTCTACATGTGCAAAACTGGCTTGCTGCCGTAATTGCAGTAAAAGGTAGTTCCAATCAGTCCTGACTCCGCTCGCATAAATTATTCATGCAACTGTTTTGCAAATGATCAATTAAATTGCATATTTAAAGAACTATGATCGTTTTGTGTCTACATCAGTTTATTTCCGTCAACAGTTGGATTACTAACTTTATATCCCCCTGCACTTAACTGGCTGCAACCGTTGCTCTGGTTGATTTTTGTATATTTTCCACCACAAAGACAATGATTCAGTCAGTCTGAATGAAATTCATTATAAACAATTCAGTTGGCGCTGAGTCCCTTAATGAGCAGTCTGTTGTGGGCACAAATACAGCTTAGTGGGAGAGGGGGAGGTTAAATTCCTGTGAGCGCAGGCTGTTTTGCTCAAGCATATTTTGGACAAATGCTTCCAAATCCTAGACAAAGGCAGACAAAGACTTTGTAAATGGTGTTGGGCAGATGAGGGGAAATAATGGCAAAAAGGCTCGAACCGGCGACAAGAAACAAGGAAAAATTGCTTTTTAGGATAACTGCTGAGCCCAGACGAGGCAAGAAAGTATTGAGGTTTGTGAAAAAATCAAATATTACCAGACAGAATGTAAAAGCATGGATGCTTTAAAAACCTGGGTGTACATTTTATTTAGAAATCTCCAAACGCTTCTCATAAAGGTATTTTTTTTTTGGTGCTGACTGGTAGTCCTGGATAAAGCACTGGGCGATCCCAGCCCTAGTGCTTCAGATTAGCTGGAGTTAAGGGACCAACATTGGTAGTGATGCACCAAAGACAGAACATTCCCGTCTTTAGAAAGATTTGGGCATTTCTATTTTATTTTTATACATATTACTTCAACACTGTAATATTTTTCTATGTCACAGGAGTACCTGAGCCTATACCCTTTGGCTGAAATGACGTTGGCTCCTGACCCAGACGTTCCCAAGCTCCTCCCTCCTGTTGCCTACAACCCCTGGACAGATGTGAGAGAGAGGGAGGACGTTCAAAAACTCAACGTTAGCTTTCCTTACGGATCAATTCCTAAAGACTTCCAGGTGAAAAATAAAATGCAATCTAATAAAAGCTTGGTCCTTCTTGTTTAGGTAAGTGCTACAACGGCGTTGCTCTGTGTCGTGTCTTCCAGCTGCAGATCCGTCAGCACTACTACGCTGCCGTGTCTTACATGGACGCCCAGGTTGGGAGGCTTCTCAGTGCTCTTGATGCTCTCGGGTTGACTGACAGCACAATGGTGGTTTTTGCCTCTGATCATGGTTAGAAGACTATGGTCTGATCTTTTTCCTTTATTTTTTTAAACTAGAGCTTAAAAAGTTTCTTTCATTCACATGTGAAAATAAGACGGCTGTGTTTAATCCACTACCAAGACTTTTTTTGTTTACAAGGTTTGAAGATGCTGAGAGATCGAGAAAGATTTAACCAAGATTTCTCTTGGTTAAATTTTCTATAGGTGATCCAGAGACCTGTGCCTGTTTTCACAAAGATTCTCTGATAGCTCCTGTCTTAGTAGTTTTAGCTCCAGAGTGATTCACATCGCTGCTGAGAGCGACTCAAATTAGACATTTCTTCATCCAGTCTAATTGGTTGACATGATGAGGAAGTTTAGCAAAATTAAATAATTGTCACAGCATCGAAATGATTGAACGTACCTTACCTACATCCTCATCATTTTGATTTGCTTATGTTTACACGCCATTCCGGTCATTTTACTACTTCATCTGTTAGATTTTATTGTGCATTCACCTTCCAGCATTTCACTGTGATTGCCTGCTTGTATGAAGCGGCTGTATTTGGCAAAACGACCGACATAAAATGGAGAAAAAAAGGTAGAAAAACCTGAACTGGACAGAAGAGCAGCGTCTCTGTCCACACGGCTCTGGGAGGAGAAAATAGTGGTGTTGAAATTAAAATTTGTCCCAGGATCACTGAGCCAGAGAGGAGATGGCATCACACAAGCAACCTTCTAGATGACCATTTAGGCTACTGACATCATCATTTACAAAACAGCAAATACTTTCTCACCTTTTTTATTGTCCAGAGTGTGTATTGATGTATTTATTTTTTCTGCGACTTTTCCAGTTCTTCTAAAATGTTTTCTTATTGAGGGCATTTCAGTAAATGATACAAATTCCTCTGTACTATACTATATTCATTATTTACTCATCCTTAATAAAATGACATTACTAGAGCTGCACCTTTAACCCGTCCTCCCACTGAAACGAATCATCCCCATAGGGGGAAATGACTGTTTACCTTATCTACATATTAATAATTCTGATTGTTAAAGAAGTTTGTGCTCATTCCCCCCCCCCCTCCCCCATGTTTAGATGGTAGATCAGCCAATCAGTTCTCTCTGTTTCAACCATCTTCCCCACTTAAGACACTCTTAGGCTCGCGAAAAGTCCTCCTCAGTACTCCTAACATTTTTACACTGTAGGAGCTCTCTTAAGGCCTCTTAGAATTCTTTGTGAATACAGGCACTGGCTCCTAAGGTTGAGATTGTACTTGTGCCATTTCTGTGTTTGTTTGGCCACGTTTTTAATTACCCTGCTAAAAGACACAATGGCAAACCGGTCGCAGTATGCTGGTAGAGTACACCAGATTTTTATTTCTAATCGAGTATTCAAATGCCCTGTACTCTTAACAAGGTTTCTAGGTCCTTCAGAAGAGAATCAGGCCCACAGCATCATGGATCCTTCCCCATGCGTAGTACTGGTTAGGGGTTTCTCCACATAGTTTGGTACTGCAAACTGCAGTCTGTCTGATCTGTACAGAACACCCAGCTCCACTTAAAGTCCCAGTACAGTCCAGCATCTCCATCTTTATGGTGGTAGGACAGAGGCAGTTTTTCTGGCATCACTCCCCAATGACCAGCTGATGGCAAGACAAAAATTGGCTGAAAGAAAAGGGCCGCTGTGTGGCCAGGTAGAAAATAAGGTCGCTGGTTACTAATTGAAGTTGTCAGAAACTGATCAAACTCATCCGTTCAAATAAAAATATTATGGGCATTAAACCAATTTCTTGGGGAGAAATTATTTTAATGCTCCTATGTCATTGTGCTCCAGTAAAGCACAATTTGTCTACAATTTTCAGTGTGATATTATGGTGCTACAATAGGATATTTTAAGGCCATCTACACATTTGTTTAATGGGAGCCAATAAATCGGTCCACTCAGAGTAATTTAAAGACGTCCAGTTTAAGAGTGACTTGGATTAGCTCGTTCTCCCACCAGATGGCAGTGTTGGGACAGCAATGTTGCTGCGAGGTAAAACCGACTCTTTGTTTGCATCACTTCCCTTTTTTGAATGCTGTTTTTAATCTCTTTAGGATTTTTTTCTTTCCTTGCAAAGCTATACTACATTTTTTTCTTTATGTCAAGGATGACACGGTAAATAAAACTAGTATATATATGCTTTAATTGTACTATTGATCTATTGATTTATCTTCACCCCTGTCATCTGCAGCCTTCATCAGTGTTTTTTGACCAAAATCTCTTCCTTTTTTTTTTTTTTTTTCCCCTCACCACCTCAAAACAGGTTGGTCATTAGGTGAACACGGCGAGTGGGCGAAATACTCAAACTTTGATGTGGCAACGCGCGTTCCCCTCATCATGTTTGTCCCTGGTGTCACTGCTGCCCATAGCCAGCCAGGAGAGTCTACTTTTCCCTTTATTGATGTTTTAAGCCAACCAGAGTACAGCTTTACAAGTAAGGACCCTTGGCTGACAAACCCTGTTCAAACGAATAAGAAGCACTGTTTTCCACTGTCTAACTCTGTGCATATTCATAAAAACTTGTGGGTTTTTAAGTGCTCTCATGAAGCTTGTTAAAACATTTAAAACTTTTAATGAAGTATTCAATGTACACCAAGAGCCTGAAAGAAACTTATTTAGACAGGGGTGCTCTTTGATATTTTGCCTAAGGATAATTTTTTTTACTACAAGTAAAAGTGATGCAATGATGATGAAATTTAGGTTAAAATATTAAATAAAACACATTTTCGGGGCACCTTCCCGGTCTCTGCTGGCAGTAGTTGGATAAAACTTTAACTGGATGAGTTTTTATTTTGTTGCTTTCAGATGCCAGAGTTGTCCAAAACATGGTGGAGCTCGTGGACGTCTTTCCGACGGTCTCATACATGGCCGGCCTCCCAGCACCTGAACACTGCCCCGATGTTTCTCTCCAGGTATCAAAAACCCAAATGAGTACATTTATTAAACACAAGAGAAATTCAGTCTCTCTTATAGAGCTAACATTGGGTTAGATTTTCAGGCAAATGTTTTCATTCAAACGATTTAGCAGCTCAAATTGGAGGCTGGGTAATTGCCCGTGTGTGTGTGTGTGTGTGTGTGTGTGGGGGGGGGGGGGCGTACGTGCCTTTGTCCTGTATGTCTCTGTGTTGCCCTGTGATGGACTGGCGACCATTCTTCCAGAAGCACATTTGTGAGGTCAGACACTGATGTTGGATGAGAAGGCTTAGCTCTCAGTTTCTGCTCTAATTCTCTCCAAGGGTGTTCTACTGGGTTGAGGTCAGGACTCTGTGCAGGCTAGTCAAGTTCATCTACACCAAACTCTGCCGTCCATGTCCTTTTGGACCTTGTTATGTGCATTGATGCTCAGTCATGTTGGAAGAGGAAGGGGCCGTCTCCAAATTATTCCAACAAAGTTTGGAGCGTGGAGTTGTCTAGAATCTCTTGGTTTGCTGAAGCATTCAGAGTTCCCTTCACTGGAGCTAAAGCTGCATTCACACTGCAGGTCTTAATGCTGATTTCTGTTTTTTCTTTTTTTCTTTCTGAAATCTGATTTATTTATTTTTTGTATTTGCCAGGTTGTTCACATTACTTTAAAATGTTGCCTATACCGGAGTCTAGTGTGAACTATATGTGACTCCAAACTTATTTTAAGTCTGGCATCCACTGCATTTATGTTGGAAATATTTAGGGGCTTATTTGTTAATTTATTTATGAAGCAGGGAATATTCACAATCTATCTCTGAAAGAAATGGAGGCCCTTAGGCCCAGTTCCTCCAGCTCATATTTGCTGCGCACCGCTGGACTTTGCCCGCTTGCAAGTGTTTCAGGAACAGTTTTATTGAGGTCCAGCCCGGGTTCCTCCAGCTCTACTCAATAGCAGGGTCAAACCGAGCTGACTCGAGAAGTTTTGATGTGAACATACTGCTTTTCACTGATTGGCCGAGAGGTGAGGATAAATGAGAGTTTTCTCTGAAGTCCAGAAAATATGAAGAGCGATGACATTAATACTAAGGACCGCTATGAACGGAGTGGGTCAAATCGAAATATAATTTTACTATTTACAAACCATAAACCAGACCTGAAGGGAAGAAAAGAAAAAGGACACTTCAGCTTTTTTTGCACTTAAAATGGGAACAACTGCTCTATATCTAATAGAGCAGTTGCAGTATATCTAATTAACTTATTTTAGGGGTCAAAATACTCATTCCATTGGCAGATCATCTTATTTACCTGCTCATATCAAAGACAAATATACTAATTTAGAGAACATTTTACTTATTTTTAATTCCGTTTATGCTGTGAGTGTCAAATGTTTCACTAGAGGTCCAATAATAACAGAAAAGACTGTAGATTGCAGCTGCAATGTATTGAACTTCATGAGTTTGCTGGGAGCAGTGATGGTTATAAAGTCTAGGGCTACAACTAACGATGATTTTTGTCGACTAATTTATCAATAATTTTTTTTGATTAGTCGACTAATCGCGATTATTTTTTGTATGATCTCCATCATCACTTCAGGTGCCTGTAAAAATAATTTTGACACATTTGAACGCCTCTTTATTGCCTCTTGTTGTCATTCTCCTTTATTAGCTTTATAAATGATCCTCCATAAAATATTTAAAGTTAACTAAAGGAATGTTTGCGTCGACAATTTTTCATTATCAACATTGTCGATAATGTCGACTAATCGTTGCAGCCCTAATAAAGTCTAACAGCTGCTGGGAGGAAGGATCTGCCATAGCGCTCCTCTGTGTGCCGAGGATGCAGCAGTCTGTCGCTGAAGGAGCTCTCCAGCTCTGCCACAGCTTCATTCATGGGGTGGGGTGTTATATTTACCAGACTCCTTCTGTCTCTGACCGCTCGCACTGGGTTTAGGGGGCATCCTAGGACAGAGCTGGCCTTCCTGATGAGCTTATCTAACAACTTCCTCTCAGTTGTAGATGATCTGCTGCCCCAACAGACTGCACCAAGCTTTTGCCTTTGTGATTGTAACTCTGTTCTGCATCAAGAAGCTAAAGTTTACCCTCAAAGAGCCTCAGTTTACAGTTCTCAAGCCAAATTTATTAATAAAACCTGCAAGTGGTTAAACAAAGTGCTGACCATAAGTGTAAAAATATATCAAAAACATTAAAAACTGCTTCCTAGAAATTTGAATAAAATTAAATTACTCACGAACAGTTGATGCCTCTTTGGGGATCACCTTGTTGGTGCTAAAATATGTTCTTTCAAACTGTTATTGTTGGTGTCGAATTAACAAATGTATGAGACCAAATAGTCTTTCTGGTAGACTGCTTGCCTGAATGATTCATGGCAAGACTTGTGGGTTATTAGAACATTCCCCTGAAAAGATCAAGCACTGGACTGAAAATGAGGAAAGGAAAAGCAAATTCCTGTGAAGAACTTCAGAGAATCGTAAATTAAGACTTGGCTGCAATTTCAAGCCTAACTGTTGCATAATCCAGACATTTTTTTTTAGCTTCATCTGCGTCGTAGCCTTTCAGCAAACACATCCAGCCGGCGGTTGCATGTCCAAAGTAAATGTGGCATTAAAATGCTTTTCCTGTTACTGAATGGGAAATGTTCTGAAAAATATTTTCTTATATTTTATCCGACCCTTTACTTTGTAATTGATGTCAGCATGTTCAGAAACGACGAAACTATTGCAACAAGGTCTGCATTTAGGTCTAATTGTTTTAGACTGCTAGGACATTAAAGATAACGAGATTAGAAATCAGATTTCCTGCACGGACATACTGGGAATCTATCAAAACAGCTTTGCATTATCAGTTGATGGATGATTAAAATAATACAAAAGTAAAGGGCAAAAGGCACGTCTGCAAACCCACTGTTGCGTACTCAACAATTTAAAATTAACGTTCATGTTTAGCTGGATTCCCCTTCTCAACAAGCATCCAGTTTCGGATCATTATTGCTAATATTTTACACCAGAGCAGATCTGATATTTAGTATTTCAACATTGCTGTGCTGTGAACAGAGAGGCTGTCCATGGACAGACCACAAACACACCTGACCAGGAAGGACTCTGACATGTTTACGCCCCGTTCTGTTGTGTGCGGGACCTCTCAGGTGGAGCTGTGTACAGAAGGAAGGAACCTGGCCCACACCTTTCAGCACAAAGAAAGATGGATCAATGCCGAACTCATAGCTTTCAGCCAATACCCTCGTCCTGCTGATTCCCCACAGGTAGGAACTTTCTGAAAGATGCACTGAAGTTAGATCATTGTTTGTATTTCCTAATCGCTGAGCTGATGGTGAAATTACAGTTACACCAAAAAAAAAAAAAAAACGGACGGAGCTCAGTCATCTGACCATTTCCCCTTCTTTCTGCACCTGCGCTGCCACCTCCATGTGGCCTTTAAACTTTAATCCTGAGCTGTGTTCCTGCTGTAGGTTAATGTCAGGATGCAACAGTTCGGCAGCCTCATCAGCTGCCTGGTCGAATGACTTGGCAGCTGCAGAGCTGCCAGCAGTGCAGAGAGATGTCCCCCAGTTTAAAACACGCTACATCGCTCTAAGTTCTTCTTTCAGAACAACTCTGACCTTCCTGATCTCAAAGACATCAAGGTGATGGGTTACTCACTGCGTAACGGGGACTACAGATACACACTGTGGCTTGGCTTCAATCCCAGATCCTTTCAGGTAGGTGTATCACATCCACTTCTTTCACACCGTGACATTTCTTTTATCTGCGCCTGTCTATTATTTTGCTTTCTGTAAGTGGGTTAGGTTCTGCCGGCGCCGTTGAGCGTGATGGATCCATTCATCTAGTAGATCTCAGTGGTGCTCCATGTCAAAAATGGTTTATACGTGTCTCTTTCACCGATTCATCTTCCAATCTAGGTGAATGTATCAGATGTCCACGGTGGAGAGTTGTACATGTTAGCAGATGACCCTGGTCAGGACAATAACATCTACAGTGACTTGGACCACAGTATGGTGAAGAAGAAGATGGCCGGCCTTCCTTATGTAGGTTTTAGTTGGTTTCATGAGCATATCATTGTCCCACTCAATCCTGTACTCAAAAAATACTTACTTGGTTACTTATCTTCCAGGATGTGAGTCTGTGGACAAGAATGAAACTCCAGCTCTATTACTATACAGCAAGACTGAAGACAAATACTTGGAAAGTATGATGTATTAAACCCAAGAGATGGACTCAATGGAACACGCTCAAAGGGAATGTGGCCGACTAAAAAGGAAAAAGCTGCTGTCTGTTTAGTTCTTCCAGGATTTTTATTTTTCGGCCCTGGTTTTCATAATGATCAAAGGGATGTTAAATGATGTTGGGATGTTGAATTAAAAATCTATAATTTAAGTTTGTTTGTCTTTATTACAAAATACTAATCCAACCACGTCGAATATCACCTACAATCAAGTAAAGAAGACAACCAAATAACATGAAGAGGAGGCTGATCATATAACGACTACGTTCCCAGAGACGTCATTTCCACATTTACATTTAAAGGCAACTTTAAACAAAAAGGTTTTTAACCTCGATTTAAAGGAACTTTAAATCAGAGCACTTTTACAGTCTTTCACAGTCTTCTGGGAGTTTGTTCCAGATGTGCCGTGTTTGGTTCTGGTTCTAGGTATGCAGAGTAGACCAGAACCAGAAGACCTGACAGGTCTGGAGGGTTGATACACTAAGTCTGCAATGTATTTAGGTGCTAAAGACAAAGTCTATTTAATCCAATTAGTGTCCAATAATATCTTTGCAAAATCTTATATTGTGTAAGTTTACCTTTTCCATCCCCTATGCATTTTCCAGTGGGTAAACCAATTCTCATCCTTTTCTCATCCCTAAAAATAGTCCCACAGTCTGTTTCCCATAAAGCCCTTAGATTTCTACAGCCACTGCTGAGGGCACAGCTTATTGTCCTGTAAACAAAATGAAGCACGACGATGGTGTGCTAGCAGCACAAAATAGTCAAAAATGCGGTTTACTTGTTGTGCCTCATGTCACAGTGACTGATCTTTATGTATTTCCAAAAATGTTCTTGTGCGGTTAAATTATATTTCTTCATTACATTGTTGTAGGACATAAACACAACTATCATAAAGATCACACTGGGTACATATAGCACTGCTGTGCCAGACCTTCCAGTAAACTGGTGTTTCCAATACAAATTGTATGGTTTCACCAATAGGAAGCATATAATTGCTGATGCTGTAATAAATTAACTAATTGATGCAAAAAAAAAAATCATCTTTTTAATAAAGACAGGACCAGTCCTCTGACCAATTCCTGTCATTCGGACCGAATGGTCGGAGTTTTTACAGGCCTGCAGCTTTCACAGAGATCACTTTTTCTTCCTTTTTCTGAATACATAATGTATTGACCACTGCCACGATAGAAGGACCATTTCACCCAGTATAACAAAAATGTTTCTGAACAGGATTACCAACTATAGCTTTGACTCAACTTGGTAACTTAAGATGTTGGGAGCGTATCGGGGGTCATGTGGCCATTGGCTTCATAACTTTCTCTTAAGTTACACAAAATACCATTAATCCACATTGTTTCCTGCTATTCATGGGATACGACTGCTTGTGGAACTATAGGACGATTGCGGAACGAAACTAAACAAAGCGTTATGGTCAAACAAAGCGTAGTTTGTTTAACTGAGAGATGACTTCTTTCAGCTGTATTGATGGAACCCTGGTGAGAAACTGGGCCTGAAGTTGCTTCACCAAGTAATGCTTTGTAGTGCAACACTGCTCATTCTGAATCCCTTGGCTTACTGCTGTCCTTTATTGCAGCCATGATTACGAATTCTCCATCCAGTCTTTTTTTTTTTAGGCTACCTTTTAAAGTGAAGTCTTATCCCTTTTGCCACAATAGCTGATGGGTGCTTGCACATTCTGTACTGTAGCCATGCGCTGACCTTTTCATTTGCACTTGTGGCTATTTGCCCTCTCTTCTTAGAAAAACAGTTGGTTCAGATTGAATTCACAGACCTGGAATGAACCGAGTAAAAAGCCACCCCATAAAACTGTAATGCAAATGAAACAGAGTGTAGCTGCGTTTTTACTGCTGCTCCAGCGCCTGATCATTCTGTGCTGCGGCCATTTAGGTGAAAGCAATTTCAGCTTTAATTTCAGATCTGATGATGAATGAATGCGGTTTAGTCCGTCAGCTTTTGCAGTTTGCAGCATTGGTTTCATAGAGAGGGATCTGAGTGAATCTAGGATCATAAGAAGGCCTCTGATTTGTCACAGTTGGGGAGATGAAGCACTTTTTTGTGGTTTTTATATTCGTATTTTTATTTCTTATTCAACACCTCCAAAGCATAATGTTTGTCAGTGTGTTATAGAGCCTCTGGGAAAGAAACCGTGCCAGTGCCTACCTCTCTGGCACTGGCAGTTTTCTTTTCAAACTATTAAAAACCTCGCAATTTCATCTTAAAAGATGGTGCGAGTTTTGTCTCGCACCTTTTTAAAAATTCCCTGGCAATCATGCACGCCATTTGTCTGCTTGAAATAAAATCCTTACTAAAGATGAAAAGTAATAAATAAATAAATACAAATCTCAAAACATGGCAACACTCAACATCTATTCAATGCCAATTTCACCTCCTCCAAATATTTTCAGTCTGTTGTCTTCTGGTGATTTTTCATTTCGACTTCTACATTCCTTTGTCTTTCGTACATGTGCTTCAATGGAAAAAATAAACGGTGGACATGGGGTTTCAAATTTAAAACTACCATTATGTATCTATATATACACCTTGCTAATAAATGTTTCTGTTACAGAGGGGCACCAGGGGCTGTGTAAATGTCTTAGATGTCCAGCACGTGCGTAAAGCAGCAGCTCCCTGGCAGTCCCCCTGAGCTTCATGGCTGTATTTTGTGAGGTAGTGAAGATGTCTGAGTCAGTGCGGCTGCAGCCCTCCTCCTTTCTGCCGCCTGCATTCCTGTCAGCTTAAATTTCTGCTCCACTGGTTTCATCAGATCAATATTTATCATCACAAGCAGTGATCTCTGACCACAATCGAATTGATTTAATTACAATTACATTACTGCTTACCTGCTGTTCTTCTCCCCTCCCTCCCTCCACCAAGCCCTCCTCTTCTCACTCCATCTTGCCCTGCTCCTGTTCACCGATCTGCTCCGTCTTTGTCTCACGCTCATCATCTATCATTATATTTTATACACTGGTAATTGCATTACCGCTGTGGGCTCATACTCTGGCAGGTCACACTGACTTTCTGTTAACAGTGGCGATATACAATCACATTAGAGTGGGAGACTGTGTGTGTGTGTGTGTGTGTGTCTGGAAAGTGCTTAGCTCAGCTGCGCTGAGACTAGGCCTTTTCTCAGAGGTGTTTGTGTTTACTGTGTGTGGAAAAATCCAGGAATAGTAAACAGCCTCCCAAGGACCTAAATAAGTGGATTTGAAGAGTACTCTGTCACAGTGGTGCGTTTTTTTCCCGTTGCAACTATAGACTAGTCAGCTAATTAGATGCTGCTACAAATTAAGCAGCACGTGAAAGTTGAAAATCATCACTGTGGTGTGGTCTGCGCCGGTCAGTAGCCAGGCGCTTTATTAATTGTGCTCAGTCGTATTTCCTGCGGTTTAACACTGTGGTGGCGTGCTCTTTTCTATAACTTAAACATGAAAGAGGATTTCAGACCATGCCATATCAAACTAGGGCACACTCAGAGCATGGGCCCTTGCTACAGGGCAGTCGAGTCCTGTCCATGAATATCTGAATAGTCTCCTCCTGAAATTTAATCCAGTCTTCATTTTTCCCTCTTTGCCGATTTTGATTGGATTTTTGTAGTCAGGAGCGGTAACGTTTCCAAGCAAGAACTCTGACTTTGGATCGTTCCAGTTAACCCTTATATGAGGTGGGGCGATTAAAAAAATTAGGTAAACTAGCAATTTAATGAAAACCGGTAAATAAGATTTTGAACCCCATGGTGGAATCAGACATTTATACGAGGGGTAGGCGAGGCTTCCTTCAGGGGTCTGTGTACTAATAAAGGAAATGCTTTCTGGTCTCTAAAGAACGTGCCTTTACTACTTTGATGTTGTTGTCTATTCCTGTGCAAAAGAGCCTGTGACATGTCAGAATCCTAAATATTTCCCCATTCTAGAGCTTTAAACTGAAAAAGGCATCTACCAGATATGTAATCGATGTAGGCCAGTCACCGCAAAGTAACCTGATTGTAATTTAGACCTACACAATAACAACTGAGCCACCTGGACGCTGGGAAAATCTATGAGCATTTATTCCAGTATAATATTAAGTGTGTGCCTTGAATTCAGTTGTTTCATTATTTAAATATATTATTATTGCTAATCTTTAGTGCACCTCTGCACTTCTATTAGCCTGTCACGGTGCTGCTGGCACACTCATAATTTCCCACAGAGGGAAAACATAAAGGACTGTTCTATTTAAGTGTAACATAACGTAGATGTGTTCCGTACAAAACTAATCTTCTGAGCAGAAAGGGATCAGGTTCATACAAATGTCACCAGAAGCAGCCCTGTTCATTTTGTTTCAAGTCGTGCGTCTTTGGTGGGCAACTACAGTCAGCAGGGAAGGTTGCTACGGGTTCTGACTAATTTCTGCACTAATCGTTGGCTTCGGCGCAGATCCACCGATTGCTAACGTTAATTCGTATCATTGTTTGCCACTAAGACACCACTTTACAACTAAGTAGAGGAGAAGTGGAGGAGGACGGAGCACTGAGGAAGACATGTCAACGCATGTTTAAACAGAGAGTTGGCTTTGTTGTTTCTGGGAGGTTTACTACTTTACTGCTGCAGATGTAGGAGCTTTACCGACCTTTTTGATTTGCCCCTCAATCATCACTCTCTGTTGTTGGCACCCGGCATCCTTCTGCGTGTCGGCTTTTCCCGTCCCCCTGCCTCATAGACAAAGTACCTCCAAACAACACTTTGGCGTTTGCCTTTAAAAAAAAGGCTCCCAAAGGCACTTATCTGGACGTGCTTTCCATGTTAGCAGAGTTTTAAATTTTTTTTTTTTTAGCCCTATAAAATACTTGACACAGAGGCCCATTTCTGTTAGCCACTGGTCAATGGGCTGCATAAGGTATTTCTCTCAGAACAATGCTAAGTGAACACAATGCTAAGGAAGGTAAGGGGAAAAAAAAAAGAATGAAACACCAAAAGACCTTTTCAAAGCCCTCTTCTAGGAAAGTGCAGAAAATGTTGCATCTTGGAATCACAAAGTCTCCCCAACAGCAATTTTCAGGAGTGATTACAGAATAAAAAAAAAAACTCATTCTGTTGTGCCATCACAAATATGAAGGTGTCTTTGTTGAACTTTACTGGGATTTTAACTAAATGTGTACCGTGATTAAATAAGACTAACATTGAAGAAATGAGTGCGCTGCGTCATCTGTTGAGGGACATTTTGTTGACCCCTGCCAGAAAGCTAAACATGGGTTGTCACTGGTTCTTTCACCAGGAGAATGGTCCAAAACACGAGCAAATCAACCACACAACTGTTCAATGGAGGAATCGCCTTTTGATGGCCATTTAAGGCTGTAGACCTAAATCCCACAGAAGACCCAGCGAGGTGAGCTGAAGAGAATAGAGCATAAAAGAAGCCGTAGGAGGGATTCTGCGAAGTGCATTGGCCAAAGATCCCTCTCTCTCTCTAGAAGCTCCCATCTTGTGAAATGTCATAGAAGACTGAGTGTTCTCACTCTGGCAAACCCTTGATTGACAGCAGGGGTGCCACGCTAGGATTAAAGCACCGCTGGGAGAAAAGAGACAGCCGTCATGTTTTCTACGGAGTCCACGAGTAGCAGTAGAGGTTAGGGGAAGGGTTCTAGTAGTAGAAGCAGTAAATAATGCTGTTTAAGTATCTAAGTTTGCTTTGCCTCTACAGCACCTGAGCTGTAATTAATCTAGTTTGATGCACCGTGGTCTTCTCCGACTCAGACGTCTGACGACTCAGCACACACGGATCCAGAAAGCAGCCATTTAGAAGCTTGGATGATGGGATGCGTTTCCTGTCAATGTGAAACGGGTTTAATCAGGAGTCGTTCGGTTAGAACAGACAAGTTGGTGTCTTGTTAGTGCGTCTGTAGCTGTGGAACCCGAGAGCGAAGGGGAAACTGGGTTTTAGCCGACTCCCAGCGTAGAACGAGGGGAGTGGCAATTTATTAAATCTGCCACTCTGCCCGTCAGCAGAGAGAATTAATTTCTGAGAGGGTTCGTTTTAATGAATCCGACTGCCTACAATCAAATCTTTGGCACATTTTTATAGTGAGAAAAAGATGTGTAATGAATATAAAACGGAAGCAAGCTCCTTTTTTAAAAGAAAATCACGTTACATTTGGTTCTTCAGCATTATTTGGCTTTTGTTGTTGAGATTATTGACTTTGTTTTTAGACAATCTTATGTGAAACAGGGTTGCTTTTTCACACTTGATCAAAATCATTGTATTAATTGCATCTACAGCTGCAAGTACACAAGCAGCATGTAACGCTTCAAATAAAAAAACTGCAGTGTTTTGGACACGGGTCTTTGCTACATGTCTGAACGCTGCTTGGGAATAAACAGTTTAAGACACGTTTTATTTTTTCCATGACCACAAACAAATTACTTTTCCCCGTGCGATAAAATAGAATGAATTCGTAATACTTTTGAGTGGTTATATTTTTTGCAGCCACATTGTAGATGTAAAGTGCTATTTTTTTGTCTTCACCATATCCTTGTAAGATGCTGTTGAGACCGTACCTTGGGACAGTTGTTTGTCCAAGTACCTGCAGATCAGTCATATTTCAGTCACTCCTGCCTCAAACCACTCCTTGCAAATCTCCCCCATATTCTCAAATGGATTTTGCTTGACAATCCGGTCAAAGCTGTGGCTCTTGCTGGTGCACCCTTTCCTACCACACTTTTTCCTTCCCCTCAACTTTCTGTGAACGTGCTATAATTTCTTTTCCTCACCATATTAATTTCCTGTGATGGGGAATTCATTTTCTTTTTGCAATGATCATCAAAACCGAAAGAAATAAAGGCTTGAAAAATTGCGCTGCCTAATGAATCCATATAGTAGAAAACGGAAACAAGGGTATTGCATTTTTTCACATTTAGGTTTTTGCGCTTCAGTCGTACAGCCCTGTGCATTCCCTCATTTAACCAAGTTTGAAAGATTTTGTAAGCTTCTTGCCGGAGGAACTTTTTGTAAGATAAATGAACAGAGTTTGTAGTTCTAGCTTTAAACTCCTCTTAGATTTTTGCTGATGGGTCTTGTAATAAATTCACTGTCAAACGATAGCTACGATAGACATGGACACAGAAAGCCGACTCTTCAAGGCCAGTTTGACAGCAGAATTACAACTGATTTGTTTGTAGAACCGCTTTTTACACCAAGTCTAACAAGCATTCGTTTAAAGATCCAAAGTGCGGTTTCTTTTTCAGCGAGTCTGTAAGAATATAAAAGTTGTAAATGTTTGATAAGATTTTTACAAGTTAGAGCTCTCTCTGTGTTTCGAGGCTGCTCACAAAGCCGTCTTGATCACAGCACCAGTCCACATTCAGCAGTCGATAACGGCAGCGCACGTCAGTGAGTCCCAGCGCCCGGGCTCTATTAGCAGAGAAACATCACACAGAATAAATTCAGTCTACTCTGGAGAAGTGAATTTAGAGGTGCAGTTATACTGAACTTCAATAATTACATTCAGCACACTCACTGCAAAAGTGATGTTAAAATTGACGTGATCTTCAGTACATTCTCAAACCTTGCCTGTGGTCACATTTTCTTTCGTTCTTTCTTCCTATCCAGGTCATTTGGATGTTTTAGCCAGGCCTAGAAGGTCTTTGCTGGGAAGAAAATGAGTCAAACTTGCAACGCTTCTCTTTAGTCCAGGTTTGTGGAGAAAACAGAAGACTGTTGTCACATGGGAAACACAACCAGTACGAAATTCTCCAACTCCTTCAGCGTTACTGTCGGCCTTGTGGCAGCCTCCTTCACCACTTTTCACCTTCCCTAGAAATTGACTCAGAAGGAAATGTCAAGTGTTTTCTGCACTGAATTATAGAGAATTTATAACAGATGATTTTTTATATAATCTCCGTCCAGACCAATACCTTTGTACAATAAGATCTTAATAACACTGATTCTTTCTAACCTCTCTCGAAAGCATGGCTTTAGCTAAAGAACGCAAATGAGCAGTTGTCAGGAGAGCTGAAATTCATAGCAAGTGTACACTTGATAGCAGGTGTAAAACGAAGGAGACGAAACTGAATCAAAAAGTGCTTCCGGAAAGCATTGGTTTAAGAGTGTGGATGTTAAAACAAAAGTTTTATTTTTAGTTTTCCATCTGTTGTCTGAAATTGGAGAAAGCATGGCGCAACTCCAAACCTACCAAGACATGTCCGCCCACCTAAACTAAGAAGGAGAGCGTTAAGCAGAGAAGCAGCCAACAGGGCCCCTGGTAACTCAGGAAGAGGTGAGATCCGAACGGAACATTTCTTGGCCTGCCTGCATGTTTTGTGGAGGATCACTGAAACACGATCCCAACTGTGAAACCTGGTCACGGCAGCATGATGCTGTGGGGAGGCACAGGGAAGCTGGTCAGGGTTGAGGGGGAGAAGGATGGAGCGAAATACAAGGCACCCCCAGAAGCTAAGATACAGGTGCATCTCTTTTTATTTTTATTTTACAGGTGCATCTCAATAATTTGGAATATCAGTGACACAATTCTCTAAGTGAAACAAATTCTATAGAGTAATGAATCACAGACTGATGTTTTCAAGCCTTTATTTCCTAAGTATAATTTTCCACTTACAGCTAAAGAAAAGATGTTTCAGATTAGAATGAGACATCAGACCAATAAAAAGCATTTTAATACAGAAAATGTGGCCTTCATGAAATGTATGGTAAATACCTGTTTTTTAATAAAAGGGTATTTTTAATCTGACAAGTTTATTGGAACACATTGTAATTAACTGAGATGTACCTGTATGGTCCAGTCAAAGTCCAGCTTGGAATAAAATGGAGAATTTCTGATGAAACCTGAAAATTTCTCTTCAGACGTTCTCCACCCAGAATGAACTCGAGTTATTTTGCAAAAAAAAAAAAAAAGAAATAAAAAAAAAATCTTTTGAATGAGACCAAAACCTTCAAAGCTGCTTGATCTCTACCCAAGAATACATGCAGCAGTAATTGCAGTGAAAGGCTTTTCTATGAAGTATTCACTCATGGAGGCTGAATACAGATTCCTGTCACATTTTTCAGACTTTGTTTGTCTATCACACCTATTCACAATATAACAAATTGAACTGTGTGATTGTAATTTGACAGAATGTGAGAAACAGTTGTGACATATCACATGCCATTCCAGCATACTGCAGTCCTGCAATCACACTTCAGCCAGACCTCTTTCTTTCTTTCTTGAATTTTAATGGGAAACTTTATGCAGTAGATTAATCATGCACGGGGAAGTAGCCTAATAGTTACTATGATGTAGAAATAGTTCATTAGTTGCAATGAGACGACTAGCTTAACTGTGTATGTAAAGGCCTCTCAAAGACTAATTCATTGAAGAATCTAACTGATTTTTAAATCAGAGAGAGATTAGAGGGTAGCCTGTCTCTTGGTTATTTTTTTTTTGTCCTTTCACGAGACTGGTTAGTTCACATACTTCTCACAGTCTTATGACCGACTTAAAAGAAACATGGCACGCATCTTAAAAGCTCATGCGAGCAGTGAAAGACATGGCAGACAGCGGGATCACTGGTTCAAACAGGTTTTAATCCATATTTCAGAGACATTAAATATTTAAAAACAATGGAACTGCATCACAACTTTTTGATCATTATCATCACATAGAACAACTTCATTATAAAAAAGAACCATAGAAAAAAAGGCCCAAAAGATAGCACTGGTAGAAAAAGAAAAACAGTGGAGGCTGTGCAACACATTTGAAGCTACAACACAAACCATGTCGGACAGATGTGCTCTCCGTGGTGTTCTGCACAGCTCTTTGTTTAGTTTAGCCAGTGGTTTTAAGATAAGATCCACTCAGATCTGTATGGCTGCATCAGAGTCACCATGCTGCTGCTGCAAAACCCCTGGTGGCTGGTCTGGATTATTCAAGTGGAGTCAGAAATGAACTCCGTTCAGGTATGGGCTGACCGTTAGACGGCATGAGTTTGGGTCGCAATCACTAGTTTGTTGGCGCGTAAGTTTGGCCATAAAATCTGCTGTATTCTACAGTAAATGGCAAATGGACTAGAAGAAACTTTAGCAGCTTTTATCTATATCGGCACAATAAATATTACATTTTCCACAGTTTAATTTCACTGCAACAAATGAAATTTAAAATAAAAAATGGGTCAGTTTGATGAGGGCCAGAATCATTTTCAGCATACTTTCATTGGTAAGTTTCAAATGAAACACAAAAATGCTACATAAAGCAATTTACACAATAATCCCCATTACCCTGGAACCTAAGGGGCAGGTTATTTACTTAAAAGCTGTCTAGAACGGCCAAATCTTGACTGATGGGGAACAAGATGGGAAATTTAGTTTTGTTTCTTTTTTGCCAACATATGATTTTATGTAATTTTCGATAATCTACTTGTATTCTTTTGTAAGGAAATGTGGTTCTGTACTATATTTTTTGATATATTTAGTAAGATCGCTGCCTAAAGCCTTTTCGTACATACCTCACAATAGCTACCATCACGTATCGGTTGACTTTTCATTGTGGTCTAAGTATTTGTTGAATTATGGAGATGGATGCTCATCAAAGTGACAATTATTTTTGCTCTGATCCTTGTTTGAGCCAGGTGACCAAAAATATGACCAATTGTGTCCTTCTGTTGGATCTCCTGTCCTATAACTATATTTCCCTAAAGTAGACTTATAGTGAGTAGAGAATAGAAAATCTCTTTAAACTGGGGTTTGTCCACCCCACTAACCCCCTTGTGAAAATCTCCACTTGTGGCGACACCGATCCACTTCCTGTTCACTAAAATGTCAGAGTATGAATTTCTTTTTTTTTTAGAAGGACTTGCCGGGTCCATGTCGTGCTTTGGCCCTCTGGACTCAATATGTATATCTTTGTTTTTGACCGTCACGTTATTATATAATTAGTTTGTTTTATTAAGTTACTAAGGTGGTCGTTGAAAGGGGTCAAACCTTAATAACATTTCCTTAAATCCAACCAGGATGTGAGGGAACCGAACAAAATGGAAAACGTAACATCTGAAGCCAACTCAGCACTGGACATGAACCCCAGTGTCCTGAGTGGAAGCGTAATACAATTCATTCACTGTCTAAGGCTATTTTGGGGAGTCTTCTTTATGCTTTGTCTGTGATTTAATGAAATGGAAACTACTATCAGAGAAAGTAGTCACAGCTGGAGAGATCATCAAAATATTAGCGCCTTGACACCATCTGCTATCAACAAGCATTAAACCTTCCATTGTAATTATTGCAAAAATAATGTTTTCTTGTTTCTACTGCCTTTCATAAATATGTTGACAACTGTGATAATGCAACAGGAACTAATGAGATCTGTAATGAGATGCCAACAGTATATAACGGGGCAAGCTGAGCAAGGCTGTCTCCAAAACGTTTTAGGGAACACACAAATATTCCCATTGCATTACATAAACACGATTTGCTGCTTTAGTTCAACGATTATCATGTGCGCTACGTCACGAACATTTAACGAGGAGCCGTGTTCTCTTCGGGCACCCAGTGCAAACTTTGGGAACTTTTTCTACCCCAGCTAAATAACATGGACTGAACAAAAATAACACGAGATGCATTTTTTTAACCCGACTAAACCCAAATAACCGTTGAACTAGACAGCGTCCGTCTGGATCATTTACTGACGTTACAGGTGACGCCTAAACTTTTTTTAATTTGTTGTCTTTTACAGATTGTTGGCTAACGGGAGCACTCCTGATCTCGGTCTTAGCTCATAAGTGGATTTTGAGCAGGAAAAAGGATTTATTATCCAAACTGATCTTTGGCAAACTCTTTCAGATTTTCATATAAACGTCCTTTTTTTTAAGAAACACGCTGCTTAAAGAAAACAAAAAAGAGGTCTGGTCAGTACAGTGGGGGAGCGGGTTGCTAATCTGTGTCTGCTGTTTTGGTCTTAATGAAACTAGCAAGCAAATTATTCCAGTTTATTACTGAATGTACAGAAAGGCAGAAATACGGTTTCTACGCATCTTCAAGTGTTGTTGAGTTGTTCTTGAATGTCCAGACAGCCACCATTAGTTGCGCGAATTCAAAGCAGCTAGATTCAGGCGACGCGAAAAATTCACACGTTCAGCAACCTACGCAACACAAAATAGACTGTTTTTCTTTTTTTTTCTCTTTTCGTCTTTCTCCAAATGGACACAAGCAATTGTTGGTCTGAGGCTACCGTTTATTGCATGCAATGATTTTTAAAGTTTCAGGCATTTCAGACAAAACCGAAACTCCGTCAAATCATCAACAGAACAAAATACAGCAACGGATGCTAATTCAACACGTTTAAACACACGCCTTTTTTTTTTTTCTCCCCCCATCTTAAAGCCAAAACCTGACGTCATCATAACGCCAGTAAAAAAGCTTATGGAGACATCTGATTTCACGAAGAAAAAAAAAAAAGAAATCTCATATTTATACCAATATGGTATGGAAAATTATTTAGATTCATTCTTTGTTTTTAAATAAATAGATCAATTCCAACTGGACACAAATAGAGGCACTTGAGTTTCTTTCTTTCTTTTTTTCACATCAAAGTAAAAACTCCTTCCCACATCCACGTCGTCCTTTCACGCACATTCAGGCATGGTGAAATGTCCCCAAACTGATGAAACTCATGCTGGATGTGCTGGATTCATGGAAAGCCTTACGAGTAGATTCTAAGCTTTTGTAGCACAGTAAGCAACAGAGGAAAATCACACGGAAACAGTGGGGACTCTTCTTTTGAAAGTACCACAAAGAGTTAAAAATCACTTCAGTTTTGGGGCTGTGTAAATGCAGCCATAGCCTGTGCATGGACACACACACACACACACACACACACACACACACACACACACACACACACACACACACACACACACACACACACACACACACACACACACACACACACACACACACATGAATGAGCCACACTCAGTATTCATTCTTTCACATTCACTCATTCACAAGACACAAAAAAATAATGAACCCCCCCCAATACACTGCTTCCAGGTGTCACAATCTGTACAGTATATTACACAAACATCATTATTGTTCAGCAACGATTTAGATAGACTCGACAATCAGCTGTACACGTATACACACCAACGACACAACACGACAAATGTTGGGAAACGACTAGAAGATGATCCAGCAGATGATCTGATCTCATTAAGTGCCGTACAAAGTCGCCGACTCGCTCCGACGTCGGGGCCAGAGGAGCAGACGTGAGATCTTCCTCGTTCGCTCGCTCTGCACGTGGGTGGGGGCTTAATTGGAGCCAAATCATACTGAGTCTTGTAGTTTCCCCCCCCCTTTTTGTGAGTGTTTGACACCTTAGTGGGTGGGTTACTATGGGAACTAGAACTGGGCAGAAATTTCACCAAAAAAAGCCCGTAACCAGCAAAGGAGATGCTGAGTTTGATGGAAGCAAGCCCTCGTTTGGAGGGGCGAGTAAACAGAGAGCTTGTTTTGTTGCTGTTCACTCCCTAACTTTCTGTTCACCTGGAAGCAGCTTGCTTGACTGGAAAAGACGACTCTGTTCTAACATGAACTGAGGGCCCAACATGTCTGCTCACATCCTTTATCTGGTTCACTGCTAAATTTTAGGGATCGAGGCAAAAAACATCGAACGTCTCTGCCGTTAAATCAGGCTTTACACCGTAATGACGGAGGAAGAGGAAGAGGAAGGCATCAGCGTTTTGTTTGGGAGGCCCCTGGAAATAAATGGCACTGTTGGTACTTAATGACCAACGGGCAAAAAGGCCATCGGTGTCCACTTTTGTCATGAAAAGAAATCACTGTGCTAATCCCATAGTATTTGATCAATAATGTGAGCGTGGTTTCCAGCAGCAGTGACGTGCACTGAACTATAACAAAACTATAAATATGTAATGAAGTGGGAATATCCACTGCAGGATTTGACACAATGCAATATTTTAAAGAAGTTAATAAAAGAAAGGAAAGAAAAACAACAAATTTAGCTTCTTGTTCGTTTTTGTCTATGACATCACAAGAGGCCCAATAAACCAGCTGGTCACCTTGCATTAGTAAACTCTACTGCAGAAGCAGCTACTTTTGTGAGATGTGGACATCAGATGTAAAGCGGTTAAGAAGCAACGGGTTCGTCTCAACATGTCTGACTCCCAACAAGTTTGGCTGATTCCAGACCAGGATGGCTACTGCTGAGGATGGGGAGGCCGAAGCTAACAGTGAAGAGGAAGATGATGATCATAAGAAATTTAACAGGTAGGAACGTGTTTATATTTCTGTTAGATTTTTTCCTATCTGATTGACTTCTGTGGATATTCGCCACTCGCAAAATCAGTGGATGATGTTTTGCAGGTGGATTAGGTTTGAAATGGCGACAGAACAGCAGCACTTCCCGCACTCTGAACTAAGATTACCGTAGTTTACCCAAACAACTGTGCTCTTTCTGACGTGATAAGACGTCTTTTAACATGCTTCTGGGTGAAGCTAACTCTGAACATTGATATCTGCCTGCAAGGCGAAAGTTGCTGACGCAGCAGTTTCCCAGGAAACACGGATGGGACTTGAGAAATCATCTTAACGGAGCGCATCAACGTGGCTCAAAATGATCTTTTAAGATCTGTCATCATTAAACCTGTCTACTCTGGTCCCTTTCACGGTCTGCTTCAACGCCTTTTATTTTTCCCAGATTTTCCTGAAGTTCTCGCTGTGATCTACATACAGCTCGGACTTGTTTTCGCCATTCAGAAAACTGGCAAAGATCTCTAAAGGAGTTTAGATTAGAAATTCTTTAGAGATAAAAAAAAAATGCCCCAATAAGAAAGAAAAACACACAAAAACAACCCTTAACGTTCTTATGCCTGATGTGATGTCATCAGAGGAGATTTGGTTTTGAGAGCATAAATTTTATCTCGACTGAATAACTTACAACAAAATGGCAAAACAAATTATGACGTGTCTGTCAAAAATAAAGTCAATTTGATTGATTTTACTGCAAAATGTGGCTAGTAGCTTTGAGCCTAATTTAGGAAACAGTGTCATTTACTTCCTTGTCCTTCTCTCATGCTATTACAGATTTATTGTACACAGTCGGATTTGTACCATAAGTGCTAGATACTTATTTTGGAATACGTTTACTTTCGCTCTAATTATTAGGGGGGAAAAAATCTCGAGTGAAGCGTTTTTTTCCCCCCCAAAGCAATCTGTCAGCAGTCGTGCTGCAGGCAGAACAGAGCATTTCCCTCCGGTCGGGACACAACGGTGGCAGGTTGGGCCTTCAGCTTGTCGTCTTGTTTCGGAGGATCTCTCTCTGAGGACTAAAACTGAAGTAGAGGACTGAGTTCAGCCTGCTTTGATTCTGCCTCAGGGATCACAGCCTGGCCTTTTCCCTCACCAGTGTGGTCCTTATCTGATGGATTGGACTGCTACTTTTCCAGCTGGATCAATATCAGCCTGAGGCTTTAAATCCAGACCCAATCACTGACACATTTCTGCTCCTCTGCTGGGCTTGATGAGCCTATGTTGAGCTCTTTGGCCACATTTAGCTGCCTTAATCACATCAGCCGCTCACTTATCTGCTAGAAAATGATCCCGTCTTAGTAAAAATCACTTTTTACCTTCCGCTCTTCTTTTTGTTCATCACTCTATTGAAAGGGAGGGTTTTTGGGGGTGTGCTGTGACTCCTCAGGAGTTTAAGCTACCTGCGCTGACTCTCTGCTGCAGCCGCTCGAAAAAGCAGCGTCCGCCAAATGTCTGACTCGCTAATCTGTGTCCCCGGCCCCAGTTCCTGTTAAGCCCTGACTGCGGGTGAATTTCAGCCCAATTAAGAGACTCAGCCTACACCGCCATGTTGGCGTGTGCGGAGCTGGGTCGTTTGAGGGATCGCGGTGGGAAGTGAAGCTTCCTTCTGAGTCTCTCCTCAGCTGTTATCCCAGCTCTAGCTCCCAGGCCCGTTTCTTTTATTTGCTTTTTCACTTTTCATTTTATTTGGGCTTTGCTTCAGTCTTTACAACAGCTGAGCCTCTGTGCGGAGCCAGTGCAGTCCCTGCCTGATGTAGCGCACCAGCCCAGTCATGCTGCTCTGCTGACTTAACGGCTCCATCGCCGAGTCCAGGTCCTGGAAGAAGTCTGCAGGAGAGAAGAGGAGGAGGAGGGAACGGTTCAGCTTCCAGCAACAACCCTACAATTAGAGCTAAAACCCATTCATGTTTAAATAGCCCAGTTAAAGTCCAAAACCAAACCACTGAAACCAAATCTGACGGAGTACCAGGGTCACTTGGAGAAAAGAAAAATGATTGAAGAAGTATTTTGATTTCTTACCTGTTTTAAGATTAAACTTCAAATAATAAAAATGTGGAATTGTAAATCAATGATAAAGTCAAAATATTGAGGATAAAGTTGCTATGTCAGTTAAATCAAGCTTTATATATAGAGCGCTTTATGCACCCGACGTGGCCAGGACCAAAGAATAAAATACATAAAAACGTCAAAATTCAACTTTAACCATTACACTAAAACTCTGGCATCTCTGGCACGATAAGTTAAGTGAGGCGCAAACACTCGTGATGCATACAACCTGACAAACATGCATTTAAACCTGTTAAATTAAACAGATAGATTAGCATAAACCAATACACTAGAAAATCCCTTTTATACAAGCTAAATGTAATTATTTTTTTTTTTACATAAAATTACAAATAAAGGCTCGCTCATCATGTTCATTTATTGAACAGAAAAGCTTCACATCAATCCTTCAGTGAGCTACCAAGGACAACCAAAACTAGATTAATATTTGCTTTTAGTTTACATTTTCCTATGTTTTATTTTGTTAAAATGTTCCTACATTTTATTCCAACTGTTTGTTTTACATGCTTTTAATCGGTTTCTAACTTCCAATGTTTTAATCATGTAAAGCACTTTGCATTGTTCTTGCACTGAAATGTGCTATACAAATAAATCTGTAAAGGTAACATGTGCAATTCCAATATTTTGATTGGACGATCAGAGCTTGGGGCCAGAGGATTTGTGCCCCACTGCTGTCTACTGAGAGCGTGTTGGGCATGCGCACTGCGATTTCAGATGTTCATTGTTTAAACAAACGTTGGCGGGCCGGCCCCAATATCAAGACGCCTCAAGAGGATTTAACCTACTGAGCTTGTCAGTTTTCTGGCAGACTTAGATATAAAGAGACAAATTTTTCTAACAGAATTTTATTGGTTAGGGAATCAGTCTTTTTTACAATATTACTCTATATAGAAAAATGCTGTGTAAACGAGGCACTAATTTCATACCAGGGATGCCCATCTCCGTTTAGACACGTCTTTTCTGAATCCAGCCTGAATCAGATAAATGTCTCGTGACCGGCCCCCGCAGAGCTGATTGACTGAAGGCTGAAGACAGATCTTAGCCATTTGATTCAGCTGTGTTGGAGAAGGAATGCATCTAAAAGTTGAAGGACTCTCAAGGTCTGGACTTGGGTGCCGCTGCTTTATACTTTAGAACCAGTTTTAATATTCCTTGTCTTATAGCATGTAAATACCCCATTGACTCACAGTCAGCACGTAGGCTCTCGCTATGCATAACAAACCTGGTTGGAAAGGACACAGCAGTTTCAGCGCTCCTCCTTTGGTTCAAGATATTATCTCCACTTCATTCTCAACGGTTGGACCTTGGTCTGCAACTAAAAGAGTAACTAAAACATCCAAATGATTTTGTCCTCTGAGCAACCCTGATACTTTTCTACGATTAAGAATCTGTGGCACCAGGTTAAAGTTGGTGTTCGGACACTCCGTTCAACCCGACTGAGCCCGATCCGTCGATGAAGGAATGATGGGCAAATATGTCAGTTTCTAGATGTGCAAAGCTGGTGGAAACAAACCATAAAAGACCCGAGGAAAAGAAGCTCGAGGGCTTTAAATTTTTTTTTTAAAGGCACCGCAACTTTAAACTTGCTCTAGTATTAACACGTCTACCAAAGCATTCCTGGCTTTGTTGGGAAGGTAGCCATAAACAGGAAACCGTTTGAATCTTTACTGCTGCTTATTTTAATGATTATTCACTAGTGGTCATCTTAGTCTGTGCAAACAGATTTCCAATAAAATTGGCAACAGGTTGAAAAACTTTATCACCATTTCTGGAAAACAGTTTTGCATCTTTACTATAAATATAAATGTGGCCATTTGTTTTAATCATGCAGTTCTCATTTCAACCTGGCTGCCTCCTTTTCTTAAATTGTTACTCTGGATTTAGAGCGTTTCTCCAGCTTCTCTTCTCCCGCTAAGTGAGTGTGACCTAAATTTTAACCAGATCATAAAAGCTTTTCTATTTGCTCATCTAAGCGCCTGCTGTCAGGTGGGAGTTCAGACACCCCAGGAGCGCCGCTTTTCCAACCGCTGCAGAGTTAGAAGCTCGGTACAAGCAGTAAAACACGCTGTGGAGCAAAAAAAAAAAAAACCAAAAAAACAAAACAGCAATGGAACATCTCTGCTGCGATGAACCAACGGCAGAAAACATTTGACACGTTTTAAGATTCGCAGATGTTACTGAGCGGATGTGTAAAGACGGGGGCCGTCCTGCGTCTCTGTGGTCCTACCTCTGCTGTCGCCTGCCAGTCTGTCGGCCGTCTCCCAGTGCTCATAGCTCCTCAGGATGTTGTTGGTGATGTTAACATGACTGGCGGCCATGTGGTGGATCCGCTGGGGAATCGCCACGCTACCAGATGACCCTGATGCACCCCCTCCTCCTCCTGGCGCCCCTCCGCCGCTGGCAGGTGAGGGGCTGAGAGAGAGGGGCGACGGAGTCCCGTTGACCCTGGAAAACACACAGACAGGCGGTAAATCCCAGTGACATCCTGGGAACCGAACGGGGAGCCTCTTTATGCTGCAGGGGCCTCTGAGTTATGCAAAGAGGAGGGGGAAAAAAAAGGATTTAAACCCTCCATTGTGTTTAAACTATATTGCACCTCAGTGAGGTTTTATTACAGCTACAGTGCCTCGCAATAGAATCGTCTCTTTACATTTTATGCATTTTATTTTAGGTGACAGGGCAAAGTAAAGTATTGCATAAATGTGACGTGGAAAGTAAAAGATGCATATTTTTAATATTCAAAAATAAATAAAAAATGAATTTATGATCAGGGTCATCTGAGTAGGAAGGCAACAGTTGCTCTCTCAGGTTCATTACAGAGCATCAGGAAGGCCAAGGAACACAGCAGACGGGCCAGGGAGGAGTTTAAAAAATGGTTAAATCATAAAACCACACCCCAAGATTTGGGCATCTAGCAAAGCGTCAATCCATGATGCAGGAACGGATAGAGTACGGCCAGGACATCGCTGTCACGTAGGCCAGGCAAGGAGCGCATTAAGCAGAGAAGAAGGGCGTAATAATCTGTTGACAAGACGACGATTAATCGTGTTCATTACAAATTTCACCTTTGAGGAAGGTTGTTGGAAAAGAAACCCACAAGACGTTCAGTTTGCAGTTTCCCAGCCACCCAGGGAACAACGTGCTTTGGTCCCTGCGTGGTACAAAGCTTTTTTTTTTCAGCATGTAAAAAACTAACCGCAAAAAAAGCCCAAAAAACACAGCTGTGCACCTCACCCTTAGTCCTCCATCCCCACAATGTAACAGAGAGGTGACACCATCATGCATGGGAAAGCTTTTGCTCAGGGGAAATGAGAAACCTGGTCCGAGTTGATTAGAGGATGGATGGCGCTCACAAATCCTGGAAGAAACCCTGTTGGAGACTGTGACCCTGACCATTGAGCCAGAACTACAAACCAAGTGGTTTAGAACTACGGTATCCATGTTTTTTCTACCTGTGGAACATAAACATGAAATATTCTTAATGAAATAAACAAAATAGTATAATACTTGCAGAAAAGGGGAACCGAAACATTAGAAAAGCTCTTTTTTCTCCTATTAAAGGGAAGGAATCGAGTTATTACATTCATGAGTCCATTTTTTTGCTATTTGTTAATCTCAAAATGAATTTTTAGTCAATGTTCAGCAACCAGAGCGGGAAAAAAAAAAGCTTGCTGTATTTAGCCAAATTTAATGAATGGATGTGTCTAGGTCTGTTTTTGTGGTGAAGTCACTGGATGGTTGCAGTGTCTAAAGGGTGACCTTTGGACACCGATAGTTTAGATTAAAGCCTTTCCATGTGCCAGAATGGTCCAGTCAAGGTCAAGACCCCAAACCAATTGAAGATCTATGGTAAGACTTGAAAATCGATGATTGCAAACGTTTTCCATCCAGTCTGACTGAGCCTGGGCTGTTTTGGAAAAAAAAAACAATGGGGAGAAATTTGTGTGCCTGGTTTTGAGAGGCTGACAGAAACAAACCCCAAAAGACTTTTAACTGCATCTGTAGGAATAGTTGGTTCGACAAAACATTTACTTAGGGAAGTTGAGTACAAACACTCCGTATTTTCAGATTTTTATTTATCAGCCTTCTTTCCATTTTCAGTCCTGAACTAATCTGTGGCAGTCTATCACATGAAATCAGATTAAATACGCTGAGGCGTGACATGTCGTAACGTGACAAGATGTGGTAATGTTCAATCAGTAGCTCATCAACAAAAAACTAAATTCCCACAGTTCTCTGTCTAAAAAATGTAAGATCTGTCACTATTTTTTTTAATAAATCCAACATGAGTGGAAGAATCTTATCTAGTAGTAATCATGATGCACTCATTCAGTTACATTTGGCATATCCTCTGGTTGGTTAGCAGCCTCAGCACAGCAGTTTTGCCTTTAGTGGGGGGTGGGGGGGTCTGCTTTAAATCTATCAGAAGATGGAGAAGGTGGCAGCCGCTCTGATATTCACAGCAAACTAACATCAGACATGTCAGAACAAATCGCTCTTCCTGTGTAGCACGGCAGGGTGCGGGTCTTTGGCAGTGATGTAACGTCTGTGATGTGGCCTTGACCCTCACTGACCCACAACTTGCGTCTAATTCAGTACCACCGCTCCGGCACGTCCACATACACACATGGAGCAAGCTCCAATCCTGCTGCTGTGCAGCATCAGAGCTGTCCAAAGTCATTAGTTTCACATCCGCGACTCCTGCACGCCTCTCCTCCTCCATCCATCATCACTGCCTCCATCACTCCTCCTCGTCGGACGCTCAGCAGCCCTTCCAGTCTTCTCCTTCTCACATCTACAACAAATCAATCCCTTTATTTGCTTCCTGAGGGGTTTGTTTGAGCAAGTGGCTGTCATGGGGCGCCTCGGAAAGCCGCAGCAGAGCTCCGGTGAATTATAAATTCTCAATTATCGAGGTGAACCAAGGGGCTGATACTTGTTGGTGTGCGTGGCTACTCACTTTCCGTTGGTCCTCCAAGGAGAGGGGGCTTGATGGGAAGTCTTTGCTGAATTCTGGATGACAAAAACACAATTTTATTAATGCATGATGTTTACGGCTGAGCAGCAGTGGAAAAACAAGTTAGACTCTTAGGAGAAAGCAAAAAATGCAACAGATGAAGACAAAGTGTAGGTAAATGTTGAGTCAGAGAGCTTTGGAAAATGTTTTTTTTTATTTATTTATTTTGCCACACAATCATTTAATAATCATTAATAAATTATTAAACTGTGTAATAATTAAACAACTAATTTAAAATCAGATTGGAAATTATAAAAACGCCCCCAAATATTACATTTATCACAAATATAGAATGAAGTTATAATAATTTAGAAAAGGTAATGCTTGCTTAACCTGTGTATGAAATGGAAATGAAAATACTCTGAAGTTATTTGTACAAAGCGGTCTTTTTGATTTCTTGTCTTTATTCTTAATTTAGGGTGTAAGAAAATCAGTGAATAGGAAACAAAAGACCTGAAACGTGTCAAACCATGCAGCTTTGTCTCTGAGACCGAGCTCCGTTTTTCCATCCATTTTCTAACACGTCTATCCCTTGTGTGCTGGTGCCTATCTCCAGCTGAGACAGAGCTCATTTATGGTTATATTTTAGATCGGAAACTTGTGTGCAAAGACAAGCTGAATTTCCCCCAAATTAAATCTGGAACTCTGGAAATGTAAAGTGGAGACTAATATTCAGATAAATGTCCCTTATAATGAACTAATGGATGTGCTTTGCTGGCAGTGACCCTGGAACATTGCACAAAATGGGTGGAAAGGACTACCTCCAAATTCTTCAACTTTCCTTCAAATCAAGAGCGTATGGGTTAGAGGGGATGACGTTGTTGTCTGTTCAACAACAGAAAACAGAATTCTGTCTTTCACACAGCTCAGTAATTGAAAATACTCATTTATTCATAAACGTCTAAAATAGTTTAGCAGTATATCTATCTTATGCCGTTTAAAACAGCTATTGGAGATTCAGTTGAAGGATATTTTTCTTGGCCTGGGGGTCATCATCAGTGCCTGAACAGCTCGGTCTCAGATAAGCAAAAGATAATGAACAGAAGGATGAAACAAGTTAACGTTGAGCTTCTGGAATGGCCCTGAGATCAACTTTTGGATAAGTGACTATGTTTAAAGTTTAACTTTATGTTAGGAAACCAACCAAGCTTTACAATTTCTGAAGTTGTCCCACAACCAGACAGAATTTTGTCAGGAAATTGCTACATTTCCCTTTGGTTCTTTACCAAGGACATCCCAGTCAGACCCCAGGGCAGAGACAGCAATCACTAGACTGACCATAAATCCCTTCTGGACCTGGAAACAATTTGGGATTTCCCAGAATGAGCTGGGTACGACGGATGTCCTAGTTTAGTAGTTTCATTCGTAAACCTGTTATCTCTGTGATCCAATCTAGAGTAAGTCAAAGACAATGGATAGATCTACACTGGTAATTTTGACACAGAAACTGTAAACTTATATTTTTCAGGATAGACTATAATGCACTGTGGCCTTAACTGACTAAGCTTACTAACATTGGCAGGCTAACGCTAATGTCCACATGGTTACTTTCAGACTCGTTGAAGATTAATAAGTGGGGTACTCTCCTTGACATTTTGTTCATGTGAAGAGGCTCACTGCCTGAGCTAAAGAGTTTGGGATAAAAAAGAAATTGAGTGCTGTGTACAAGAAAGGAAGCTGAAAATCACTGCGGCTGAACCCAAACAAGGGAAAGAAAACTTGTGTGTTCCAACATTGAAAGCAGGTCCTACTTCAACAAAGAGCTCACTTCCTACCAGTTGTATACATGTTACACCAGAGTACACTGCTTTGAAAAAAGATAACTTCCATTTCCTTTTCTTACATTAGATGTCTCAGATAATCAGCTAGTTTTGATATAATGCCTAATATAATGTAACAAAATCTAATTACATTCAAAATGCAGTCTTCAAATGATGTGAAAAAGTAATCACCCCCTAACCATAATTGATGGTGGTGTCATTGGCAGGAACAATGGTAAACATCGTTTATCTGTCTTCTATATGAAGACGTACTGTCGGTGAAGGAGGAGTAGTAAACAAGCAAGGATGACCGTAGATCATTCTATTAGAGTCTATAGCGGGGCAGCTATTATTACCACGTGGAGTGGAGATAATTCTGAGGGAGTGCAGACTCAGAAGTGATGCGGAGGTTGAAGGCTTTCTTCTGGACAGGAAAGTTAATTTAATATAACAGTGATGTCTATTTTGGCATTATGTTAGAAACAGGGCAGTGTAGTCCAGTAACTACTCTGTCCTCCTGGCAGAGACGATTTGTTTTGTTCACCTCTCTCTCCATGAGAGGGAGAGAGAGACGAAGGATGTGTATGTGTGTACGCGGAGGGATATCAGCCGGCCCGCTCACTGTCTGTAATACAGCAGCAAGAGCGCACTGATCTCTTCCCTCGTGTTTGCTTATTTTAGAGCCCGAATAAGCGACTGCAGGTTCAGAAACGAGCCCAAAATAATGTGACTCATGGAATTTACAAACAACTTTAGAAAAAAACAAGCAGACTTAACAACAATCACCGTAGCTATTAGCTATTAGCAGTGGCTAATACATGGAGGACATGTTGACATTGTCAAACTTATTAAACTCCAAGGCTTCCATAGTAGCTATTACGGCAAAGTTGCAAGGAAGCTTAGCACCATCTCTCTTTCTTATTGTGTAATCATGAACACTGACCCTAACTGAGGCAAGGGAGGACTGCAGTGCTTTTAGAGTCTTTTTGGTAGGCCGGTCAATTTTAGGAAGGTTCACCACGGTGGCATAATTGTTTCATTTGTGGATAATAACTCTCTCTGTTGTTTACTTTTTTCCCAAAGCATTAGAAATTATTTCATAACTGATGGATATCAATGCATTTGTTTATCATCTGTTTTTTTTAATTTCTTTATATCAGGTCATGTTTTGTTGCCTTTTAGGATCTTGACAGATTCTATTTAAGCTAATTCTTGATTTTACTGGAAAGGCAGTAATCAGGCCGAGATGCGTCTGGTGTAGCTGTGTTTGATCACAATTAACTCATGATTTAAAAAAAGCAGGCTATTACTTTGACACAGCACCAGAATGGTTTGGACAGCTTTTTCTTCCTAAAAAATTAATTATGTTTTTAAAACTGCACTTTGTGTTTTTTTTTCTGTGATGAAAAAAAATGTTTTAGTCAAGTTTAGAAGACAGAACCCTAAATTCAACCACAAAACCATAGATTTCTCAGTCCCAAGAATTAAAAGGTCTTTGCAATTAGATCAGTTTCAAACTTATCATTATTCTTTTTTAAATGCTAATTTCCTGTCGCTCTGGAAAATGAGGCTGTAACTTCTGAGAAACGTTAGCTGGGTAAATGAGTTACAGAACTGCTTTGACTGTTGTTATGCAAAATGAACCGCTCTGACTCTGTCAACACACCCCGTATGTAAACAGCCTGCGCACATATGCGCAGCTAAACCCCCTGTCAGTTCCTTCCCAGAAATCCAATCCCATCAGTGTAAAATGCAGAACTGTGATAATGACATCCTCAGTAATTAATTCAACTAAACGTAATTAATCAAAACAAGCACATTAAACCGCAACAATCCACTGCAATGATGGATGGAGCTAATTAGTGCATTAATATTAAAGAAAAAGAATGGAATTTCACAACGGCATGCAAAATTAATGCACAGACGGCATGAAAATGGATCTGAAATGTGTGTGAGGGACTGCAGTTGGCCCTGCACCGTCTGTCACGCAGGCAGACGATGAGAGACACGGGAAGGAAATAAACTCGGTGTCCAATTGTGTGTGTTCAATTGTTACCTTGAAGTACTCCATGAGCGAGCGCGAGTACTTGACAGCGTGGTCTTTCTTCAGATGGAACATCCTCAGATACAGCAGAGACAGACAGCGGTTACTATGGGAACACAAACATTAGGAGGCGGATGAATCCTCTGTACAGATTCCCGTTAAAGCTTTGTGCTCAATGTTAGGTTCATGCTTTCCACACAGAACGCGCAGACTTCATACTGGCCCTCAAATACATGAGGGGTCAGGGAGACTTTTAGAGAGGAGAGTGTGGGAAACACCACTGTCCATACTTACTGACAATAATGATAAAGATGCGGCCTTAATATTTTTTCAACCTTTACTTTATCTGTATAGTCTCACTATAAAAATGTGAAAAAGGCAATATTTTATGTCATCAATTGGGGAAAAAAAAATCTGTGTAAAGAAATAATAGTTGACATGCATGCTGGCTGTTTTGGGAAAAGCCTTTTTTGTCCTACCATCAGAAATACAGTATATGGATTTGCACAGGGCAGTTATCAGACATCCAATATTCAGAGGTGCTATGAGAGCACAGATGGTATCAGCTACCCCTATACGGTTTTCATCTATTTGTAATTACAGCTTTTTAAAATTTGTTCTAACATCTGAAGTTCAGATATGCTTTTACATGTATTTATATTTTGTTACATAGTTTGATATCTGAAGAGGATGTCATGAATCTAAACTTGTTGTTTTTTTCCAACTGGGTTCCTAACTTGAACTGGTAATTTCTACTATTTCTGGTGGGTTAAGTGTGAAACAAACACTTCAGGTGGGTTTAGTGTGAAACAATGGATGAAAATGTGTGAAAGCTCCTCACGCCTACTGCTAAGTACAGTGGAGGATGTGTAATGCTGTGTGTGTCTTGTTCTTCTGAAGGCCACGAGAAATTAGCTCATATTTTAAAGATACAAGGACATATAAAAATGAAAATTTTGTGGACTCGACCAGGAAATTGATGGGTCATTATTGGGTGTTTCAGCAACATAATGCAATATGAAGATTAAAATCTTTGTATTCTTGCTATTAGAATCTACATTCACTGGAGATAGTTAATCTTATAGATATAAATGTAGGTATTTATTGTACAAATAAGCTAAATTTGTCAAGTTTAACCACTAGGTGGTAAGGTTCTTTAAATATGAACCTGGTATTCGTTGAATTTGCTTCAAAAGGCATTAATGGTATGCATTCATCACATTGGATTTGTACTGGTTTGAAAGGGAACAGTCCACAAGACATTGTGTATAGAATTCATAAAACTAATTTCTCATTTCAAGACAAAAGTATTAAAGGTATTTTTTTTCTAAAAAGGCATGCAAATAAATAGAAAATACATTTTTAAGATGTATGAGTCCATGCTGGCAGTTCCTGAAAATATACTCTTAGAATCTTCAAAGCTCTTTGCTCCCACTGTCACTGCTACTATGGCACCAAAACATGTTCTACAAGCAAATTATTATTCTTTTTCAAGTCAGGGGGAAATCTCTTTTCACCTTTCCCATCAGTATAAATATTATATCTCTATTTGTTCTTGCTTTCTGATGCTAAACTATTTGCTTTCATTCTATGGCTACACCAAAAGTTATTCTCACTTTTATACCTGGCATTACATAGAGAATCGGAAACATAGGGGCAAAGAAATTGAAGATAGTTTCAGAAGGTAACGTGCACAAACACACACTCGAAGAGCAAGACCATACCACAGAACAGCGAGCCTCTTCTCCAAGATGGTGGCTGAGTGGCTGGTGAAGTTCTTCAACCTCATGGCGTACCTGAAGCATAGAGAAGCTCATCACTCCTCTGTTTGCTGAGTTACTTCAGTCAGATGCAGATACAATAAAATGTCATATATGGGAATTAAAAGAGGTTTCAATAATCATATGCAGCAGGTCATAATACAAAGACAGTTTATCAGCCAAAAAAGAAATTAAGGAAGTCACGCATTCATACTTTATTGATCTTTGAAGACACATTCTCATCAGTTCTGTGTTCACCTCTTTAGGGGCAGTCAAAGGTGAAACCACTGAACCGAAAGTCTGCTTTTTCAAGGGATTCAGTTTGTTGCTCGAGGACCCTTTAGGAGGATGGATGAGTGCTTTTAGTTGCACTACATAGCTTCTCACGCTGGCAACTCTCCAAAGAGAAAACGCTGAGATTTGGTAGTGTAGCACTGGCTAAATTAAACAAATTAGCCACCTTGCGAGTGTGGGAGGCTGGAAAACAAAAGGGTTCTGAGCTGAAGTGTCTAGCTGGTCATAGGTAGGCATGCAGGCTAAATTAGTGTTCATTATAAAGGCATTGCTTTAATTTGTCATTTGTGGTGGAAATTGTTTTAAACTTACATGGCTACAGGATTACATGCATCTTTTTCATCAAATAACAATGGTTCCCTTATTACTGTAAATTACATGTATACACTTTGTAATTAAGAAAGAGAATATTGTTGTAGCACTGGATACTCCAGAAGGCCTTTACTTCTATAAATACTGAAATCAGCCTGTGTAAGTTATATTTTCCATCTCTGGTCTAATCAGACACAAATCCTCATTGTTTAAATGTAGTCACAATTAAATAAAGACTAAAAAAATTCTGTTTTTGCTATTAAATTCTATAGTCAGTGAAGATAGTTAATTGCACAGATATGCCGTATTTTTCGGACCATAAGGTGCACCGGATTATAAGGCGCATTAAATATAATATCACTCTGCCCTTCCTGAGAGGGAGAGCTATCCGTCTCTGCCGGAAGGACAGAGTAGTTGGACTACACTGCCCTGTTTCTAACATAAGGCCAAAATAAACTTAACTTTTCTATTGAATTACTTACTTGGTTTATTGTTGCTAGCGCGTACTCCGGGAGCGGGCTGTCTGACATGAACAGACTTCTAGTATGGTAACAAAGTGGAAGTGATTCGGAAAGACAGCCTGAAGCTCAGCCACTAAGTTGTACGCCATGTAAAATCTCAAATGGGTCAGTAGATACTGTAAACAGAGGTCACCAGCTTTCTGCACAGTCAATCGCTACAGACTTCCAAACTTCATGTGACCGTCAGATTAGCTCAAGATTAAAGATTGCCAGGGTTTCAATGATGGAACAGCTGCATCCAGGCCTTACATCATCTTGGCCTTACATCACCAGATGCAATGAAAAGGGCTGTGTGATGCAGGGTATACATCTAGCAGGAGAGCGGCACTTGTCTGGCTTTCTTATATCAAGCGTAACTTTTGGTGCAGAGGGGACTCTGTTGTGGGACTGTTTATCCGTGGTTTGGCTCGGCCCTTGAATTGCAGTGAAGTGAACCCTTAATGATTCATCGTACAAAGAAATTTAGAATAGTTTCATGCTCTCAACTCCTTAAGAACAGCTTGGGGATGGTCCCATCCTGTATCAAACTTGAATGTGCATCAGTGCACAAAGCCAGGTCTATAAAGGCAGTAGTTAGGCACATTTGGAGAGGAGGACTGGCCTGAACAGGGTTCTGACCTCCAATCAACAGAACATCCTCAGAAGAAATAGGAGGGGACACTTTGAACCACACCTTCTTGTCACACATCAGTGTCTGACCTCACAAATGCTCTCCTGAAAGAATTGTCAAAACACTTATAAACCTGCTCCTAAAGCTAAAGGACAGCCTTCCTTGATAGGTCTAAATTGTTATAGTTATATAGGAACATTGGATTAAACCCAACGGATTAGGATTAGGATGTCATTAAAATTCCTGTGTGGCAAGTGACCCAATCCTTTTTGGCAATAGAACGTATATTTAGAAACAAATGATGAAGCTATATGTGTTTTAGGTGACTCATCTGGACAAAACAACTTTCTTTTAGTTAACATGGTGCTGGGCAAGCTTATTAAGGCTGTCCTGCATAGACTCTGGTGGGGCCAAAATATATGTTACTTTATTTTTTGTAAACATGAAACATTTGAAGCCCAAATAGCAGCAATAATGTTTCATTTTATTTACATGAGAGACATGGATCTCGAAAGGTATAAAAATAGACACCCAAACGCCTAATGCTTTGATAGTGATGAACAAACTGATCTAAATTAGCTGTCAGACATGACCTTACTAATAAGCAAATATGCAGTTAATGCCCTAAAGGATCCTAATAATAATGCAACAATATTTACATTATAGTATCAGAGCACTTCGTCATGTGAGACCAATTAAAGAGCAGGAACGAGTTCATGTTGAATGTTTATACGAGTTCTGAATGTTTAAGTAATGAACGATGAGCAGTTTTAATCTGCACGACGTAAACTCTGACTTTGCTCTTGTGAAGGTTGAACTTACACAAAACTGAGAAGTAAAAACTTTACAGCTGTGAGTAAAACATGCATTTCCGATATTACTGGTGAATAGTGGGGTGACATTGATTGCAGTTGACCCACAATTTCCTCTCACTTCCATTATCACGATCTCCCAATATCACTTAACTCTAAATGAAGTGTGGACATAAAGGAGAGTAAAACTCCATCCATCCGGCAGGAGATATTCCTAAAACCCAGAGTACTTGATATAAAATGCTGCACCCAGGAAGTCATTTGTGACGGAAATATTGCAATTGTTGATAGAGCTGTGAATGTTGTGCAAATCTAGTAAAAAAAACATTTTGTGACTCCTGCTGGCTCCTTCTGCCGCTGATCCATACCTGATTAGCTCCACAGTCTCCGAGTACATCGTATATGGCGATTTGGCCTCCAGCGGATCTCGCTCCATGGCGTTCCCACACTCTATGAAGGAGAGGGCGCCGTCTGCGTAGTTCACAGCTTTCCCGAATTTGTCCGTCTGCACCGTATAACGGAGTCAGATGACAGACAGGTCGGGGCGTGACAGAGATGAAATGCCACGGAGCGGAGACAGAGAAGAGAGACGGCATGAGTGCGAGCCGGAAAAGGCGACATCTTAACAGCACCGTGGCAAAGGCGCAGCCTCCACTCTGAATAATCTCCCACTAAGATGCAAAGCCCCAGATAAATCTGAGGAAACAATGCGAACACAAAAGATAAATAACACGTTCAATAAATCTCAGCTCATTGTTTGGGGAGGATCCGATAATTCGTTTGATATTGTATAATCTTGCAGACATCATCACTCTTTGAGTACAATGCACCCTTAGAGACAAACGGTGTAATAAATAACACAATTTCTACGGTACAGTCCTTGATGCTAAATAGATTTGCATTCTGCAGAGACGGAAAGCCTGCATATGATTAAAGACTGTCGACGTTAAACACTGTGTGTTTTCAAACCCATTTTTCCTGAGTGTATCTAACACTGTCTGGGCCAGAACTCACAGGGGGTGAATGTGGATCATTCACTGATTGATTTTCAGTGAAGTGTTGAGCCGTGCAACATCTTACCAAAGCATCGGCCTTGTGCTTCAGCCTCTTTGCTTCCTGCATGTAGTACTCTGCACTGTGGACTCTGGAAACAACAACAACAACAAAAGAACATGAAACTGATGCCTGCTCAAACCAATACCCAGACAAAAAAGGCTAGAATCCTCCAGAATGATGGAGTGATTTACATAATCCACACATAAGCCTGCTTATGTATACACACCTCAGGCTTGGTGTAACCTTAGAATAACAACGAAACATGTTTCATGAATAATGCAGAGGCCTTTTGGGATAAATAAGTGAGGAGATGTATCGTCTGTCCAGATTTTAACAGAACTGGACAAGTGCTGATGTAGTTAATGTCGCTGCATTATCCTAACAGGGCAATTTGTGGCTCTTTTTTAGGAGACAGCAAGTTGGATGCAGAAATCTGACGGTGCACGGCTGAATGGTCCAAACTGTTGCTTCGTCTAACTGGGAGGGATGTAGATGTAATATCATACTTTGTGTACCAAAGCATCCGAAATCACAGAGGCGCACTACTTTTTGGTCTCTGAAGTTCCAGAGACCAAAACAAAAGGCTTAGACGTCAGCGCAAAAATGAAAACCATCCAATTACGTTGTTCCAATTCAAGCTCATTAACAATGCTGGTACGTTTTCAACATCTACACATCAGAGCTTATGACCTGAAAAACATACCGACAGCTAACAGGAAAGCATTCCTGCTGACGTCGTCGTTATCACCATTCGTTCACTAATGAAACTAAGGAGAATCCGTTGCATCACATATACTGACCCAGGGTTTGTTTATGTTAAACCAAGAAGACATGCAAATACTGTAAATGGAGAAATGTAGATTCTACTAAGCCATTATGTTCGAAATGTGGAATATTTGTGTCTTGAAAGCATTTTGCTAAACTGTGTTAAACTTTTTCACATTTTATAACACAACAACCAAAAACTTGAATGAATTTTACTGGGATTGCATGTAATAGTCCAACACAAAGTAACATTGTGAGAAGGATACATGGTTTGATTCATTGTTTTACCAACAGAAGTTTGCAGATTGTGTTTTTTGTGTTTGTGTCCAGGCTCTCTGAGTTAATACTTGGTAGAACCACCTTTCAGTGCACTAACAGCCGCCAGTCTTTACAGCTTCACCAGCTTTGCACAACTAGAGACAGAAATCTTTGTGGATTCTCTGTGACGGCTCAAGCTCACCCAGAATGAACGGATGTTGTCTTTTTACAGGGATTTTCAGGTCGTTTCACATATTCTAGTTTTTCAGTCAGGACTTTTCATGCATTAATATGCTTTTATTTTATTTTTAAGTCATCCCATTGAAGCTATGGCTGCATGCAAAAAGGGAACTAAAAGTAAGTAAAGTCTTCTTGAAATGAATGTATTTGTCCTTGATTTGAACAGGCAAGATTAAATGATCTGCCAATGGAATAAGATCTTTACATTTAAGTTAGGAACAACTTAGTTCAAGTGCAATATATCTAATTATCTTATTTTAGTGGATAAAACACTCATTCCACTGGCAGATAATTTTATTAACCTGCACAAATCAAGGACAAATACACTCATCCCAAGAAACTTTTAGTTGCCTTTTTGCAGTGAGTCGTTGTCCTGGTGCAAAGTGAACCAAGTCTTCTCCAGCCTGTAACAAATCTTCTGACCAGGTTCCCGGTCCCTGCTGTAAGGCACTGTGTCTGGCGCATGATTGGCTGGGACCTCTTAGACGGAAACACCCGCTGCCTTTTGAAGAGTCAAGCCATGAGAACAGTTCAGCGCCACTCTCAGTCATCACCCGCAGCTGATCTACCAGCATGTTGCTCAACTCTTATCACGTATGTTCGGGTGTGCTCCTACATACATGTCAGTGAATGATAGTCTTGGCCTTCGCGGCTCAGCCTGGTCCATCAGGGCTTCGGGCCACACCTCGGAGTCTGAGTGGCCGTTGGCATGGTAACCGTCTCCGCCGGGTTTATCACCGTGGGAATCCAAGTTCTAAGGTGGAAAGAGGCCATTGAAATTCATGGTTTCAACAATAAAAACCTGCATGATAGTTGGGCAGCTACCTAAATGTTACTGTTGTCCTGTCACTCAGTTTCACCAACTCAGCTGCAGTACTACGCTGAGTGTGCCATTAAAGCTTAGGGTAAGGTAGTCAAGAACATCAGCTCGCTCAGTCACACAAAGCTCACAGTTCTGTATTATCAGAATATGAATAAATCAACTCCATTATTCCCGGCCTACAAGGAACACTTACGCTGCCGTTTCTTGCATGCGCCGCTGCCTTCCCTTCACCTCTCCGGTGTCGGTGTGAGGAGGACGAGGAGGAAGTGGAGGACGTGGAGCAGGGCAGCATCCCCACCGCACCGGCCTCCTCGGCGAGAGAGGGGCCGCTTTCACAGGCTCGTTTGCGAGGGGGCTCATCGGAGAGCGGCGACAGCAGGGGGGGTAGCAGCTTCTCGTCGCGCCGTCGGCTCTGCTTCCTGTTCAGAGAGCCGCTGAACACGCACAAGCGAACAACAAGGGCAACAAGACCGATTAAATACAGTTTTTGACTGTTTCATTTGCACTGCATACACATATATGATAGTCGGTCGAGGCAGATGACCGTTCATACTGAGCCCGGTTCTGCTGGAGGTTTTTCCTTCCCGCTAATGGGTGGTTTTACTTTCCACTGTCGCTTTATGCTTGTTCAGGAGGGATTGCTGCAAAGCCATGGACAATGCAGATGAATCTCCCTGTGGCTCTACGCTTCTTCAGGAGTGAATGCTGCTTGTCGGGACTTTGATGCAATCAACTGGTTCCCTTAGATAGGACATTTTTGACCAATCTGTATAATATGATTGATTTGATTTTGTAAAGTGCCTCGAGATGACATGTTTCATGAATTGGCGCTATATAAATAAAATTGAATTGAATTGAATATATGAGAAAACAGAAGACCAAAGCTTTTAGAAGAATAACATGAATAAGCAGTGTAAAAAAAATAATGTGCACCCTAATTCCACTCAAAGCCACAAGTGAAAAACGAACTACGTCCTATGATTCCAAAGCTTGTAGAACCACTGTTAGCTGCAATAACCCCAGGTAGGTACCACAGTGCTATGGGTAAAAGAAACCAATTCAAATCATTACCTCTCCAGCACCATGCTCAAAAATACTGATATGTTACAGCTGGTTGTCACCCAGCCTGGATCTGTGCACGATGGCCAAACCATCTCCACACTGATTTCAGCTGCCCAAAGGACATTACTCCAAGAGGTCCCGTGGCTTATCTGATGCAATTATGCAAATCAAAGTTGTTGTGATTCTGTTTAAAGCTTACCGAAGGCAACCTTCTCCTTTACGTTTTGCGTTTTTGTTCCCTTGAGTCCAGGCTACAAAAGCTGGTGGGCCTACGGTTTGATTGTGATTATGCCCTGAGACAAAACACTCACATTGAAAGAGATTTGAGTTTCTCTCAGACACAACACCCTGTTGAAGTTTGTATTCCCACGCTGCTCCTCCTGAAAGTCCTTCATTGTACTGCGGTGACGCAGAATGTCGGCGTCCTCAGGGTATCTCAACAGAAGGTGAACATCCGCCCCAGTCTCAGCATCTTTGCAGTGGGTAACAGGTTTTCCTCCAAAGTTGCTCCATAGCATCTCCACAATAATACAATCACCATGACTTAAAAATGGAGTAGATGTGCAGAGGAGGATGTCATACAAGCCAATCTACATGCAACAGAAGAAAAATTTGCGTTGGTTCCACCGGACCCGAGCACCTTCTCTTGTGTGTTTGCCGTGTCCACTTCTTGCTCTTCTGTCTTGGCCCGTTTAGACGGACGGCTTCATATTGGTAAGTTTGCTGTTATGCTTCGCCCTTTCCGTCTACATACCTTAGCCGACCTACCGCTGCTTTAAACCTCTCTACATTTTTTCCCTCACATCTCTGCTGTGGTCTTTGGTCTTCATGATGCTGTTTGTTCACTAATGTTCTCCAACAAACCTCTGACTGCCTGCTTGTTACCCCCCCCCCCCCCCCCCTCCCCCTATTTTCCATTAGACGTGCTAAACTGGGTAAAATGCCTACAACATGCAGAGCAGCAGACCTTACGGCCCAGGGCTGGGAGACAGCGCCTAAAATGCACCTTAAGGAGAAGACACAGAGAGGAGAGACTCCCGGAGGAGCTTGGAACAAGCAGACACATTCATCATAAGCCCAACTGCTCCTCATTGGAACAATCTAAGCCATTCAGAGGATCTTTAAATAGGGAGAAACTTGTATTTGGAAAACATTTCATGGCTTCTAAAACTGCCTTTTTCCTCCCCTTGCTACACATTCATGATTATTCCCTCAGCTGCCTCGTTGGAGCTCCTGTGACTCATATTGTTTGCAACACAAGTGATAATATTTTTATGTTTTTTTTTCTTTTTTTTTTTGCTCTCCCTGAAAACTCTGGGGGGTTTGATGCAGCTAGAAAGTTGCTGAGCTCACAGAACAGGGCCCCAGGCACCGGCATTAGAGATGATATACAAAATAAGGGAGACAAAGACTAATTGCTTGCAGTGGAGTGTGTGTGAGTGTGTGAGGATTTGTGTGTGTGTGCCTTTGTACAGCAGAACCGGCGTGTGTTTATGTGTTTGAATATACTAATTTGCATGCATAAGGTGTTAAGTTTTCTCCTCTCTAACAGGCTCTGCAGACCCTGTGTTATATATTTTTTTCTCTCTTTATATGTTGTTGAGTTACATACTCCCAGTAATAAATGGTTTTATGATCAACACACTCTTTTATTGGCCTTTTGTTGCCAAAACCGAAACAAATCCGATCCAAAAAGAGATCATGCTGGTTCGTTTTTATGTATGGGGGAGATTTTATTGAAGAAACTATCTAAACAAACCTAGTCGTAAGTGAGAATACAATTCCCCCTCTCTCCCTATATTCAACGCGAATTAACTGTGATTAACCACCTAGTTTTGGTTCAGTTTTATTCGCCACACCCAGGGCTGATTACTGCCAGGCTTGTAAAACTCAGAAATCGCTTAAATAGAACCTGTGTGAAAGCACAGAGTTGGCTAAGAGCAGCACGTCATTCCCCGATAAAAAGCAATTGAAGAACAGATGAGAAACACAGTCACAGATGTCCATCAGTCTGGAAAGGGTTACAAAGGCTTTAGGATTTGGAAAATCTAACTTTTAACCTTTTCTAATTTTGAGAGATTTAAAAACAAAAACAACAACATTTAATCTTAAAACTATATTCTGTTGTTTTCATGAAGTGATCATCACTGAGTATCTGAGGGATTAGTCCAGCCTGGGAAATACCTGCCAAAAGTCCCAGGAAGCTGCTAACGGAGCCCGGGCCTGATGATCTCATCACCCTGTTCACAGCTTTGCACTGAAAGCCTCCCGGATGATAAACAGAGCGCGGTGACAATCACACAGTGTCACAGGTTCATCCTCCGGTCACCCTGTCCTCCTCCCCGAGCCTCTTTAAGACGCCTCAGATGCTATAAAAACATTTTCTCTGTAGGTGTCACACAGAAGCTTATTCATAGCGACAGGCAACCTAGTCTGTTTTTAAATAATTCACATGGGAAGCGGAAATTCACGCTTTGTCATTCCTGTGTCATATTGTGAATGAAAGTCGCCTGCATGGAAGCTTCAATGGTGCACTGAAAAATCTGAAGCGCTGCCAAAAAGACCCGTTCAGCATTAAAGTGGTCTGATAACCTCTTTGCCAGTCCCATGGGGACGGGTTTCTCAGTATGGGAGAGGGGGAAGAAACTGCATCATCCAACTGACGAGAATTACTCACACCCCACAGATGACACTCATGAAAGAATGTAGGACGGTGTCTTACATTACCATCAGTCTGCTCAAACCTCTTTAACCCACAAGGATGTTTAAAAGAAGGAGCAGAAGACCTGATCTCGAAATGAGAGAACCCTGGCAGGGGCAAAGTACTTTAAAAATACTTGCTTTCTTGTCTGGAGGGATATAAAAGTTAAGATCAAGAGAACAAAAATAACTAGATGTCTCTGCTCAGCAAACTGATTGTGACAAAAAATGTTTACAAAACAGTTAATGCTCATTTTAAAAGGTCCCGCATCAGGAACAGATCTACATGGATTGTAAAATGCTTGCAGGTGTTGCATGTCAGTCTTTGTAATGATTTAAAAATGTTATAAGTTGTGCTTACAGGCCTTTCTAGCCTTCTACCAGCCGACTAGTTTCCCACTTTTCTTTAATAGAAAACTGCTTGACAGCATCCTTTAGTTCATGGATGTGAAGCACGACCCACGCTAACAGCAAAATCTATGAGAAGAACATCAAGTATAATAATATAATATAGTGTAATAAATTATTTTATTGCATAGTATGGTGTAGTATAGTATGGTTTAGTGTAACACAGTATAGTATAGTGAAGTATGGGGTAGTATAGTTTTCCATAGTATAAGTTAATGTAGTTAGCATAGTTTAGTAAGGCATAGTATAGTGTGTTATTGTATAATACAGTATAGTTTAGTGTAGTGTAGTGCAGTATAGTATAATACAGTATGTTTAATATAGCTCAGTATAGTGCGGTGGATTACAGTACAGCATAGTTTAGTATGGTTTTGCATTGTATAGGTTAGTGTAGTTTAGCAGAGTTTAGTTTAGCTCAGTGTAGTTTTGTATAATGTATAATATAGTTTTGCATAGTATAGTACAGGCTTCTGTTTGTTTACACCACCTTCATCCACAACGCTATCTTTGTTTTCTGTTCATTTTTTTAAGTTAAAAACATGGTGCAAACATGCTGTTTCATTAGCGGTCTCACTCGTTCACACGATGGCTACGGGAAAAACAATGTGTGTTGTGTTCACGGCATTTTCAGACCAGTAAGTTGGAATTAGGGCTGGGCGGTATATGCGATAGATGGTAGAAATTAAATGAATTCGGCCTACGATAGAGAGTTGCCCTCTACCGCCCTGTTGTCGGTTACGTCATCACACCTGCCTAAACATGGTCGCAAGCACAGAGTTGGTAAACAAATTGTGCTATGTCAGTGATTTGGACTTGGTTCGGGTTTAATAGATCGAATGTTGAACAAAAACAGTACTTTGCAACATATGTCAAGTGACGGTGACAGCAAACAAAGGTAATATGAGCAATTTCCTTTACCATTTCCAGATGAAACACATGCTCAAGTATGTTGAGTGCCAGAGTCTGCGCTTGGCTCAAACACCTGCGCGGTTAAGCAGCACGAGACGAACCAAAACATTTTCCCCACAGCCAACAGCAGACCTCAATTGCACACGGTGTTTCAGAGTATTGCTTATGACCGAAAGAGCAAGCAATGGAGTGACATAATGAGTCATCACAATGTACTTGTACAAAGAAATGGTCCCTTTCCATACAGTGGAGCGCAGTGGGTTCGTGTCAGCGCAAGTCCGCTACGGTCAGTACGACACGGATGTTTGACAACAACATAGAAAAGTCAGTAGAGCTCTTGAACATGCATCAGAGCAGCTATAAATCTATGAAATAGCTTTCATTAGCTTAACAAACAGCCCCCTTCGAGCTGCACAACACAACAATCCGCTGTGGGAATACATCCAGAGAAGTAGCGGAACGACACACCACTGCGCGCACCAGTCTCCCGAGATACAAACACACACGTGCTCGCGGATACCGTTATATTAATTTTAGGTTGTGCCGCCCAGCCCTAGTTTGAATCAAAGCTTGTTATGCTATTTTACACAGAGCTTTAAGCAGGCTGCTAGTGCTAGCCTAACCAGCTGAGGGTAGCAAACAAAGTAAAAGTAAAGGAGACCCTTTGTTAAAATTCCCTGGTTCATAAAATATTTCCAACATAAATCCAGAGTTACCTCATTACTAAGCATTACCTCATGACTTGAGATTCATGGACAGACGGACTAATGGCTCATATCACTCGCTAAGGGACTGATATCAGAGCTCCCGGACTCTGCTATGTACTTATTTATCTTTTGCATGCACTAATGTGCGGGAAAAGAAAAAATAAACTGTAAATAATAAGTCTGTTGTGCTTGCGTATCATGTTACTTGTTTTTTTTTTTCTGTACATCCTGAGGCAGTGTCTGCCTCAAAGGCAATTCCATGTCACCATGGTAACATATGGTGACAATAAAGGATTCTCGATTCTTGAGTGGATGCCAGGCTTAAAATAATTCTAAACAAATTTGTCCAGCAGCCAGCGGAACGGAGGGGGAGCACGGTGAGGGGAAGCTGTGCTGTTCACATACTTCTGAAATGATGAGTTTTCTCTTTAAGACGAAAAATTCAGAGAAACTTGACCCACCCAAAGTTGGTTTGTCTATGAGCCCTTAAATACATAACATTTCTGAATTCATCACCGATATAGAAACTCACTCTTATTGACGAGATAACAAGCAAGCTCAGCTTCTGAGAATGGCAGTGGGCGGGACGGAAGGTCATGTAAATCCTTTGTCCAGTTATCATACTCACGTGGATCAATCCCACCAATCCTAGAGATTTTTTTTTGAGATAGCAAACCTTCGGAACAAGGTCTAGCTTGTCTTCGTACAGTCCATCATCTTTCTCTTTAGTACGGTCCATTCTCCATCTTTCACAGCAATGTAAACAAAAGCTGTTGCACAGGAGAATGGTGACCGTGTCCCACAATGCATTGCAAAATGACATGACCTTTCAAGGCCCATAGTATAATACTGTATTGTATAGTAAAGTTTGGCAAAGTACAGTATGCTGTAACATAGTTTAGTAAAGCCCAGTATGGCTCAGTTTAGTATAAGACAGTATAGTAAAGAATAACTTAGTGTAAATTATATAGTATAGTATAATATAATATAGTAATAATAGTAATGTAATAGTAATAGTAATATCATCTTTATTGTGATTGAAACATACATTACAACGAAATTTGTTCTCTGCTTTTAACCTTGGGGAGCAGTGGGCTGCCATGTGTGGCGCCCGGGGAGCAATCAGGGGTTAAGGGTCTTGCTCAGGGACCCAGAGTGCAGGTGCTGGGGAACAAACCGGGTACTTGCATCCTTCTCTGAGTGCAAGCGTGCTGCTCTAACCACTAGGCCACTCCCCCATCGTATAGCATAGTCCATCCATCCATCCATTTTCTAACATGTCTATCCCTTGTGGGGTTGTGAGGGGTGCTGGTTGCTATCTCCAGCTGTCAATGGGTGAGAGGCGGGGTACACCCTGGACAGGTCGCTAGTCTATCGCAGTAGCATAGCATAGCATAGCATAGTATAGTATAGTATAGCATAGTATAGTGTGATATATTGTAGTTTAGTGTAGCAAAGCAAAGCATAGCATGGCATGGCATAGTAAGGTCTAGCATGGTATAATATAGTTATAGAATTGTAGAGATACTTAGATTACAGTTTTGCCATAAATCATTGCACAACATTTTTAAACCTGTAGAAATTTTTTGTTGAGGAAGGATGTTTTGTTGACAAAGTGTTCTTACTACTATTATGTAATAGCTTTTAGAACAGAGAACAGGTAAAGCACGCAGCAGTCTACTTCAATTAGATTAAAATTGACCAGTTTATATATTAATATTATTGGGTATTGTTACTAATGTGGACATCTCTTAACTGTTGACATTTTTATTCACAGAGCCTACCTGCTACACACCTCATAGCTAAATGTTACACCAGCTTTGCTATATGAGTGTGTCGGATATTTTATTCTTTTCCCTAATAAATGTCAGTTTGTCTCTAAAGCTTCTTTGGAACCATAAAGCTGAGGACAAGCAGTAATACATAGGCGCAGCTTCTGATTGATGAATTGACTGACGGATATTTTGTTTTGGCTTTCTCTCATTAATGTGGTGCTGTTATGCACTCTGTGAGAACTTACTCAGCAGAGCTGCTCTTGTGGTTGTGAATCGGAGAGATGCATGGTGGGAGGAGCAGGCAGTCTTTGTCCAGACGCAGCTTCTTATTGCACTTGACTGATAACTCCGCGTGGTCCAACTGGGAACACAGAGGACAGGGATGGTGGATTAGATGAAGAAATTACAGAATGGTTGGGGATGAACACGGAGAGAGTTTCATCTATGTTCATACCTTGTGTTTCCTCTTGCTCTTGCTGATGTGTTTTTCTGTTGGAGCCACCATGTTTGCAGCTGCCTGCCTTCTGTGTTTACCTCCACTCTCCACTCTCTCCGTCCTCACAGCCAGCCTGGGATTACTCTGCTCCTGCCCAGGGGGGGTGTCCAATACTCCCATACCTTGGCTAATCTTCTCTCTGTCCCTTGCCGCAGTCCTCTCCCTTTCCCCAAATCCAAACCTGTCGCTTTCGTCTCTGTCCGTCTGCCTCTCCCTGTCTGTTAATCTATCTCTGTCACCTTGCCTTTCTTTGTCCTTCACTAAGCGATCGTTGTCTTCTTCTTGTCTCTCCCCCTTCACCAGCTTTTGCCTCTCTTTGTCTCTCCCTGCATTGCCGTCCCGTTCTGCGGGCCCCATCCTAGATCTTTCCCCCACAGGCTGCCCCGGCACCCGGCTGAGGAAGCTCAAGTCAATTTTCACCCACAAACTCTGAATTTCATGATATTCTCTCAAAGGGGTGAGAGCCACGTCGTGTCCCACGTTTGAATGTGGTGACAGGGACTCCATATCCTTTCCCTGTCCCCCGGACCCTCCAGGATCTGGAACAGAATTTCCGAAAGAAGCACTTATGTTGCTGATGCTCAGCAAGTTGTTGTTACCAACACTGCTGCTGCTGCTGCTGCCGTTGCTGGTTACACTGACACCGTCTTTGACTCGAAGTCCCGTCCCTGCGAACGTTCCCAGACTTCCAGCACCTCCAGCAGAGCCAAGGCAAGGGAGGAGAGGCGCGTGGATGTGCGTGTTGGCCAGCATATGGGCGTTAATCGCAGAGCGTGTCGCCTGGGGTGGCAGAGTGGGGATTTTGGTGGCTTCCTCACCTTCTGACTGGCATTCGGACGAGGAGGACGAGGAATCTGTTTCGATGAATTCTCTTGACTTTGGTATGATTTTGGTGCTGGGACCTCTATGTTTCCTCTTATCCTGAAGAAGAACAGGTTACATTTAGTCAGTCATTTGCACGTGGAAATCCCACATGGTTCTAAAACAACACCCACCCACAGTGATCAAAAGGAACCGACTGTTTCGCGGAAACAATCTGACTCATTTGTCATGAACTGATGCACTCCTAAACTCTCCAACAAAGGAGATCTGCTGTAGACAAACAATATAATCAGAAACAAAGGCTGTAACTGGATCACTGAATGTGATAATATCATGCAAATTATGCGGCACAAGTTGCCAGCTTGTTCTACTAATCTGTGAAGTGAAATGAAACATGCTTGGCTGTGTGACTCTGAATGTCACCCGCATTCAGCGTGCACGAGTCACACAGCTGAGCGGACGGCCGTCTGTTGGGCACATGCAAATTAAAACACGCATCTAATATTTCCTATCTAGAAATCTTTTATAGATGCCTTTGATTTTGTTTTAAAAAAATAACTTTATCAGACTCCAGACACTTGAGCGTCTATGCATCTTTGCTGCTTAGTAAAGCTTTGCAGTATTTCACTAACTGAGTCGTGAAATGGTGATTTTGTCTTCTAGAAATGCAACAAAGCACATACAGGCAGCACGTTTATGGCAAAGATGGAAACCTTTACCTAGTTTAAAGTAGCAAAAGTATTTAATTTTTTAAAGGTTTTGCCCCCTTACAACCACAAATGTTAATGTATTCTATTCGGGGTTTTATGTGATACACAAGAAGTAGTGCATTATTGCGAAGCAGAAAAGATATGAAATAACTTTCTAAATTCATTAAAGCAGCACTATGTAACCTTCTGCCACTAGGAGGCGCTAGACCTGTAACTTTCAAGTTTAGACCCCTTGAAGGCCATTGGCAACACTGCACTGTCGCAAAACCAAACAGTCTCCGTGTTTTGGAATCTGATAGCAGACAAGTCTGGTCCAGCAGATTGAGGAGTTACTTGTAAAGACAAGGCTGAGTCTCCCATTGAAACGGAGAGGAAGAGGACGAGGCAAAGCCAGGGGGAGAGGGAGAGGGAGGGGGAGCTCCAGGAGCTGTGGAAGAGAAGGATGTATATTGACCTGAAAAAGTATTTAACATATCTCAAATTAAGCTAATATTTGGGTCAAAACCGACACAGTGCTGCTTTAAGGATAGAAAACAGAAAGGAAAAACCAAAAGGTGACCCGACAGTGAACGCTGTCGGGTCACCTTTTGGTTTTTCGCACAAGAATATTTTCATATATGGAAAAAACATCCTAATCTGAGGCATGTGTTCATTTTATTTGTGTCAGTTCTATGTTGTGGTAAGAACAAGTGGAACAAAACCTTAAACATGTCAGTGTTTGCGCACTAAATTAATCACCAAAAAGCTCAGAAATGGCTCCTGCTTCATCAGGACACTGTATTTTGTTTAATAGAAATAATACAGCAAAACCTTTGTGTTTTCCTTCATTCTTATCTTATCTTATGTTTCTGTTTTGGTTGAGCCACTTTACTAAAAGTATGATCTATTTTTATTTAAAAAATGTCATCTTAATGCTCTACACCAAGGGTGTCCAAAGTGGCACCCAGGGGCCATATGCAGGCCCTGGACTGATTTTGAGTGGCCCCCATTTTTATTTTTAATTAAGAGTCAAATTATTACAGAAAAATTTAAATCTTCTTGCAACTGAAAATGTTAGTTACAACACACAGTATTCCTCTTTTAATTACCACACCTTTTGTATTCTACTTAATTTTGTAGCTAATAGGTCCACATCTACACTCAAAAGTAGGCTTTGGTGCAGAAAAACCTGCTTTTAATTAATGGAATTGGCTAAATACAGCAAGTGTTTTCAAAAAAGAGTGACCCAAATCCAGTTAGCAAAACAACTTGCAATCTGGATGACTATCTTTTTATAAGGCACATGTGCAAAATGCTTTTTAAGTTTTAGACCTACAATGATTAATTCATCCCTTTCCTACACAAAATCTGACTAATTTCTCTCATTTAAATATTGCATGGTAATATTTTGTGAAGCAAGTAAAAAACCTCCCAATACAATTTTAGGGTAATTATTATTTTTTTAAATATATGCTTTTTTTGGCCCTTGAATACTCTTGACTTGGCGACATTGGCCCACGTGGCAAAACGTTTGGACACCCCTGCTAGACTGAAGTGATTATATCAGGATGCATGCAAGAGTCAATGCTGAGTTATCCTGGTCTAATGACATTGAGGAGTGTTGGAAAGAGGCTCTGAGGTGTTAGAGGTATGAGCTCAAAATCCCACCAAGCCTAACCTGGTTCACAGTGACAGCGGGAACAGGGAGAGGAGCTGGCTGCAGTGCTGCTGGTGGAGGGGCTGTGTTGGTGCTGGAGCTGGTAGCGCTGCGAGGCTCTTTCCTCGGGGCCGTCTTCCCGCTGAGAGGTTTTCCTCGCGGCCTGGGGGGGTTCTGATGCTCCAGGGAGGGGGGAGGCAACAGGTCCTTCTCTCTCGCTGCGGGGCTAGTTAGAGGAGACACGTAACAGGAAGGACCACGCTCCGAGTTAAGATCAAGCTCAGAGCGAGGCGCCGAAGCCCTAGTTACTGATGTACGGCTGAACACTGACAAACAGCTGAGGATAATGTTTGCCTTGGATAACTGCAGGGGGTGAATGGGCGTTCAAATGAAACAAAAAAAAATACAACGGAGTGAAATAATTGAAAACAGCATGCATTTAACTGAACTAGTTTGGACGCAGGAAGTTTAGGATGGAACCAAGGAGAGGAATAAGCGAGTAAGGGCGAGGGAAATGAGAAAAGGAAGCAGGAAAGTCATTTTATTCTTCTAATTGGGCTGAAGTCAAGCTGAGCAACGAGTACAACGTCGTTTCCTCTAAATCCACACCTGGAAATGACAGTCCTTAAAAACCTCAGAGAACCTGAAGTTTATGTACGATCATTATATGCATGCATTTCCTTGTAATCTAGGGCTTTTCATGATAAATTCTAACTTTAACCAACCTTAAAAACAACAACACAAAACAAAAAAAACAAAGACAAATTTGTAGCTTGTCAGCATTTGTGTTTGCAGTTATTGTCTTGTTGAAACGCCCTACTGTGTTTCAATCCAAGTTTCAATCGTTCAGCCTCAGATGAGAGCAAACGGGACAGACATCCTTGCATGAATGAGCCGCTCTTTTTGCCGCTCCACACTCAACCAAAGACACACCCCTGAAATAACTTTTAATATGTAACCTATCAAAAACATTAAAAATACTTATCTGAAGGATTATCTATTAATTATTTATTAAGTTATAAGAAATCTGAATGGATGCATGGGCCCATTTTAATGATATGTTATGCTTTTCATTATTGAACACCGGTTTTGTGTTTTTCATTTAAACTATAAAGGTTTCAGTGAATCCAAAGGTTTATTTTAAAGACTGTCTGTTTAGTGTGAAATTATTCAGCTGAGGTGTGATGACTTCAAATAAGTAAGAGAGCCATGCTACCCTAGAACAAAAGAACCAAAGCCATATAAGCAGCTGGCTTAGGATGATCAAGAACAACTTAGGAACCACTAAGGCAAAACAGCATCATATGGTTTATGATGTTCCAGCATCATATACCATATGATGCTGGAACATCAGTGCCACCGTCCACAGAGCAGGATATTTCACATCAACGTGGACGGAGAGGGTGTGGAGACGTAACAGGACAACGGCTCCATGAGAGACACATTTCTGCACAATTAAAAACAACACCTGATCAATCTTCCCATTAGCGCTTACTTTTACTTTAAATTGTTTCTTGTTTGTTGAGAGGATGATGTGAACCTTTTTTAGCTTCTAACAACAGAGAAAAGGCTCATGTTTTGAGTGGATTCAGCTTGGTTATCAGAGGCGTAAAGCAGCGAGTTCCCTCCTCTCCTCCTCACCTGTGCTGGTTCGCTCTGCTCCACGGCTGGTTCTGGTTATCCTCAACGCTGTTTGACCTCTCTGCCCGCCGCGGCTGTTTCTTCCCGGTGGTGTTCCTCCTTGGGGCGGGGATCTCCTGCCCTGACAACAGGCCTGGCGACAGCCTCATCTTTGACCTCTGACCCTCTCCTGAGGCCTTCTGGCCCAGCTTGGCTTTGGCCTTCTCTTTGCCTGGGCTGAGCAGAGCAAAAGCACAATTTACCTGTACGGCTACTGATCGATGCACTTTGGTGAGCTGCCGTCTAGAATTGTTTATCTTACAAAATACTTGGAGCAAATACACTAACCAGAAGTTCGTCCTGTTATCTTTGTGCTCGACCACAGGCGCAGCAGGACCAGGCGCACTGTTGGACCCACAGGGCTTGGTCTTGGCAGATGTACCCGCTCCTGGTGCTTCATTCCCAGGAGAAAATGTCTGTGGATCTTGGCTGATAGAGCCTTAAATGATTTGGCCAGGGTAAGACTTTTTAATCAAACCAGAATGTGTTTCGTAAGCCAAGGTGTGATATACTCACCGTCATTGTCTCCACTAACCTGTGCCATGATGCTCCTGTTGTGCAGGAATCAGGGGTTTGGTCTGAGCCTGGACTTTGTTCAACCAGCTGTCAAGCTGCCACTTGTTAGTAGAAGGGGGCTCCGGCTGAAAGAGGGAGAAAGAGAGAGAAACTCTTCATTAATATTTCAGGAATCTCCTACACTTTATCTGAGTGGAATCTTAACAAAATTACCTTTGGTCATAAACAAGGCCCGGTGTGCCTTTTAAAATAACGAAGCCGCCTCTGAATGAAAAATCTTTACAGAGAAATGTAAAAGTATTGCATTTTCTGCGTTGTGGTTATTGTATCACACAGCAAGCCCCTCACTGTGCTGGATGCTCTTTATTGGATATCTGGAAGCTGCTCCGCTGCCATCGTTTTCTCTCCGTGTATCTGCATATTCCCCCTTACGGTCTCCCAGTGTGACAGAACGCATAAGCCTATAAAACCAGGCAGCATCGAGCCATTAAAATAATATGATAACTAATGTTACACGTCGGTCCTCTGCAGTTGGGATGTTATGAGTTTCGGAGCAGCGCCTTGGGACGAGACAGCTTAATGTACGAACTGTCCGAGTCAGAGTGAAGTAAACAGCGGTGAATGAGGGGGTATAAAAGGGGGGGGGGAATGAAAGTGCCTCTGACTCTTTAAAATGTAAACATATTGAGAACATTTGTCAGAGCTGCAGGCTGTCGTGACACTGGTATTTTTCTTGTCTGGGGATTGTTCTGCTGGAGTTTTGCCACATGAGCTGAAGTTCTTGAAAAAGGCAATCGGGAACGCAGCCTTTCCTTTCTGCAGAACAGCTCATGATTTTCCACCTCCAGCAGTGCTTGTGTGCTTATTACATCCTATATAAATGGTAACTTATTATTTTCTAGTACCTTCTGATAGATTTGCGCAGTTGCCTTACACTGGTGGGTTATCCCTAGTAGTGGCCAGCAAGAATGCAACGATAATTGGCTTAGGAAACAAACCTATAAACAAGATTTAACATAGGTTTTTGTATTATTAAGTATTGGCTTGTTCAGCTGCTCCTTTTTTAACTTCCTGTTGCAGACAGCTGTGCTGCAATGCCAACATTTTCAAATTTCCATATGAAAAATATAATGTTCATTGCTGTTGATTCATTAAACATCAGAACATTTTTGCTTTGGTAAATTTAGAAAAATCTTTTCTTTCCTTCCTATTAAACACGGGCTCACTTAAGAACCTTTAACTCAGCTTCACTTAAGCATTTCACACCTACTACAGATATCCAAACTTAAACACACAGTTTAGCATGGGCATTTACATACAATACGAGCATTGTGACGAATTATCTTTAAAGACAGGTTTGAGAGTGGAACGGTATAAACTGCGTCAAAAATGTACAAATGTACAATTTTAACGCAGTTAAAAAAAAACGAATAACAAGCATTGGGAGCAGATGTTTGAATTTATTGTGGATTTCCTCCAATCCACACGAGATGAAGTCATACATATAGAACAGATCCAAATATATTGATTTAGACAAATGCCCTTCAGGAAATTGCACAGAAACCATCCGCCTTTGGTTAGCCATCGACAAGCTTCTGTCATATTTGGTATTTGTTGACGGGGGACCCAAATGGCAACAGGAAAACGGCAGATGCATAATGGAGTGTGGAAGGAAGGATTTAATAGTGGGGGAAACTTGCAGGGAGACACAAGGAGCATCAAGGAGCAGAGCAAGTGAAACAGTGGAACTCAATAATGAGAGAGAGAAACCAAGGAGCTTAACTACTATGGAGATGTGAGGAGTAGCATGGAAACCAGGTGAACAGTACCGTCACGATCCCCAGGTCTGTGGTTATTTTTAGGTTACTGGGGATTGTGCAGTTTTGTTTGTGTTTTTCACCTCTTCAGTATTGTTTATTATCTGTAGAATCGGTTCCTGTCATTAGCTAGTTTTGTGCTCATTATGATTTAGTAGTTTATCCTTGTTTGTGTTAGATCCTTGTTTTCCTGCCTGCCTTTAGTTTAGCAAGTGAGTTTATTTGTCATATTCTGTTTATTCCTTGTTAGGTTCTGTGTTTTCCCCCGTGTCTCTTGCCACCTCATTGCTCTCTCTCCCTCAGCCTATTTACCTTGATATCTTGCACCTGCACTAATTACTTCACCTGCCTTTCCCTCTGTTCCCTTCCCTATTTATTCACATTCACACCCACTAGCTGTGTTTCCACCCAATTCTCATGTGAATTTTGAGCAAACCTTTAAAATATCGCAAAAAAGAAAATGCGCATCAGACGTGTTTCCATTTACTGGTTCGTAGCGAATTAACCAGAAGACACACAGCGTAACGTCGCCACACGCTGGCGCTGGCTGTAATAAACAGGAAGTAGATGTTGCTAACTAGCACAGACCACAGATCAGTAATGGAGCGAGGCTTTAATGAATGTGCTGATTTTTTTTCCCCACGGACGAGTCTTAGAAATGCTCCCGTCTCTTCGTCGGTCCACACATACCTGTTGTTGCTTCCAGACCTTTTTTCGAGCGTTATGGGAACAGAAACAGCCGATCGGTCATGTGAGGTAAATGCTACGTCAGAACTGATTCAACAAATGTGCTTCCATCTCCTCTTTAGCACATTTTCTATTTTTTGAAAAAGTATAAAAACTTTTTTTGCAAAATTTAGTGAGTTCATATGAATTTTGTCGTTTCCCTCAACCCCGTCCAATGCGATACTTCAAAATGCGTATTAAAAAACGTTGACGGAAACGCAACTACTGTCAGGTCCTCCGGTACGCTACCCCTGGTCTGGTTTACGCCGTGTGTTTTCCTGGTCCTTGTCATCACCTGCCCAGTCTGTAAGTTTTGTCATTGTGTTCCTTATGAAATCATTATTCACCTCACCATGTGATGCCCAGGCTCTTATCCAAACATGACAAGTATACAGAATGCAGAACAGCTGGGGGAGAACTGAGGCAAACATGAAAAATGGGCACAAGTGAAACTGAATGGTCCACTCTAACCAAACAGATGTAAAGACTAATACCAGCATGAGTCTAGACCAAAATGCACAACAGAAATAGGACAACAGAAAAACCCAAGACAAAGGAATTAACTGATATTGAGACACTAATAACACCAGGTAGGCATGATTTCTGGTCTGTCCACTAATTTCACAAATAATTTCCCCTTTTGAAGGGCCAATAAAGTTTCAATGAATCGATCAATCAGTAATGGTGACTCATTTTATTGGTTGGGCTCCTTGACACAGACCTGGATCGATCAGGGTCATTCCAGGAGTTAGATTAATTTAGTCATTTTAAAACCAGTTTAAAAAAGTTTTTTAGCATCAATGCCCTGTTGGAACATCAGATTCAGTCAGTTTATGTTTTGATTTGAGCTGAATTGGAAGAGTTTGGATCCTATTTTGTTTCAAGTATCAGTACCAGCAAAGATAAGCCTCAACATGATGCTGTCACAGCCATGCTAGAATTTCTGACCCCGAGTCCTTCTTCAAACACATTTCTTATCATTGGAGCTGTCCTAGCTAACCTAGGGGGGTAAGGTTAGGGCATTCCAATATCAGTCAGTGTGTGTGTGTATGTGTGTGTGTGTGCATAGTTGAATGTGTGTATTTGAATGTTGATTAGTGAAAATATACAATAAGTTGTGCACCCAGTTTTTGATTTTATGTCATTGAAGTTGTATGGTGTATAATTTAAAAAGAATGGCTAAAATAGCATTAGGCTTTCAGAATTCCTATAAAATGTATCCCCATGATGAGTGCATGTAAACTTCGGGCCGCAAATGTGACAATACCTCAGGAGTGTTTGTGCGGGAGGCCTGATTATAATCGCTGTCACTGGAGCTGCTTTCGGACTCGTCCGTGTCAGACTCGGAGCTGCTCTCTGATTCACTGCTGCTCCCCGACGCGCCGCTGCAGAATAAGAGAGGAGGGAAAAAAGACACACCAACATGTCACAACAGCACCAAACCAAAACCGTCTAACAAGATGGTGAAGGGGCACACTGAGGGACACTGTCACTGGTAATGAGGCCATGTCAAAAAGCTTTACAGCGATGTTTCAGACTCTTCCGATGCTTCGTGTAAAAGTTTTCAACCGCTTGAAGCTTAAAATACATCTACTGTTGGCTGAAACTTTGTACAATGGTCCAGATTTTTCACTATTTTCCAGTACATAAAAGCAGTTTTAACTGTGTTTTAAAAAAGGACAATCTTGCGGATGTAACTCACATTTCGTAAGCAACATGTTTTCTTTGCTGCTGTTAAATGAAGCGCTGCTATGTTTTTTGACTCGTCCTACCAGGGAATTATCATCTATATATCAAAGCATCGGCTTTTAGGTCCGGTCTGTGATTTTTTTTTTTTACTTATTTCAGCAATACCCATATTGCAAATACAAAAATGAAACAACTTTATCACATAGACCTTCTACAGGGTATTTCCTTTACATTCAATCTTTACAGTGAAAAGGGATTATTTCAGTGGCTCCACATGAGTAACTGCACCATATTGTAAAGCCATTCTATCCCCATGCTGCGAAAACAAAACTGATCCATCAGAGAGTGATAGCAGGAACATTAAGGGGAAGCCATATCAAAAGTCCTCATACATTTTCTAGGAAAATGATGTCATTTGGTGCTTGACAACATAAAATGTCCTGGAAGGCAACAAAAGACAGAATGATTTCTTTATACCATCAAGAGAGGAATATTTTTCAGGAAGCTGAGATATTATTTTTAGTCTGCAATAAAAAAAGAATTTACAGGCACAAATTCTGTGGCTTCACCACAAGATGCACACTTTTCATTAGTGCTGGGATTCTCAACGTCAGTCCAGACTTCATAAAATATCTGGGAAAGACCTGGAAGAGAACAGTGTAGATGGATGCCAAGATCGAACTGTACTGGAGGGACAGGGAATAAAGAATGGGAATAGGCTGAAACACGATGCACCAGAAGGTCAACTGAAGCCAAAAGAAGCAAAAATATTGATTTGAGTCAGTCTGGGAGCAATCTGAAACCAAGCGAAGCAAGCTGAAGTTAGTTACTTTGTCAAGAAAAAACTAAAGCCACAGAGGTAAATAACTGAAGAGTAAAGTCAAGAGGATTTTATTTATAGGGCCTACTTCATACAGCTGATGCAAACTCAACGTGCTTAAAGAAATAAAAAAATAATAAAAGAAACAAAAATAATTAAAACAACACTTAAGAACGTAGGTATTTATTAAAGCAAGACATGATCTAAAGTCTTCTGGCAGAAAATTCGAGGGAGAACAGGAACACACGTTAAACTGTGGAACAATGATTTGAACTATTTTAAGGTTGTATATAAAAACTTTTACATTTTCTGGTTTATGGTTTGTTTTCTCACAACAACACATAATTTAGCCCTGAATAGTAACTTGGAGGTACTGTGAAATATCTGTTGGTTTGAAGGGAAATCATAAGGCTGCAAGAAAATCTGTGTTTCATGTGGCTTGTACATTGTGTCATGATTTAGGCTTTTGTTTGGACATTCTGGACTTCCACTCTTTGCTCCACATCTCTCAGCCATCAGTCACTATCCAATCTGCTTAGTCACCTCCCAGCCACGACTCAGCACCTCATCAGCTCCACCTGCTGCCACTAATTACCTCCACCTGTTTCCCTGCTTTTATCTACCTGCCTCACTCAACACTTCCTGCCAGAACGTCTCATCTTGTCTTGACTCATGCGCACTGCTGCCAAGATTTCTGCCAGTTCCTGTGTGCTCAGCCAGCTGGATGCTGAGCCTCTGCTCGGGTTCAGCCCTCACTGATGTAAGTCTCCAGTGTTTACGTGCTGCTACCGTTTGCCCTGTTCTCTGAGGTCCAGCTGCTTGCTCTGCCCATTCTGGTGGTTCTTCAGCCAGTATTATACTTTCCTTCAATAAACCTTTTCAAAACGTAACTCTACTCTACTAGCTCTACTCATTACACATTGAGCTGCCACTTTGCTAATTGTTGTGGGTAAAACCGTCAATGAGGAATTTAGACTTAGACAACTTTATTTGTCATTTTGTATGCACAGAGTGCGTACAGAACCAAATTACGTTGCATACAGCTTGTAAATTGCAGTAAAAATTAAATGACAGTATGAGGTGCAGCAGTGATTTAAAATTAACCAATTTAAATGTAGACAATGCAGGAGAAACCCACAGTGTACAGGTGAGTATTTTAAAAAAAAACATTTGTATGTACAGAATTTGATTGTGCAAAGGGCATTTGTGCATGAATTTTAAGGAAGCAGTTATTGACATTTTTTATGTGATCCGAGGACTTAAGGAGAAACTATAGGTATATAGCATTGAAAACAACAAGAGAAACTTGACGCTCACAAAAAACAACCGAGGGTGCATCAGTGGTCTGGCAGCTGGCTCTTCTTAGGCTATTAGTTGTTTCAGTGACACAACCTGTGTTGTGTCATCACCCCTCCACCTTGGGTTGCTATTTCTGAGTAAGATTCAAGTCTTTTGCAGAAACAACAGTTTGAACATCCTGGGGCAAAACAAGTTCTCATAGCTTTATTCTAATGATTGCCATATAACTCCCACGTCACTGTTAGGATGGATTCCCCACATAAACCTGCATGTTTTATTTTGATCTAAGATTGGAGTGCCAAATGCAGTAGATGGTGAGTCTAAGACATAAATAAATAAGCTTAAATGTGAACACGGGTAAGATAAGGTAAAACAAAGCTCTTCAAATCCTTCTTTTTAAATGTTCAGTCATGTTTTTAGGACATTTAAGCGGTTTCAAAAAAAAGGACGAGTAATAAAAGAAGGCGAAGTCCTTGTTGCTAATCCAAAACATTTAGCAAGTGATAGAGGGCATAATAAAGTGGCTATTAACAGACAGATAAACACAGCGCTCTGAGCCTGTTCAGTTGTGTTACCCTGTGTGGCGCTTCGCCTGCCCTTGTGTTCATCTCCCCCTCCACACCGCCTTAAATGGCCTCCTAGAGGGAACCTGCTCGTCCCAACCTATGAACACACACAAACGCACTTGCACACGGCGCGGCTGCAATTATGTGTGGCTCTTTCTTTGTGTGAGAGTGCACGTAATTTCAGTTCAAGGCTACCATCACAACAGGCACCAATCTGTGTGAGCAGTCAAGCAGCAAATCCATCAACTGTTCCTCCGGCAACACGCGCACACACTCGCAGTGACAGATACAGTACGAATGCAGTGCATGCCCTGTGTTTCTTCTATCATTACTCATCTATTTGCAGAAGCCCTTTCCCTCCATCCCTCAATTCCAATTAAATTTTCTCCTCACTTTGCTGTATTAACATTCAGGTTGAAATGGTAACGGCTTAGCAGTAAGTTAAAACCCCGGCGTACATACATTGTGTGTGTGTGTGTGTGTGTGTTTGTGCCCCACTACGTGTGCTGATTCATGCAATAGTTACCATTTCTGTTTAAAACAATATTTTCTCTTGAATACTGTTTTTGTCCTTGCTCGCATTTTCCTAAAATGAAATAAGCATCTGATTTCCATGACTGATAGCGTTTTTCAAGAAGCCGTGTGCTGAGGGAGTTATGTTCTGTGCTCACTCTTCTATATCTGGGCCGCCTAAAGGTCAGCTTGCTGAGTTTTATTGCACCCCGGGGAAACATAGTGATAAGACCAAACGCTCCTGGACACACTCCTGGTTATCACTTGAAAAAAGGCATCCTAATATATCAGGAGTACCAGACATCCTAACAACAACAACAAAAAAGAAAGTCTCTAACATTAAGTGATTATTTTATTGCTGTCATGTGTTGCATTGCTGCAGTGCAAACATGCAGTTGAAGCTACGCATTTACAGTTAATAAAAAGACTCAGCCTGTTTTTTTCTGTTTTAGGTCAGTTAGGATTAACAAAATTATCAAGTGGCAGAACGTTGAGCAAGGAGAATTTAGGGCATATTCAAAGTCATAAGTTTATATATAGCACATTTCCTTTGTATTTAGTAAATTTTGATTTTTAACTGTATGACTTGGGTCAAATGTTTTAGGTTTCCTTACCACATGTTTCTCACAGGAGCTTACATGAATTTTGGCCCATTCCTCCTGACAGAACTGGAAGAACTGTGAACAGTGAGTTCTAGGTTGGCCTAAGCGTCTGCTCTCTGTGAGACATACCTGGAAAACCACCAAAGGAAGGTGCTCAGATGGAATCCCGATCAGATGCCTGATTCCCCCCCCAGCTGGCTGCTTTTTCATCCGGATGAACAACGACTCTATTCGAACCTTCTCCAGATGACTAAGCTCCTCACCCCATCTCAGAGGACGAGCCCAGTCACCAAACGAAAGAGGCTTATGTCAGCTGATTACACCTGAGACCAAGAACTCGTCCCTCGAGTCATGTTGTATATCACATGAGAGTAAGGAAGGGCTGGAACGTAGACAGTCCAGTAAACTGAGAGCTTCAACTTTTGACTCAACTCTTTCCACACCATGAAAGACAAGAGCAGACAAATCGCCAGTTCATCTCCTCCTCCATCCTACCACCTGCCGTGAACTGAGATGTCTCACTGAGATACTTGGACTTCTCCGCTCGAGGCAAGGACTGACCCCTGACTAGGAGGGAGCCATCCACCTTTTTACAGTCAGAGAACCACAGCCTCATACTCAGAGCACTTCACAAAAACTAACAACTTTTGATTGAGTTAACATCTGCTTATTTATTACCTAGCTCTTTGTTGCTATAGCAATGAAAAAAACACAATAGTTCAGTCAGACATCTCCGATGTTGCCACTGCAGAGGCTGTTATGTGTTAGGACCTCGGCAGCCGCTGCCACGGCCATACTTCAAATAATGCATCAGCTAGAAGAGTAAAATATAAAGGAGGAAAAATTCTGAGTTGCATCTTAAGTGTCAGGATGTGATGTTCAAAATGTTTTTAAATTACTTACAGTAATAAAATATTAGCACAAGTTTGTCTAGGCAATTGGCAGCATTATCTGCTGTAATATTATACTAGAAAGGTCAAAAGATATAAAAAAAGATCCCTTTGGCCATTTATTTTCTTTACAGACCTGCAGCAGTCAGTTCTGCATCTGCTAAGCTGATTGCAGACAAAAGAAGACCGAATTTTCCTATTCGGTCTTTGTTACTGCGGATTATAAACAAACGAATCAACCAGACATCTGCTTGAATGTTACTTGTCAAATGGCAACATTTCAAATGATTTCCAATTTGAACCACATAGAAAAGGACGACTGTTGTCCTGCCTGACATGTTTTGACTGTTGGTTTGAGGGACCTAGAGTCTCAGACCAACAAGTTGACAAGTCGACAAAAAATATAAAATTGGTCTTTCAGGCTTCATTACAACCACATTTACCGATAACTGTAATGTTTCTGACAGGTCTCCTAGTTGTTAGACCACACTCTGAGTCTTAAGAGCAACATCAATGGGCGGCGTGGGATGTCTGTAACAGACTGTTGTTGGGAGATCTTTTAGGCCCAGTGATCTGGGAAGTTAACACTAATACACAATCTTGCTTTTTTTCTCTCTTCCTGCTCTCGGTGAAGGCGGACACTTTTATCTCTCCTCTCCTCTCTCCCCTGTATCTGCCCTGCTTCTGCTTCTATCAATCTTTTTGGAGCCTCTTTTTACATATCCTCCAAATTGTAAATTATGGATCTGGTCTGCTGGACTCTCAACGCAATTGATAAAATTTCTCTACTAGGTGAGACTGGGTGAAGGAGAGCCCTTGTGCCCCAGCAGGACATTTTCAGCTGGACACATGGTGGATCCTGGGAGGAGGATCATTTTTCTGTCTATTTTGTCGGTCGAGGATGTTGAAAATGTGCTCAAAATCAGGTTCATGATAACAGGATTTTTGCTCTTTGGAGCTGGCGGTTACCTGGAGTATCAAGAAATTCTGAAAACGTCGGCAGCTGTTTCGGCCCATATCAAGGCTGCCTGAACTATGTGAGGGATATGTCCACTACCAGCACTCAGACTGAAATGCCGTGTAAGCAGAACTGCAGACCAGCTGCGGTTTCTGAACTTGCTAGCAGGATGGGAACAATCTTGGAGAAGTTGGAAGCTCAGCTTTGGCAGAATGACCACAAATTTGGCTGTTCGGAATCACCATTTGAGAAGATCCAGTAAGACTTTAAAAAAACGAGTCAGCTTGCCCAAAACAAATGCTGTTATCAGAATCTGGCTTCCCCGTGTTTCCCTTGAAAGGCTGAATATCTTAATTTCTCCTGGATGTAATGTAAACAAGATGCTCGGTGACATCTGTGACCTGGAACAGAGTGCTACTGAACTGCCTGATAAGGTTCCATAACTATCAAAGACTTTGGCTAACACACACACAGGTACACAAACCGCCTTTGCTGTGCTTTTTCTTACATTGTGGCTTTAAGGATTTTATTAATGTATAAATAGAAACAATTAAGCTTTGAATTTTAGTGATGAAGCTTGTTCCAGGGAATCCAAAGAAGTCTAGGATTTACTTAGCTTAATCTAATGTTTTTTTCTTTTGGTAATATATGAAAAAAAAGAACTAAGCTTTAAAATGTTAGTGATGACGCTTGTTCCAGAGAAACAATGAAACAAAATAAGTTATTCTAGTTGTAGCTTTAGAAAAATTGGACAAAATTACTTTAGATTAGAAACCCCCAAGGATTTACCTGGTTTATTTCTTCTTATGAATAGAAAACATTAGTGATTTTATCCTTTCTGTATGTTTGTTAATGTGTGAAAGAAGTCTAGTTAAGAATTTACTCAGTGTACTCCTTTGTTAAGTAATGACTTTTCTTTTCCTGTGTAATATTTCCCTCTGTAATGTTTTTTTGTTCATGTACAGCACTTTGAATCATTTCATTACTGAAAACTGCTAAATAAATAAACTTGCCTTGCCTTACTGTATCTATTTGTGTAAAACTGTGAAGGATTACTCATTCATATCAGCTACTTACCATCTGAGATGCAATGTGCAAAATGCTGTGCTAAAATATGTGAAAAATTGCATTTTTTTAAGGACAGGAAGCAGCTTGGTTATGCAACATTTTACTGGAGCACTGAGGCAGAGATGCCAGGCAGATGGTGGTAGCAGACATATCCTGGACTTCTGTGTCCCTCGTTGCTTTTAAAGGATTTTTTTTTGTGCGACCAAAGAGAAGCAAAAGTTCTGTGTGTAAATCAGTGGTGCGGCTCTCTGTCTCTGAGTGGACCCATTAGTATTATTGATTCAAACTTAAAAGAGCAGACTGCACAGGATGTCCAGCATTACTCTTTAAGGAAGAAATGGGCCTCTTTTAAATAAAGTTTGCGTTGCTGTAAACCCAGCCTAATACTTGGCCTTAACATCTTTCACATTTTGTCATGCTGCAACCACAAACTTAAGTGTTTTCTGGGATTTTACATGACAGTCCAACACAACGTATCAGATAATTATACTGTGGATGGAAAAGGAATGATCAAAATCTTTAACAGAAAATCATCTGAAAAGTGTGGCATGTACAGTGGTTATGTTCAGCCCCCTCTGAGTCTGAACTTTGTAGAAACAATTACAGCTGCAAGTGCTTTGACTTTTGCACACCATGTTGTTTAGCTCTGCAGAAAATGGTTAACAAACCATTTATTAGATTTAGGTGTGCTGAGCCACAGGAACATCTAAGGCTACGTTTGAATGTAGGGAAATTCGACCCGATTCCGATCTTTTCAACCCCATCCAAAAAAGTCTGATTTGTGCCACTTCCATATGTAGTACTAATTTGGATATGTATCGGATTCTTTTCAAAGCATCCGCAGTCTGAATGGTCATGTTGCCTTTCATCCGTCTTTCATGTCACTCTCTCTTGGCTCTCACTGTACATCCACACACAGCAGCAGACCACTGTTAATAGCTCTTACCTTACTTCATGTCGCTATGATGTGGTCTCAATATTATCGGCTCCCATTGCTCAACAGCTTTCTAATGATAAAAAGGATAGATCCTGGCCGGTATCCATGTTTTATTTTTTTGAGTTTTTTTTTCTTAAACAAAACTTTATTTAACACTTCAAGAAACAATTACATTCACCATTACTTCCGTAAACAGTGCGCTGCTCTGAGACGTCTCCTCCTGTTATCTGCGCATGCGGGTCACTTTGTTCATTCACTGCTGTTCAGACAGCAGAATGATGACGGTCACATTTAATAGTAGTATGAATGGCCAACTCAAAAAAAATCCAATTTCAGCAAAAAATCAGAATTGAGCATCAAGACCTGCAGTGTGAACGCAGCATAAATCATCCAGGATACTGGTCCTTGAAGACTGACCCAAACCGTTCCTTTGTAGCTCTAGCTGAATGTTTAGAGTTGTTCTCCTGCCGGGAGGTGAACCTCCACCTCAGTCTCAAGTCTTTTGATAATAGTTTTTTTTTTCTAGGATGGCCCTGTGTTCATCTCCATTCATCTTCTCGTCAACTCTGACCAGTCTCCGTGCTGTGGCTATAGAAAAGCATTGCTACAGTATAATGCTGACCCCACCATATTTCAAAATGAGGATGATATTTGTATGTGACTCATGGCATTTTGCATGTAGCTTGAAAGTTTTGGTCTCATCTGACCAGAGCACCTTCTTCCACATGCTTGCTGTGACAGATTTGTGGAGTATTGAACAAATAGTTGTCTTGCTCTGAGCTATGGTTCGCTACAGCTCCTCCAAAGTCACCATGGGTTTGATTGGTTGTTCTTCTTGCCTGGGCTGTCAGTTTAGGTGGCCATCCATCTCTCGGTAGATTTGCAGTTGTGCCAGATTATTTCCATTTCCAGCTAAGGGATTGAACCGTGGCCTGTAAGATGTTCAAAACTTTAGATATTGCTTTATAACCATATTGCACTTTAAACCTCTTCACAGCTTCATTCCTGACCTCTGAGGCCTTCACAGAACAGCTATGTTCATACTATGATTAGACATGGGGGACTTTTGAAAGAAACTGGTTGCACAGTTTACATGTTTTCTAGGGGGCTTTAGAGGACAGGGGCTGCATAGAAACGCTCGGCATACATTTCACATTTGCATAACTTTACAAATATGCACTTTCCATTGATAAACCATATATCATCCATAAGCAGTATGTGTAAGTTAGTAGTTTTAATGTGATAAATGGTAAAAAACAAACAAACTCAGGCTCTTTAGCAGCGTTCAGTGTTGTATCAGCCCACTGCTTCAGCTCCAAATGGGTTTACTTTTAAAACACAGAGGACTAGCACAGATTCAACGGATCTTGAGGCTTGGAGACAAACACCAAGTCGTCAAAAAAGGTTTTTCAGTTGCTGTTGTGATTACATGGATTTCTCTACTTGGCTGCTAGCTGATATAGGTTTTATCTCCTTTCTCCTGTGGGCAGACGAAAAGTTTACAGAGGATTTCCCAAAAAGCAGCTGACAAACTCCGTCCTGCTAAACAGGAGCTCTGATTCGTAGTCAGTATCCGAAAATGTCCTTCAAGTAATCATTTATCTAGAGGGGGATAGGACCAATGGCTCCAGATTTCTATGATAATCTGTTACAGGTTCTATTTGCATCAGCTGTGGTTTGCTGGTGCCTCCATGTGAACCCTGGGAAACAAACCGCAGTAACCCGTGCAGGCTACGCCTCTTCGTTGCTAACGCTTCACCTTGGTGTTCTCATTATTGCCAGAGTTGGATATGAGAAAGCTTCAGTTATTGAACTCAACAAGTCTCTCTGTAGCCTGAGAAATGGCAAATCTTTATAAGTCTGCCACCATAAACTTATCTTGTTAAGTATTAACCTGCTGGGTGTTTAAAAGAGTAAATGCTTATGTTATCCAACCACAAAGACTGTTGCTTTTGTCGTATTTAAAGTAGAGAAAGAATTCAGCCATAAATTAAATGGTGGCCATTTCATGGTGCTCCTTATCAGTTTCCGCAGCGTAACGCTGACTGGACGGATGAGAGGAGTTTATGCATCCCTCGCTGATATGCTTCTCTTTTTGCGTAAAAAAGGACAAGGCGAAGTTACAGAAAAGCGACAGCGTCTGGTACTCTCAAAGGGATTCTCAGCTGAGTGCTCTCTAGCCTCTTTTATTCTGGCAGGACAAACAGTGTGTGTTGGAGGAATGAGATAAAAGGATATAGAGCCTGTATGGGTGTGAAGGAAAGCCTTACATCTGGCTGGCTTACTCTCCTCCTCCTTCCCCAGGAATCAGCCATCAGCCGTCAGATATAATTTAATGCCGCAGTCGGTGCCAAATGAAAATGCAACGCCAGCTGGCGCGGACTGATGGACCGACTCTTAACGGGAAGTTTCGGGAACATTTCAGCTGAAGTTAAGACATTCATCCAGGAGTGAGTTTGTACATGTGGATTGATGACTTGATGGTCATAGAGAGACGTGTTTTTTCCATGCTGCAGTTGCAGTCACTAAAACTATAAAACACATGCCGTGACATACATTCTCCAGCGAACCCTTATTTTATGATCTCCATACCCTGGACTTCCTATTTTCACATATCAGGAATATTTACTCCCTACTAGCCACGTAGAGTGCTGTGAAAAACTTCGTGCCACCCTGCAAATCTTTGCAGGGTGGCTTTGCTTTTTTTGTTTCGGGTCACCAAATAAATACTGGATCAGGCAAAGAGAACCCAAGTAAATAAAGAATTAAAAAAAAATTTTAAGTGAAAAAAGCTTTCCAAACCAACCTATGTGGAAAATGAATCCCTCCTGTTTTTAAATCACTTGTTACCTTCAATGGACCACATTTATTTTTTAGAACGCTTGATTTAGTTAGATTTGCCACATCCAGGCTTTATAACTAACAGACCTGTTAGATAAGCAATATCTTAAATAAATCCTGTCTTGCAACATCTGTCAGCCAGGAAAAGATCACAAAGTTATTTCTAAGGCTTTGGCACAACAGTGACCTACAGTGAGAGCCAATGTTCACAACTGGACGAAACATGGAACAGTTGTGAACCGTCCCAGGATTGGCCAACCTAACAAGATTCCTCCACAAGCGAATCAATGGCTCATCCAGGAGGTCACATGGGAACCCAGAACCACATTTAAAGCTCTGCAGGAATCACTTGTCTCAGTGGAGAACAGTGTTCATCATTCAGCCATAAGAAAAAGGCTGGACAAAAATGGCATCCATTGGAGAGCTCCTTGGTGAAAACCAATGACATTCGAGAAAATATTCAGTGGAAGACGGCAGTGAAACTTTTTGGTAGGCCTGCATCTCGTTGCGTCTGTCGTACGACTAACTTAGCGTTTCAGAAAAAGAACATCACACCAACAATAAGAGATTGTGCTGGTTTTATGGTCTTGGGCTGCTTGGCTGAAGGAGAATAACTAATTGCCAGGGTTTGCACATGTGGGTTATGCAGCAGCACAATGACCTGAAGCACACCAGCGAGTCTTCCTTTGAATGACTCATAAATGCTGTGGCATGACCTTAAACTGGCCTTTCATGGTCAAAAACCCTCTAATGTGGCTGAATTAAACCAATTCTACAAAGAAGAGTGGGCCAGGATCCCTCCACAGTGCTGTAGAAGACGTGTAAAAAGATGATCGAGGCCAGATGCTGCCACCAGGTTTGGCCCAACCACTTATCAGGTTTCGGGAGCAACTGCTTTTCACAAACGGCCAGGTGGGCATGCATTTTTGTATTTACCCTCTTTGCATTTGCCTTTATCTGATATCAAAATCAATTTGATATTAGGAAACATTGTGTGACAAAATAGAAACATCAAAACCGTTGGACATCTGTAAGGGGGCAAAAACTTTTTCACATGCTTGTGAAAAGTATTACATTTATAATTAAACTTAATCCGTTCATGTGTTTTCTATTAGGTGGGTTTTTTTCCCCCATAAAAACCCTGTGGTCCTTATTGAGACCCCGGAGCCTTCAGTCTGTCTCTCAGCGTGTGCTGGTGTCAGCGTTGCATACGGTAACACAGATAAGTCTAGCGGTGCAGTCTTTGTCAGATCCTCACGCTCCAGCAGAGGCTTTGGTGTCTGTCTGTTTATCCGTGTGATAAAATCACAAGCAACAACAGGGGAAATGAAAGCCGTTACGACAGCCTTGAAAAAAAAGATCCTTTGGTTTGATACTTCCAGTGGGCCTCACAGGATCCACACGACGCCGACACTGTTAAAGGCGGCAGCAGAGGGGACACTTTGAGCCCGGTTGGTTTAAACAGCTGAAGGCTCTCGTGGATGGATCTATGAGCAAGGCATTTCGTGTTTCACAATTCGCCCGGAAGATAACTTGCTTTTGGATTACTCATCAGTAAGACATCACTGCCCCAGCCAGCTTTAATAATATCAAATACATTTTGACATTTAAAGCATTAATCGCATGGTTTTCTCTGCTTACTTTGTCCTTTTTGTGGCTGCAGGGGGGTGTGATTTATTTTCTGCTTTTGCTTCTTTGTCACACTTCAATGCGTTTGCAATAGCTGCCAACGAGCCGTGGAGGCATTTTTACCCACTCTTCGTTGCAGAAAGCTTTAAATTAAACCAATATGGGTGGTTTTCAAACATTAACAACCTGTTTCAGGTCAAGCCTCGGCATCGTCATTGGATTCATTTTCTGAGCCCTTCTGAGGTGAACTTCCTGGTGTGTTGTGTATCATTTTCCTGCTGCATCATCCGGGTATTTGAGCCTCGTGTGGCAAACTGAAGGTCCAACATTCAGCCGAATTCATGCTTCCATTGATTATGGCAAGTCCTCCAGGTCCGGAAGCTGCAAAGCAGTCCCAGACCATCACTCTACCACCACCAGGTTTGACTGTTCTTTTTCTGAAATGTTGGGTTAGGTTTATGCCAGACGTTTTCAAAAAGTTTCAACTTTTGGCAAAGTGTGAGCCTAAATTACAAACACTGACCTTAATCTAGGCAGGTGAGACCAGCAATGCTTTAGCGACCTTATGGATGAGCCATTGATGCGCTCTTGGAGTAGGTTTGCAAGCCAGCCCATCTTCCATGTTTTCGTCAAAGAATGGAGAAAACATGGATGTGTTTCTTCCCAATGTCTTTTGTTGGGATTTCATGTGATAGACCAACAGAAAGTAACGCACACTAGTGAGTTAAAGGTAATCAGAAGGTAATGACTGAGTAACAAAATCATGATGACCAAAGGATACAGTGAACAGGTGATGGATAACATTGTGAAGAGTTTTAAAGCAGCTTTAGGTTAAAAAAAACAAGATCCCAAGCTTTGAACGTCTCAGCGAGTACTGTCTCCAGTTCAAGAAACCTGAATCAGACGAATCATTTGGTTCAGGTAAACTGCCTGAAAACCCCTCCTCCCAGTCTACCAGCGGGGAAGAGGAGGTGGAGCTGATCTCCTCGGGCAATCGGAGCGCACCTGATGCAGGTAAAGTGGTGGGCGGGGCGCTGTAGTTGACTGAGGTTCCAGCACAAGCAGAATTCACCTCTACAGTCAGGGGGACTGTGCAAAAACAAAGCCCACCACAAAACTGTGAAGGATAGCCGGTAAATGCCTTACTGCTTTTCTTTGTTCAGCTGAACAATGAAGACTCTGGTTGACTTTTACTGAAGTAATGAATGGTCTATTAATATGTGATGTAGTCAAGGAAAAAAAGCAGGAAAAAAAGAGAAGACAACTTAAAGAGACGGTGTGTTTATTAGTAGGATTTTTTTTTTTGCAGATGTCTATGTGATTATCTGTGTCTGGACAAATACATTTGAAAAAACATACAAACATTTAATTTGTTTGTGTAATACATGTATTGACAATAGGGTGGCTAAAATTATCCAACCAAAGTTATGTGGCTAATAAATATTGACTAAAACTCCTTTGACTTTAAACATATATATTAATGGAAGACCTTTGACTAAAGTAATGCTGGTTTATTTGGTTAAAGATATTAGTTTTACTATGAAAATATTTGCTCGAATTTAATCAAAAGGAGTTTGGTGAATATTTTGACTCAAGGGGGTAGCGATCTGTTTCGGTTGACATTTTGATAATGGTTTCATGTGTTCATTCAATTAAGTAATGGTTGCCTTTGTGTTTGTGGTTTTTGAGGTTTTTCACCTAATTTTCTACTGACAAATACTCACCATCCACGATACCTAAAGAAAAGGGAAATTAAGCGATCTTAATGCTGTTCATTGAGTGAAATCCATACTTCCATGTAGAGGCTATCCCTTTCAAGTGGGGAATTGCGCAATAAAGCATACAAGAGCTGGCCATTTTCATTATGAGGAGGACTAGATTAGATGTCATGCTTAGAGGTCCACTTTGCTGTGCAACGAGTGTGGCACAGCTGCAAACCTACCAAAACATATCTCTCAATCTAAATTGGCAGCAGAACATTAATCAGCAGATAAGAAGGCTATGATAACTGTGGAGGAGCAGCAGATATCTACAGCTCAGGTGGGATAATGTATTGACAGGAGATATATTACTCATGCACATATGAAAATATTTTTGCCTACATGCAAAGCGCTGTAGGTGGCAGCAACCTTTCACTGCACATCACCCTGAATCCACCATACTTTGAAACACGGCGGTGGCAGCATCATGATACAGGGAAGCATGGGAAGATGGAGCTAAATGCAGGCTAATAACGGGAGGGCCAGCAAACAACTCGAGACCGGAGCGGAGACTCACAACTTAATTATGTGTTTGATGGTCTATTCAAAGTCCAGACACCAATCCAACTCAAAATATTGAAAACTGCTGTTCACGGATCGTCTCCATTTATTTAGCTAGAGTCCAGTTCTTTATATTTGAGAAATTTCTGAAATATTTCTTCTTCTCTATAATCCTATTGGTCAGCCTCTACTTGCGATGAAGCGGGTTAGATTCAGTAAATCGCAGTGAAGGACTTTAAAGTAAAACAGGGCATGGAGTAGGAGGATCATGGTGAAAAGGTAAAGATAAATTCTTCAAACAAACAAGGAGGGGAGCGAAAATATGTAAAGCAGCGGAGGCAGGCTGCAAAGTAAAGATGTGAACACCATCTGGGCTCGGTTCATCTGTCATCTGATCATCTGCCCTCCACTTGGCAGAGCTTCCCGCTGCACAGCTGGCCCTGCAGTCTCCCTCTGTCCCCCCCTCAGTCAGATCTCGGTGCACTCTCCACCAAGTGTGTGGACGAGCAGCTTTATGCACCTTTTTATGGGTGCACTTATTCGGCAGGAATGCATCGGAAGGACTGCATCGGATAAAACCATTTATAAAAGGCAGCTCTTAATATGCCATAACTATGTGTTTAATTCTTACTTACTGATCAAAAACGCCTTCACAACCTTTCATAAAGGGATGAAAGCAGGTGGGCTGAGGCATCAGGACAGGATTCCAGTGTGTGTTTGTTTTGGGGAGTTTGCCCGGGGCAGGACTGTGGGGAAGGCTATAATAGGTTTCCGTTCCTACATATGTACTCTAATGCTTCCTGGCATTGGCAAGAGTGACAGAGTTTGACAAGGTGTCTAACATTTGAACTGCCGTCACACTGTAGCACATACACACGGCTGAGGCGAGCTGCATCCCCACGGCCCGTCTCCTCCGCCTGTTTGTCAGCTGCCAGCTCGCCTCTGCTCCTCATCACAGACGTTAAAGCACTCGCCTCTGATGAAGACTGAGACGGTGTTTTCAGAAATAAGATCTAAGAGAAATTTTTTTTTTTTTCATTACCATATTCTGAACAAAGTTTATGAAGGACAAACTGCCTAATGCGACGTCACGCACGTTTGTGCCTTAAAGCCTTAAAGCGAGTTCAGCTCCCAACGCGGCGGCATGGACTCACACGGACAAATTTAGAAAAAACGCATCCTTTAATTTGAGCGCGTTTATTCAGCGGGGAAAACGTTTCCTGTCAGGAAACAGAAAATGGCAGTGAAGGGAAGTTGGAGATGGGCTGAAAGAATGCCTCAATACTAAAGCTTACAGGTAAGCCCACACTCACGCTTAATTTGGGTTGACTAAAAAGGGGAAAGTTTTGGAGAGAAGAGAAGAATTCACCGGAGGAGGAGCTGGAGTTTTGGTGCCAGAGAACAGCTTGAGATGAACAGATGAGACCCCATACTCTTAGCCTTGGGGCTCGATGTGTCACCTTTCAGCCAACCGGACCGGTCGCCTTCACCCGCGGCTCAGAGCACACCGCTCATGGGCTTAGTGGTGCCGTAGGGAGGCAGTGGCAGTTTTGATCTCGGCACAGGCTCGTCAGTTTCTGATTTGGAAATGATAGCCGAATTGTAAAAAATCCAAAGGACCGTCATCCTGACAGATTAAAGACTGCTCCGGTGAATTTTAAACGAGTCTATCCAGGCTTGATCAGTCCATCTTCTTGCTCTCTGCATTTCTTTCACTCTCTGACTCTGCTCTCTTTTTGCCACATCTACATTAGGTAGCCGTCAGAAAAAACAGATTCTATCATATTACTTTCAAAGCTGTTTGTTTTTCCTTTCCAGAGGACAGGGACTTCACAACAGACTAGATTAGTGTAGGACTTTTCTGGAGGCGGTGTGATCCTGCTTCAAGACCCAAGAGCTGCGCCTAGTCGACAAAACGGGAACAAGGTTACATTCATCTGACTGGGTTTTAACTTCAGCAGACAAAAGATCATGACTTAAAGAGTACATCTCATGATATGTGGCATGTCAAAGCATCGTCATAGTCATTAGAGCTGGATGATCTCAAGAGCACAGTCTGGAGAGATGATTTAGTTTAATCTCACGTAACAGGAAGGCAGTTTTCAACAATTCTGATCAAAATAGGGAAGTGTTTACATTTCTGTTCAAGGTCGGTTTTTGTGCGTTTCTGAACAACTACACCAGGGACGCATTTAACGACACCCAGGAAAATTCTTATCAAATAAACATAAGCAAAATATTTAGTGACCTGTACCTTGAAGAAATTGATTAGTTTGTGGACATGTTTGATTAGTAAAACAGGTGTGTAATCATCCTGGTTAAACAGCTGTTTGCTTAGACACACAGTCTAGAGTGAGAGCAACAACGAAGGAATGTGAAACAACTCGGACAGCAGAAAACAGGCTGGACCAGGCACTGTGCACAGAGAGGGAAAGCCCCAAGCTCACTATTAGAGCTGCAGCAGAGCAACATCAATGGGTCATCAAGTCTCCATAATAACCATTAAACACTATCTGCATGCTAATTTGTGTTGATTTAGTCTCTTTGGCTTTATTTAGGGGTATAAGAGTGAATCAGGCTGCAAACAAATGCATACATGTCTTTTTGGATTTTTATTTGTTAAAAAAATAGCATTGCAAGCAGCTATGAAGGAGTTTCTTTTAACGGTCGAACCCTCCCATTACGCCTCATCAGGTGCACCGGTAACTCATGATGAGGCATTAGCGCCTTTTAAGTTATATGGAGTACGCCATAACTTTGTTTTTCATAGGCTCATATTCAAACGTGCTTGCAGAAACCCTGAGGCCTTAAAGGTTTCACCATTACCATATATTAAGGCTATTGGACTGCAGTGAAGAAAATGTTAAAATAAAATCAGGAAAAATCACTGTACAAAAATTTTTTAAATGTTGTAATAGTGTAAAAATTTCATGACAGAGTTACTATATGAAATTCCCTTTTCCATTGACCATCGACTTGTTGAAGAGAAAAATCTCAGTTTTCATTTTGAGAGTAAGTGCGGCATTTAATCAGAATTTAATACGTTTACTAGAAATCCATGCTGTGTCCAAAACATCTCAAAATAATCTGATGAAAAAGTTTCCATCTGTTACAAGTTTCAGTCTGACCACATCTGCAGACCAAAGGATGAAATAAAATAAAACTATATTTGTTATCTTCAACCTCTCAGGTATACACTATGATGTCTTGATTTGTCACATAAAATGGCAAAAAAAAACAAAAATTCAAAAAGTTCAAGAGTTATGAATACTTTTGTAAACCACTGTAAATCCCTTTAGGACGACTGTTTCCCTTCCTCTAGTCAGAAAAGATCCACACTTTAAATGGAGCAAAAGAGCACTGAAATACCCCCGAAAGTCAAAAAAGACGTCGAGACTTCTGTTCAAGCATGAAGGATTTCTTCTGACCACAGAATTAATCTCATATGAGAGCAATAGGGTTGAGAAAGAGAGCAGAGTAGTTATTAACAGGACAAATGAGGCCCATTTCTGACTATGCATGGATTTCTCCTCTGCAACCAAAGCCTCTCCGTGTGCTCCTCTACAAAGCACAGAGCTGACAGCCTTCATCGGCAGCCTGTTCTCATGTCTGATCCTGAATGCAAGCACATTCATCTTTGATGAGCTTTACTTTACGTGAGCCATCGATCTGCCCGTGTCTGAGCAGGTTTGCGTTACTGCTTATGTCAGTTATGAAAACGCACAACCCGAAAAACCCAGCAGCTCCGCAGAGCGCTCAGTGTAATAACAATAAGTCTAAAAAGACAAATCCCTGTCACTGCAGGCAGTTTTCCTCAACAATACAATCAAAGATGCACAGGGGATATGATGGAGCTGAAAGAGCAGAGTGCGGAACGCTAATAAAAAGATCACGGTAGCGCGATAACAGCTTGGGTTTGGACGCGCAGGTCTGTGTGTGGCAGCGGGCTAACGACGGGCGTTCGGATGAGCCTTTCAGAGCTGAATTAAAATAAGGATGTGGGTTTGTAAGGGTGGTGCGAGGTTAAACAGTGAGTGCTGCCGTCCATGGGGGATATAGCCAGTGGATCGCTCCCAGCATCTCCAGTCCCAGAGACCCTGGAGTGTGTGAGTGTGTGTGCAGCTCAGTAGATTGGGCTGCACAGTGAATGGGCTCATTAGCAGCAGCAAAGTAACACATGGCCTGGGGCACAAACAGACACACACGGCACAATCGCCTTCTCCCTACAACCCCCTACACCCCCTCTCCCCACACACACAAACACGCACAGACACACTCCAGACTGGCATACTAATGTCTTCAGAACGTAAACACAGATTGCCTCATTTATAAAAAAAAAAAAAAGAAAAATCTGGATATTTTAATCAGTCAGGGCTTTAGAAAATTGCCAAGGAAAATATGAAAATAATAAAAAAAGAGAAAACCATCTCGGCTCTTTTACCAAATCATCTGTTTGCGGAATTCATCCACAGTTGTCTTATTTAAATGCGGGATCCTTGGTGATAATAAAGTAGGCGATGTTTTCCTCCAGATATTAACACCTAACAAGAAGATAATCATAAGTTGCCCACACAGCGCTGAATGTTTTACACGGAGCGTTTCACCAACAGCAGAGAAGTTGTTAATCACGACACTGGTACTTCTGCTGTCTCCTGCAACAATGTCCTCCAAAGGTTTTCCACTTATGGGACTTTTTTTCCCCAGACAGTTCAGGTCAGAATTTACAGAGAAAAACAAGGTTAGCTAATCTGAATGAATAGGTGTACACCCAACTTTCCTTTTCTTCTTATCAAATCATTCTTTTGTTGATTTTGATGCATAACATCCATCCATCCATCCATCCATCCATCCATCCATCCATCCATCCATCCATCCATCCATCCATCCATAAATAATTATGAAAATAACCATAATCACTTGTTGTTGCTAAAAACCCAAAAATTGGACTCCAGCTGCACTACTGTTGTAAACAGGTGACAATCATGTTAACATGAGCTAAATTAAAAGTCAAAAGAAGAACATTACATTGAAGTACAAAAAACTGGTTCTTTATAAAGACAGCAAATTTCTTCTTTCTGAAGTTTTGGGGGGTATAACATGATCTGTTGTGCTCTGATGAGGCCGTGTTAATGTGTACCAAAGGAGCAGCTCAGGGGCGGTCAGCTTTGTCTCTTTGTTCAAAAACGGTCAGATCAGAAAACAGTAACATTTTTTACGTAGGTTATTTTCTACATTATTCATATTCTCCAAGCAGGGTACACCATCAAGCAAACAGCCCCCCAGGCCATGCGTTACTCTCCTGTTGCTGATGAGCCCTATAGCGGCGAACAGGGGCTGTCCTCTCCAGTAATATATATTAATGGCTAAATATTCTCATCTTACATGTCTAGTTTAATGGAAACCAAGTCAGGACAAAGCCAGACAGATATGAAATAACCCATAAAAATTGCTCCACTGAGGCTTCTAGCACAGAAAGCCAGAGCGGATATGTGCAAATTGGGTCTGTCATAATATTTTCCAGATCTCCAGATATCTATTCCATGAGTAGACCACAACCTTTTAAATCTCCACTTGGGAAACTGTTTTTAAAAAAATTAAATAAGAGAGGTTGACGTATTAAAAATGTGAAAATGACCTAATGTTGGAGATTCAGAGAGAAATTCTCTGGGGAGGTCTGGCTGCTTAAGTAGGTGTTTGGTGTCAATACGCTATCTTTGTGCTATGAATCAATTTGTACGAGAATTCTTCTCTGTCATTGATTTCTGCAATATCTGCTCCCCTCCTAAAAAATAGAAACGTTGTCCTTACTTTCAGGACCACAACACAGTCATAGCAGACAAGCTGCAGGACACAGATAACAGCCTCAGAGCATGCAGGTGAATATTTCACCATGGGTGAGCTGAGAAAGCAAAGTTAGCGTAAACTTTATTAAGCAAAAGTCCTGATGCGAGTGCTAGGTCTGAGTAGGTTGGGTTTTAAGTCCGAGTTATCCTACCATCAAGATTTTCTCCTGACAGGCCCCTGCTGTGAGGAGTTAACATTGCTCCTCTATAAGAATATTGCCAAACTGATATCCCACTGGCTGCAGGGAACTAAACGTAAGACAATGACTACTCCCAAGTAATCTATAGAACCATTTTTGGCAAAAAAAGAAATACCCGTTTTTGAGCAGTTTTAGAAATTCTTTGACTTAAAAGGGATCAGGAATTCCTGATCCTGATAAAACGTATGTCAGCGGTGACTTTTGTTGGGTTTCAGACCCCCCCCCCCCCCCAGCTTCCTCCAGTGAACTTTCCCAACAGTGCTGCCCCTCACCATCCTCAAACGACCCTGCATCTGCTGTACATCAGTGGCGTACAGTCAGGAGAAGCAGGTGAGGAAAATACTGACAATGATAAGAGAAAAATCAATTTCTCCGCTTGACTGTTCTGCTTTTGTTTTCAGAATGACTTTCAGTGTGATTTTAATGGTTTTATGCTCAAAATCACTCAATTTATGGACTGACTGTCCGTAAAGAGAAATGAGAGGTGAGGCATTGAGGAGCTATGCCTCACCTCTGATGGCGCTGTGCCCCACACACCTACTGTTGCAGGCAGTTGGTGCATCTTTCTTTATATCGCCAATATATGTACTAATACATTTAATGAAGGCTTTTAACATAATTAGTCTTTCTAATTGGCCATTAATGTGTGGTGAAAATGTACAGGTATGGAAGATGCTGGCATTTTTCCAGCATCTTTTCATTTGTTCTGCATCTCACAAGCGTTCTTCTTTGTGATCCAAACACCTCAAACTTGGATTCATCCGTCCACAACACTTTTTTCCAGTCTTCCTCTGTCCAATGTCTGTGTTCTTTTGCCCATCTTAATCTTTTTCTTTTATTGGCCAGTCTCAGATATGGCTTTTTCTTTGCCACTCTGCCGTGAAGACCAGAATCCTGCAGCCGCCTCTTCACTGTAGATGTTGACACTGGTGTTTTGCGGGTACTATTTAATGAAGATGCCAGTTGGGGACCTGTGAGGCGTCTGTTTCTCAAACTAGAGACTCTAATGTACGTATCTTCTTGCTCAGTTGTGCAACGCGGCCTCCCACTTCTTTTTCTACTCTGGTTAGAGCCTGTTTGTGCTGTCCTCTGAAGGGAGTAGTACACACCGTTGTAGGAAATCTTTCTCGCATGGAATAGCCTTAATTTCTAAGAACAAGAATAGACTGTCGAGATTCAGATGAAAGTTCTCTTTTTCAGGCCATTTTGAGCGTTTAATTGACCCCACAAATGTGATGCTCCAGAAACTCAATCTGCTCAAAGGAAAGTCAGTTTTGTAGCTTCTGTAACGAGCTAAACTGTTTTCAGATGTGTGAACATGATTGCACAAGGGTTTTCTAATCATCAATTAGCCTTCTGAGCCAACGAGCAAACACATTGTACCATTAGAACACTGGAGTGATAGTTGCTGGAAATGGGCCTCTATACACCTATGTAGATATTGCACCAAAAACCAGACATTTGCAGCTAGAATAGTCATTTACCACATTAGCAATGTATAGAGTGTATTTCTTAAAGGTAAGACTAGTTTAAAGTTATCTTCATTGAAAAGTACAGTGCTTTTCCTTTAAAAATAAGGACATTTCAATGTGACCCCAAACTTTTGAACGGTAGTGTATAGTCTATAGACGTAGCAGAACTGAAACAACAACACCGTCCTTAAGGCAGACTCTCAAATGATTAAAGCCACGTCTGACTAGAGTGAGACTAAAACAGCCAAAGATATAAATAACAGAAAGCTTATATGTGAGCGTAGGATTTTCCTTTGCCTTTGATTTACAGTCTCTACATGCAGAGAACGTTAAAAGGCATCACAAATACTGAGCATGTCAGATGTGTGCATCTTAAAAGCAGCGTTACGGAGCTAAGAGTCTGCCTGACGGCTGCTGGCTGGGGTTATCATGTGGTCACCTGTCATCACAGATACTTCAGGCAAGGAAATCTTCTGCACCTCTCCAGACCTTAGCTCCAGCTGCAATGAACTTGAAATATGAAAAAGAAAACGGTAAAAATGAACGATTCTCAGTGAAACTGCATCAAGTACCCTTGCCATGTTCCATCTCTTTGGATTTAACTTGGGATTAAAACATGTGCACACACCACTGTGACTGGCTGTCGGATGTTCTACGGTCACTGTGACGTCCCTGACCTTAACAGCGCCATCGGAAAACAACTACATTAAATAAACGTCCAGGGATTCATCCAGGACCAACCACTGCAGCGATGCGTTTCAGGCCAGAGAACATTTATTTATAGCATCCTTGCCTGGCTGTAACAACTTGTCCTAATTCAGACCAAATGTGGTCTCCACTTACATTTCTCTCAGCCAAGACACAAAGCAACACAACACATTTAAGGGGGCTAAAAAAGAATCTGCAATCAACGTGAACACATCCCAGTCTCCTATCACGGAGCGGGACTTGTCGTCTTACCTCAGTGCCGTGCCTCTGGCTTTGGTCTTGTCAGACACCTGTCAGGACACAGACACAGAAAGAGAGATTTAGATATTCAGCCTGAGCAGCTGCTTTTGTTTTTACAGCTGACCGATACAGTTACCCCCCCCCCCCTCCCCAAAAACAACGAGGATATTGATCCTTCAGTGGTTAACTTCAAAGCAACCGTGAGAAATCGACTTGTGAATAATGTCTCTTCGGCTGGATGAAATTACAGCTGGCACCTTGTAAAGTAGGACTGCAACGAGAGCGGCATGAAGCGACGATTAACTGTAAAACAGCTACAGCTGGGCATGCTGACGCGTAAAGGGCTCTGCAGGAATAGTCACACTTCTTAAAGTTTTGCACATTTTGTCACATTACAACTGAAGCTTCACTTTGAAACAACATTGCAACCGTAAAAGACTGCTGGGACGCAACACCTGGGAAGATACTAAGTTTCAAGTGTCAGGCATTCATGCGCTGTATGCCGATGACACATCTGGCTGTAACTGGACGCTAAATGAGATTGATGCCCATTCCTGATTTATATTTTAATTGGCTGAGATACTAAAGCTTACAGAATTTGCTTTATAAATACACTATATTGCCAGAAGTATTCGCTTACTGACCTAAATAATGGCAATTGGGTGTTTCAATCACTTTCATGACAACAGGTATATAAAATCAAGCGCCTGGCGATGCAGACTGTTCCTTCAAACTTTTGTGAAAGAACGGGTCGCTCTCAGGAGCTCAGTGAACTCCTGCCTGGTTCAGTGATGGGATGCCACCCGTACAACAGGTCCAGTTGTGAAACTTCCTCGCTCCTATATTCACCAGTCACCTGTAAGTGGCATTATAATGAAGCAGTAGATACTGGCAATGACAGCGACTCAGCTACAAAGTGGTAGGCCACGTAACCTGGCGAAGCGAGGGCAGCGGATGCTGAGCTCTTTGAGCACAGAGGTCAGCAACTTTCTGCAGAGTCAATCACTACAGACGTCCAGACTTCATGTAGCTTTCACATTAGGAAAGAGGGGCGTCAGACAAATTGGGGGTTCATTTAAATCTATATTGTTTATTTAATTTGAACCACTAGTATTGCATCTCTGTATTTTCCTGATATCAGGCGGCTGTAGTAAAAATGTTTAAAACCATGTAGTTTTCATTCCAAGTAAGGGATACTCTGTGCAGGTCTGTCCTCTAATATCTCAGTGAAATGCATTGAAGCTTGTGGTTGAAATTAAAAAAAGGGGAAAAAGCTCAGTGGGTCTGAACATGTTTGCACGGACTAATAGTAATAGCATGGAACCAGTTAAATAGCGTTGGTTTGGACATCAGACGTTTGACACAAAAGATGAAAGAAAACTGATTTTGATGTGAATTACAATGCAGTGACACTAATCTGTGTGTGTGTGTGTTTTTTTTTATTTGTGGATATTTATAGAGAAAACAGATCTCTCCTCCTTCCAGAGAATAAAGCTGCATTTTTGTGATTTAAATGACAAGAAATCCCTCTGATGCTCCTCTCTCTCGCCCCTTACTTCCTCCCTTGTCTTTCTCACTTCACCTCAGCCCCAGCTCATGCTTATATTTCTATTCAACTTTTCCCCCTTTCAGGGAAAGAATAGGGCGATTATGTTGGGCAGGAAAGCCCCTCCTCCCCCTCCTCCTCCTCCTCTCTCCTCACCTCCGATAGCTCCCATGCAATTTTGTACAACAATTACGAAAACAAAACAGAACCGAGCAAACAAAAGAAAGAAACCCAATTTCTCCAAATGTCATGTCAGTAATTCCTCTTCAAGCTCGGTTACTCAGCAATTAAAAGGAATTACTCAACAGCAGAAAATGGACATTTTCTCTTTTCCGGCTTGTTGTTTCCTGCCCTCTCCAGGAACAAGGTGATTAACTGAGCCAGTGAAGTTTCTGGGAGATCGATGCAGAGCTGCAGGCTACAACAACAAACCTCCTCAGATCTTTGGCTTTTGGAGACTTGAGGAAGGCTGGCGGAGAAGATCTATGTGTGAATATATTACCCGGCTGGTGGCTCGGCTCGGATTTAAATAAAGCACAACCCGACCAGCGTTTAGACGCAGAATCTCTGCTAGCGGAGGGCGGCTGGAAGTGTTGTTCCTGACAAAGAGAACAAGATTTAGCAGAGACAGAGGAGAAAAAAAGAGAGCTTAAAGCGCTACGAGACCTATACGATTTCCTATTGGCATGTGGCTGCCAGACGTCCCGGTGTTTCACAGCAGGCCTGGCAGTGCCGACTTAACAGGACGCCCACAACATCTTAAGCAGAAACCAGACAATAATTTCGTTGCTTGTCCTCATGGGTTGTTTTGCACAAAAGACTCTATAAAGCAGCTCTAACACCTGAACGCTGAGTATGAAATCCTTTTTCCTGATGCAATTCTTGCTCTGTGGTTGCCTGGCTGGAAGTACAAGAGCGACTGAATCTGCACTTTAGGGAAATCTCCACAATTCAGGAATTTTCCGTTGGCACCAAGTTGGACTTGACATGATTTGTCGCCATTTGCAATGGTGTGTTGCTTGCCCTTCTGCTGCCAAATCAGTCCTGACCTGTTGAGGCACCAAAAGGGTAGCAGCAGATCTTTTAAGTCCTGAAAGTCTGCTAATGGTGGGACATACTGACCAGGACATGCCATAAATGTGTGATAGGATTGAGATCTTGAGTGCATTATCCTGCTGAAAGGCAACACCTATCAGGGAATATTGCTGCCATTCTAGGGTGAATGTGATTTGGCAACAGGGCTTTGGTTGGTGGAAGATGTCAAAGTCACATCCACAACAATGGCAGGAGTCAACGCTTCCCAGCAGAACATTGTCCAAAGCCTCACACTGACTTCAGTGAGTTACCTTCTTCCCATAGTGCATCCATGTGGCTTGAGTTCCCCAGATAACACAGAATTGTACCTAACCATCTAGTGGATGTAGGAGAAAACGTGATTCATCATAAGGCTACCTTCTTCCACTGCTCCTTGATCCGGTTCTGATGCTTACGTGCCCGTGTTGGTGCTTTAGATGCCGGGCAGAGCTCAGCATGGGCACCACGACTGGTCTGCAGCTGTGCAACCCTGTAAATACTAAACTGTGAATCTGTGAAACCTTTCTCTAGGACTTTCCAAAAAAAGTTCAAAAACAAAACAACTGACTTTTTGGCCTGGCTTACAGGGGAGATGTTGTAATCACCTGCATGGAGGTTAGTATTGAGATGAAAATTGGAAGGAATCAAACCTATTGCTGTGTTGTAAGTAATTTTGCAGGCCAACAAAATTTCAAGAGTTTCGGTTTAATTTGCATGTTATCTAAGCCATAACAATGGCTTTTTGGGCAATAATATAAAGCTTGGAACTCCACACTACTCCAGACTTTTGAATTGAGAAAGCTTTCTGTATGGGAAGGGAAACTTCTTCAAACTTCGGAAGAAAGTCCAGTTGTTTAATTTTTTTTTTTTACTTTTTTTGGAATGACCATGACCTGGATGACTAAGAATCTCCACCAGCACTTTCTCTAGGACACAGCATGGACTGTCAGCTCGCTTGTCATTGTCCTATTAACCGTAATATTTTAGATATTCTGTTTTTAAAAGCCGATCTTGGGACAAGTACTGCAAATTAGCTCAAGCTGGAAGCACCACGATGCACGCATGGGACTGCTGCTTTCTCAGTTTCTCTGTGTTATTGTGCATCTGTCCCTATCAAATAAACTCAATAAATAAAATGGAGCTACAGCAGCTTGTCTGTTGGACCCCACCGACCCGTATTTGGTTTCTACATACCGTGGTTTACCCACTGTGCCTTTATTGAATCACTTTTAATAGTTACAGGCCAAAACTGACTTTATTACTCACTTATGTGTGCCTGGAACAGAAAAAGTCAAATTGACATACTGTAGCTTGCTGTGTTTAACAGGCAGTCATTTCCATTGGGTCGTACAAAATATAAACTGATATTTTGCATTCTTACAGCAGTAAAGATGCAGCACTCCTCTTACTTTAAACTCTTCTACTTACTCAGTAACCTTTTAAATTAGATTTATTGCTAAATCTCACACTCTGCTCTATTTGTTCCAACTTTGCGATATACTTTGACCCTTTGTTAAACCTTCTTGAATGTTCTGCCCTTACCAGAAACATGATTTGGCTTCTTTGCACGAAACGTCCGTTTAAACTCATTGTATTGTGAAAGGCATGGTTTTTGCATGCACACACACATATGTAACGGCAATTTAAAGACAGTAGACCTAGACGTCACGTGTTTTAGACTGTGGGAGGAAGTTGGAGTTCTGGAAGTGAACCTCTGCAGGGAGAAACTGGAACCTCCATCAAAAAACCCAGAACCTTATTGCTGCAAGGCAGCAGTGTTCACCTGAATTGGGGAAAAGAAATCTGGCATCTGGATCTGAGATCACAGTTAAAACACTGTAATACCTACACAGCTCCAGCAAAGGCACGATGCAAACATCCATCCATCCATCAGTTTTCTTACACGCTTATCCCTTATGGGTTCACGAGGGGTGCTGGTGCCTATCTCCAGCTATCAGTGGTACACCCTGGACAGATCTGATGTAAACGTTAACTTAATTAAAGTAAAACCAAAAGAGCCCGAGCATGGCTAAAGAAATGCCAGGTTAAGGTTTCCTCCCAAGACAATTGTAGCTAACATTTTCTTTGACACTGTCTAACCTTTCCTCTCCCTCGTTAACTTCTCCTGCTCACAGATAAATCTGAATTGAAACAGAGTCAGGACAAATGGAGGCAGATGTGGAATTGACTATAAATTGTTCCAATAGATTGTTGTTGTTTTGTTTTCTAACAGAAAGCCAGTGCGGGCATGTGCAAAGTACTATGTCATTGTCTTTAAAAATCTCTGGATATTCTGTATAAAAATGACAAAGTCAGCACTTTGAAAACAATATTTTTAAAAAATCTATTTCTCTTTTTTTTAACCAAAAACGTTTGAGGTTCAGACGATGAAAAGTAAATAAATAATATAATTAAAAAATATAATCTCAGTCTGCCAAAAATCCAAGTTTGTGCGGAAGGGGATTTAGACTGATTAAACCGAACTGGATTATTCTACACAGTCTGAGATTCATGAAACATTTATTCTGTTTGTGTAAAGACAAAGAAAAAAAGCCTTTTCTATGGTTTTCTAGGATTAGATACACATTAGATTTACAGAACCAGACAGACTACAACATATGGAGACTGGAGTACTCTCCACTGATGGCACATCTTTGAAAACAGTTTAAGATCGGTAAAACATTTTCTTTGAGTTTCTAAATATATCATCTCGTTAAAAGAGCTGGATTTCTAATCACACCAGCATTTCTGATGCTCTGTATGCAAAAATGAAACTGACAATTAATTTTTCATGCGGGTATACTGTAAAAATATTTTACTAAAATCATTTAAAACTGTATTGCTGCCCAACTACAGTAAGCTGCTTCACTGCCAATAGATCAGCTGCAGACAGATGCAACTTTCTAAAACAACACCGATATTGTTGGACTGGAAATTTGATTCTTTTTTTACTACCCACAATCACATCAAATACATTAGAATATCCATTCAGATGAGGCTTGTCGATGAAAAAAACCTTTAAGCAGGCATTTAACACTTTTCATTCAGTCCACATTTCTGCATAAAAAATGCTTTTTTAAAAATCGGTCTGATGTATATTTAAATCTTAAATATGGTATTTTCATTTGCTGTAAACGGAAAATCATCATAAATATCAGAACTATAGACATTAAAACAGTCCCTGTGTCATGTATCTACATTATATATTTCACTTAGTGTACTACAGTTACTAAATGCAATGGATGTTTCAGTAATGTAATTTGCATAGCCTACTGTTTATTGCTGATGATAAGACAGTTGGATCACTTCTGCCCTGTTTTGTATCAAACCTAAATATGTTAAGTGCATTTTCTTGCTTTCCAAAAAGAAACCAGTTTGTCCTCTGATGTGTGGGTGTTACATTTGTTTTTTTTATCTAACAATTCTGTTCTTGGATTATTTTCTTTGGCGCATAACGTTTCTGCATAACTATTTCAACCCATTTCTGATCAATGGGGAAAAAAAAAAAACATCTAGTAGTTCTACTGTGCTTGCATTAAAATATGCACTGTGTAAAAAGGCAGGTTTTCACATGCAGCATAAACTATACATTTAAATAAAATGCAGGGGCAGTTTAATCTGCATATACATAACTGCTTTAACTAGAGTAAAGTAATATAGACTTAAAAAAATCAGGATGCAACATTAATGTGCATCTGCTAGTCCATCATACAGGGAAAGGAGTATAAAGTGTGATGGATGGAGATTTCTCTACAATATAATCTGTTTGCTGCACAAATCCAGCAGCAATTTGAAAGGATTTGCATAATGTTTGAAGTAATATGAACACGAAGATCAGATACAACATTTTATTAGATCCAGTAAAAATGGCACATCTGTTCAACCTTATCCCCAACAGGGACTCAGCAAACAGCCACCTATTGGAGCTTCGTCAATTTTTAGTATGTTTGGGTGTTCAAATGTGTAAAGTTGTTAATAAATAAAAACATAAAAAAGGCTGTGTGCTGAACTGCGTTGTGCTTGTGCAAGTTCAGATATTTCCTCCCAGTGTGGAATTTGCCTGGAGCTCTGACACGTTGAACTGTTGCTGTGGAAACCCAGAGAGACTACACAGAGTTCCTAAGGGTGGGAAAATAAATTACCTATCAAGTTCAAAGTCATGTTCTACATTCATTCTAGTATGTAATGACCAAAACTTTAAAGGATAAAACAAAAAATTGCTTTGAATTTGATTGATTTCAGTTTATTGTTGCAGCACCAATTCACAACAAACTCAAAACACTTTACAAGACCAGCAGGTTAAGGTTATTCCAATCCAGTTGAATACACAGTGTGATCCTGTGGCATACAGTTCTGTCCAATACCAATTTATCACGGCATTTCCAATTGTTAAAAAAATATTTATCTAAGGAAGCCCGGCCGAGTGCATAGAGTCATTGACTTTGCAGCAATCCCTCTCCGTGAGAGAGCATGTACTGACAGCAAAGCAGGGCATTGGACAATTTATTTTCAGAAATTACAAGACTTTAGAGAATTGAATGAAGAAGTTTCTTCTTCATTCAATGCTGGCTGTATTTATGCTGCAGTTATACCACAAACAGGATTTTTATCAAACTGTGCAGTGCAACGGCTGTTTAAGGAGCTGGTCCTGAATCAAACAGGGAAGGGTTTTGTCCATCTTTAATCCAAACAAATCAAGTGATGTAATATTTTTTTTTTCAGATTCCTTTTCTGAAAAGCAAAACTTATTAGAAATTTGCTCCCAGTTGTATTTTCCATTGATCTAAAATGGGATGTTACTACTTTATTTTTTTAAAGGTATGTCTGTATATTTTTGGTAACTATCATTAGAAAAATTTTAAGACCATACCTTGTTCCTTAAACGTTTTCCTCTGGTTAGATTGATGGTCCGTCACTTTTATTTTGAAAGAGCATCCGTAAAAGGTAATGCCTTAATGCTTAGGCTCCATCTGAACACCTCGATTGGGTAAGGACTATTTAGCCAAAGCGGAAGTATGTCAGCGGTCACCATGATAAGTGCTGTCCGAATAGTGCAGTCAGAAAGGAAGGAAGTAGGAAAAGGAGCCTGTATGCCTGTATCCGATTGCAACTAATTTATCACCGGAAACTTGTGATGTCCTTTACCGGCACTAAGGAATCTCACAATCTTTTGTGTGACATGATGTAAAAACAGAGTCCACCTCACGGACATTAACGAAAATGTCCGGAGAGAAGAGATGGGAGACTTTAAAAAACAAAACAACAACAGCGGCACAGAAATAAATTATAACAGCCATAAACTGGAAATAAAATATTAATTTCTTTTTTTGCATTGGAAGGCACATTAGTTCATTTGCTAAACTATTCGTTGTGTGAGTAGTTCATTTATTAAGCTTTTTATTTGTTTATTTCTACTCATTTATTATAATTTTTTGATTTAGCAAACCAAAATTAAGAAACATTAGCAAAAAAACCAAAAAACAATGATTCCATAAAAATTAAAAACAACAGATTCTGTTTTCTGTAAAAGAAAAACATGCGACCATAAAGCCTCCATCACGGATCACTTAGTCCTTTTATGTCATACCAGTTGATCTGTTGACATGGGCCATGTGTGCATTCAGAGCACGCAGTTGACTGTGGAACCAAAGGGGTGTGGCTTACAGCTCACTTTATTTCCCCCGAGCCACGTGTAAGACGTGTGGGTGATATCACCTCAGGTTACCAATGCAGGCATTTGAAATCCATGAAGTGCTTTAAATACTAGTTGTTGCGCACCATCCTCAGCATGTTGCTATCTGGATCAAATTCTGCGGAGCAATGAGTTTCTCAGGTCCGACGGTCTCTGGAAGATCATGCGGTGCGCCTGCACTCATCTACGTCTGAAGCTGACCTCCCTTTGTTTCATGTTTATTTCACGCGCCTGTATTATCCCCTACAGTTCATAGTGGCTACGGGTTTGTGAAAACCCCCCGAGGTGGATCTCCTATCTGCACACTATTGGTGGGGTTGAGCCATTGAGCCTGGTTCTGCTGGAGGTTTCTTCCTGCTAAAGGGGGGTTTTCCTCTCCACTGTCGCTACACGCGTGCTTGGTGTACAAAATGCCAGCGACTGTCCACTGTGGCTCCATGCTCATCCAGGAGGGTGAAAGCTGTGATCTGCTGGGTTTCCTTAGATAAAAACTTTTTAACCAATCTGTCTGGGTGATTCGATAGAACTGACTTTGTAAAGAGCCTTGAGATGATGTGTGCTGTAAATTGGCGCCATATAAATAAACTGAATTGAACTGAATTGAAAGTAACAAAGGGGAAACTGTAAATGGACAGGTGATTTCTAAGCTAAGTTAAGAGTCGATTTCCATTTTGAACAAATTGGCATTCTATAGTTACTTATTAAGAGAATCTGACTTGTTGACTTGAATCTTTATTGGATTTCATTTGAATCGCATTTTAATCAATGGGCTAGAACTGGAACAAAGGTATGTAAATGTCAAATTTGGATCTATGTGTTAACTGTACACAACTGGGAATGAGTGAACATGAACGAACAAAAGGAAATACAAATCTGATTGTTTTATTATTATTTTAGGATGAGAACTGGGTTCACTTTGGATTTTTGGAGTTGGAAGGACCCATGATGCATGTAACTGAATCTGACTACATTGCACTAAAAATATTATTGGGCTCAAGTGGGTTGAAATAGATTTGACTGAATTGGACTGTTCTCTGTAAAGTGCCTTGAAGTGACTTTTATTGTAAACGTGGCACTTTATGAATAGACCGAAATAAACTGACCACGTTTAGTTCAGGAGCTGTGTTTACCGTGGCTGAATGCAAAAGCGTCATTCTCTACCTTCCCTTACCACTTTCCCTCAAGCAAAGCCTGAAAACTCTCCCATGACAAGTTTTCCTGCTGAATGGTACATGTCAGGCTGCAGCATACATACTGCTAATGCTCGAGAACGCCTCCGAATACCTGCTCACGCTTTTGCTGTTTTTATTTGACAAACTCGACCACATTCACCTTCGGGGTTGGACATGTTTGCCAGCTGCAACTGCGCGTTCATATAAAGACGGACCCTTTGAGCCCGACTTAGCTCTGACCACGGGGATCTGTCATCACAGGCTTGCAGAGACAAAGGACAGTCCTGCTCTGGTAATTGGGTTGTTGTTTCCTGTCAGTTTCTGTAGTCATTAGGCACCACTTTCCACTTTCTATCACTGCTTTTCTCTCCACCTGTCCGTCTCTCCTCTATCTCTCCTTCCTGTGCTTCTTCTTCCAATTCCCTCCTCTCCTCCGTCTCTTTTGCTCTTTGCCAAAAACATATTCATCATCCTCCTCTGCTGCCCTCGCCGCGCTCTGCCACAGCATACTAATGATGGTGTGCATCTGTGTGTGTGTGTGTGTGTGTCTGGGAGACACACACGGTCAGAGTGTGTTTATGTGTTTGCTGCCATAAATTCTTGGGAGGGGGGCGTTACATGGGAGGGCTGCATGCGCCTCTCTGTGTAATACATGCCCGTCCATGTGTTTGATTATGAATGTGTTTTGTTTTTTACTTCAGGCTATAAAAGCCTGATAATAAACCATGCACTCATTTGCCATAAGCCTGTTAACGGCATGCACAGATAAATGCCGCTGAATTCATCTCAGCCCCGCGCTCTCCATCATCGTCATCTCTCAGTCTTCTTGTTTTCTTTCCGTCTGTCTTTGTCTTTATCTCTTGATCTCTGTCGCTCTCATTTATTTCCTTCTTTTTGCTTCTTCCACACTTTGTGCTCCTCTTACCTGAACCATTCCCTATTCTGGTCTTCCTCCGAGACCAACGAAAAAGACAAAAGGCGAGGATTTCTGTTTTAGATATAAAACGAAAAAGTCAAACTTTTTGTTGATCCTGTATTCATTAAAAAGATGTATTGTATAAAAACTAAATCCATAATTCAGTCCTATATATCTGGATGTTTTCCCAACAGCGTTCAAAATTCTACACATATTCTATGAATAAAACACAGAAATTGTGTGGTTATGTAAAAATCTAAAGTTACAAAACATGGTTTTTGTCAGTTGAGCAACAAATAGAACATGATAATGTGTCAATTTAAATGCAAGTATGGCATGCACTACAGAGCACTACAGCAGATCCTTCCTGCCCACAGACAGCAGCATCTACTAAAACTCTTTGAAAAATAATATGTCACAAAAACATTTAATTTTCTTTTTTGATTTTTTTGTAAATTATATTTGAATCAAACTTAAAAAAAAAGTTACACAGGGATATGCAGTCAGTGGTTCAGGAGATTTTAGAGGAGCAGAAATGGAGAATTAAGGCATCTGATATTCTCGTCAGGCATCGCAACAAAAAAGTAACTCTGACAGGCAGAATTTGAGAGAGCAAATTATTGTGTTAATTTCTAAAAGATAAAAGCGAGGCATTAGCTTTAGCATTGTTGAGACAGACAGTTTAAACTACATAAATAAATACACTGTATAAAAATGCAAACTAAGTTTTTTTTGTGCTGTTTGCCATTCTGACTAGGCTTTTTCGTTTTAGAACAGTTAATGTTTTCAAAATTATTTCTATTTGTTAAAAGGCAGAATACAGAAAAAATATCTTTTTAGGGACTATTTAAAACTTTCCTCAGAAGTTTACATACACCAAGACAACTCTGTATAAACAACTTGGGAAAGCCCAGATGATGAGAAGATTTGTTAGTATTAATGATGTAAAGAAGCTTTGGAAGCTTCTTATACTGTAGGTTGTAGGCTGTGGATGTGTGTTGGATTTCAAAAAGAAGATTTCAGGAAGAGAATTGTTTCAGTTGCCTAAAGGCAACAACTGCAGACAATTATATGCAAGCATGAATAACATGGGAATGTCCGGCTGTCATACTGTTCATCTGTGTCTCACAAAATGAATACATGTTTTTAGAAATATCTACAAAATCCCCAGAACAAAAGCTAAAAGGTCTTGTTAAGAGGCTGACTAAAGCGAGAACATCTTCATCCACAGTGGGATGGTACCCAAAATGGGCTGAAAGGCCACTCAGCGAGCATGAAGCCATTACTCTAAAAGCAACATAGAATGCCAGATAACATAAATACTGGAGGAGGGACTGGTGCACTTCGCAAAATCAGAAAGAACAAATACTGAAGCAACATTGCAAGACTTCAACCAGGTTAAACTTTGGGTTCAAATGGATCTTCTAAAATAACTATGACCCGAAGCATACAGTTACAAAGTAGCTTTGGGACACAAAAATCGGAAATATGGGATGGGCATCACAAAGCTCTTATTTTAGTTAAAAGACAAACATATCCTACACATTATTATGGGATTTAGCAAGGATAAATCCTGACTGGGACAGTCCTGTTAATCCTGACCGACCTAAAGCAGGAATGGTGAGAAAAAATAATTTCAGTTATACGTCCTCTTATGCAATGTCTGTAACCATCTGTTTTTAATCATATCTTTTAAAAAAGGTCTGTAGTGGGGGCTACAAATAGATGCTAAATTGCCCAAGTAACATAACTGGTAAGTCAGTAAAATGTGATACAGTCACCGTATTAATGTAGAGCATTTAATGGGGGAAATTCAGGTTGTTATTTTAGCGCCCTTTAAAGCTACTGAGTTTCCAAGCATATGCATGATGTTGATTTTAATGAGGTATCAGACTGGGACCTGGTATCTGAGACTGCCTCTTCTTAAATGACCCAGATCGGTATTAGGGACAAGAAGTTTATGATAGTAACATAGAAATCTAAGTCCTACATCGTTAATACTGATATTTAAAATATGACTTAAACAAGCACAATACATAATAACTTTGTGAATAACTCCCCGCGTCTTTAAAGGCAGCAAAGTAAATGAACATATGACAATGATAAATTAATAACACTTTTTCTTTTTCATTCTGTCTACTCACCACGAGAGAAACAGTTTAACACTGGGCACAGTTCTGAATGCACACTAAATTTTGGTAATTAAAAGATCTAATTTCAGTGTAATTATAACAACTAAAACCACTGTGAATGACCTGCCATCATTTATAATTATTATGTCTACCCTGGTTGTAATTATACAATCAAAAGACAAGTTAAAAGGGGATGGGAGGAATCTGTATCTTTTCATTAACAGAGAATATCTTGCAGACTCTTTGATGAGCGCTGATATCCGTCTGCACGGTGGGGGAGGAAGCAGAAGCACGGACCCCACTGACTGCTTTGAACTCATCTCTGGCATCATTAGTGCATGATGACAGTGATTAGCAAAGAGAAGGCCACAGTGCCAATTTTCATACTGAAAAACAGGACAAGCTGTGCAGGACAACACCGCGGCCCATATTTAATGTGCCCTACAGTGACAAATCTGACTTCCTTAGTCAGTGGACCCTGAATAAACACACTGACATCACAGCGCTTATGAATAAAACACAACAAGGTGTTAAAAAAAGACCAACCAGATAGCATATATTGTCCAAATTTGACATATTCAAGGTTCCACTGTATTCTTGGGCAAATCTAAAATGAAATGAAACGCCTGTAGTGGAGTTACGCGACAAGTAAAAGATGGGCGATAATGTGTAAAATAGTGAGACTTGCAGCTGCTTCTTCTCACTCCTGCTATCTTTTACATAAGCACCGCCAGGTCTGCTAATATAAGGTGTTCTGGTCAAACGGTAGCTGGGAGGAACGAGCTGGTGAATGTGTGTGCATCCGACTAACAATGCGGGTCAGAACTGGAGCAGAAATCGTGTCAACCGCAACAAGAGTTTTTGTCACAAGTAGTACTTCACCACTGTGGTGAATTATAGATACACCAGGCTCATCACTGAGTGCTTTTAATCTCCGGGTCTGTTAGGAGTCAAGCCTCGCATCTCAGATAACGTCCCACCTAACTTTGTCCTTCTCACTGAAAAGAATCGTCGGTATCTACCGCAAAAATAAAAGTAGCACACATATCAAATCAACCCAAAACTATTTACATTTTTTTAAGTTTAAAAAACTGGCTCCATGTAAAAGGCGATTGATGTTATGCTAAACTGGTCCTTAGTATGCAATTGGTTGGCATACAATAAAGGGATACCACTTAATGGCAAGATGACCCGTATGAAGGCTTTATAAATAATTAATCAATATGTTAGGCTACTTTAATAAGGATTTATGGAATTATAGGGGAACTATAAGAAACTTTTGCATGATGATAAATAATTGCTACTTAGCAAAGCACTGGCACCTTTCAACCTTAAAGTCTTAAAGTTTTACTGGGCACCTCTGTGCTCTAAAAGAATAAATAAATTGTAGGATGTAACTGAAAGGCTCAGGAAGGCCACTGATTGGCCTAAAATGTTAAGTTTCAAGGTAAAATCATCACCTTTACAACAACACAGCCAATGACTTGACACAAAGGTTTCCCTTAAGGTTGTGTAATCGCATTTAATAGTTTATTCTTGTTGGTTAATTCTTGGCCTGTTTATGCCCATTGAAAACTGCTAGAAACCCAGCTATGCATAACAATGGGCTCCATTAACATGTATCCAGGGCACCTATATACAACTAATCGTGATCAACAGTAAGAAAAAAGGTGATTTTTTTTTCTTGCAGTTCTTGTCAGATTGCCAGTAACTTTATGCACGTGAAAATGCCAGGACTTTGATGAGTGTTATCTATGTTTTCTTACTCGAGCTGGTGCATAATAGTCTACCGCTCACATTCGCATGATCCTGCTGCTACACAACTCTCCACGAAAAGGGAAAACTCACTGGGGAGTTTGTACCAGCCGTTATGATAGCAGGCCTCAAGTTTGGCATCTCAGACTCCCTGTTCATTTAAGAATCCAGACTTTTCTGTGACACTCCAAATCAGTCTTTTGTTAGGCCTGCTTTCATCAATGATCCTTGAAATGCTTCTAAAATTTGATTTGGAGTCCACAGATGCAATAAAGGAACATGACATTTGAAGACTGCTTTGCTTGGAGAACTCAGCAGAAGCAGCAGCTGGTTTGATCTCATTAAAAAAAAGAGTGAGGGAGAAATGATCTCAGGAGCGTTCCTGGCTGTGCTTGGAGCCGAGTAAAGGATCTGAGCACCTTCCCTTCCTGCCTGACTGACCTTGTGGCACCGCAGTAATGCATCTGACTCAGGGTCAGAGAGGTTACGCGTTCAGATCACATCAAGGCCACGTTCTCCAACACTGTGTGTTGACTTTTGTACTCAACATAATCCCTGTCATACCTTGAAGTTGAATCGCCGGTATTTGAAAAATTCCGGTTCTGATTTATGTGAAAAAATTGACAAGAAAAGTGCATTCACTGCCCTCTTTAATCACTGGTATTTTGCTGGTATTTCAGTAAATACAGTGTCTTTTCGCAGTATTAATACCACTTGAACTCTTTCACATTTTGTCAGATTACAAACATAACCTTCAATGGGTCATATTAGAATTTTATGTGACAGAGCAACACAAAGTGATGCAGGCTTCTGGTATTGAAGGGAAATGATGCACAGTTTTTAATAGATTTTAAAGATACAAATTTGAAAACACACTTTTTTGCACGCTTTTTTTGCTCAAAGTGTGCAAAATCAATGCATGCTTCGATTTAACAGTTTGTAGAAAGTGTCGAATCGAATGCTGATTCAACACATTGTAGAAAGCGTTGTATACCTCAATTCTGGCTGCTATTCTATTAGAGTAGCTCGGCATCAGCGCTGCAGATGTGAAGATTGGTCTTCCATGCTAAACTGCTCCAGCTCAGTCCGATTAGATATTTTCATTTGGGTTTGGACTTTGACTGGGCCACTCTAACACCTTACACCAATAGGCTTTGATGTAAACCACAGTGTTTCCTTTCGTCTAATGTTGCGCTGTATTTAGCTCCATCCATCTTCACATCAGTGTTGACAAAAGCACACCCGCAGCATGCCACTGCCACCAACATGTTTTACAGTGGTGACGGTGTGTTCAGGGTGACGAGGAAGACTAGTTTTTCACCAAACAGCATTTTGCATGCAAGTTAAACTCTGGTCTCATTTGTCCAGAGGCACTTTTCCCACATGGCTTGTGGCAAACTGCAAACAGGACTTGCTTTTGCTTTCTTTTTGTCACTCTTCTACAGAAGTTAGACTAGAAATCTTTCATTTAGGAGTATTTAGGAGTATAAGTGAAGGATTCTGAAAAACAAATGCATGCTTTGCAAAATTTTTTTAAAACAAAAATAAAAAAACAGAGTAAATAATAATAATAATATAAATAACCACTTTATTATAATAATAAAAAAATAATAATAATTACAGTTGAAAACTACGTAATACTGTATACGGTCTATCACATAAAATCCTGGAAAAACATTGAAACCAATGGTTGTAATTTGCAAGATATATGAAAAGTTAGAGCAGGCGTGAATACTTTTGCAAAGACCTTTTCAGATATGGATTTCCTGTATACTGTCACCGGTTTATTAATAGGCACATTTAAATTTGAAGGGACTGCCTGAATAACAAGGACTGCTCTGATCTGAAGTAACAGACACACTGCGGAGAGATCTCACCTGTTGTTCAGCCTCTTCTTCATCACTGCTGATCTTCAGGTCGTCCTCCAGCATCCTGCGTACACAAACACAAGGGCAGGCGGGTTACCGCAGCCATGACCTTCTGTCTGCCCACGTCACCTCAGACGTGGCCACTTGTTACCTGTGGTCCCCTTTGCGGAGCCGTTCCGGGCTAAACACGTGGATCACACAGCTGTAATAGCGATGGGGATTCATGTTGGGGAAGAAGGAAGGAAATGGACTTTCACCCACTACAAAATCCTACCAGATGTTAAGCTTTTAGAGCGCGGAGGGACAGAGCAGATTGTTTTCTCACCTGGGAACCATCTGGCCGGCTGCTGACCTTCAGCCAAGCATTCCTTTGGACCAAGAACGACTTGCTTTGCACAGATCAGTCTCTAACACTGATGTTTGATACCATAGGGTCACTAATTTGAAAGGAAGAAACTGGTGGTTGCCCCGTTCACTTCTGCTGTTTGCGTGTGTTTTACTCTCTGAGCAAGGGGGGAAAAAAAGGTACACACTTTCGGGACGATAACACAACCTCCCTATCAGCATCATCTGCTCCTTAGCAGACACATTATTTAGTATTAATGAGCAGCAGCAAGTTTCTGCAGTGTTTTATTGCTTTTCACACACACACACACACACACACACACACACACACACACACACACACACACACACACACACACACACACACACAGGCTCCTTTTATTTTGAGCTGGCACTGCTATTCTTATGACAGGAGAATCCCCTGAAGGCATTTTTACTGCCTGACGAACCACTCTTGTCAGTGACTGCACCGCTAAACCCCCCCCCCCCCCCCCCCCCCCCCCCGACACAGAGTTTTTTTTTTTTTCCTGACAAACGAGTTCTGAATAACTGAAGCACAATGAGGGGAAAAGTCTGCACGAGTAAGGGGCAAGGATAGATATGTTTGAATGGATGAATAATGGATTCATATTTTATTTCATAAGGAGGGACAGATGGAGAGAGGGCGATAGTGAGCGAGCTGGAGATGATAATGATCGGAAAGCGAAGGGAAGCGAGTGGCAGGTGGGCCGGTGGCGCGGACGTGAATAAAATGAACCGGGGAGAGTAAGCGCTGGTGGGGACAGACACAGTTAAATTTAAAACTGTTAAGGACCAAAGCACAGATGCAACGTGGAGCCTCCCATGTCTGCAAGGTGCAAAAGTGGCAAAAGAAAATGAAAAAGAAACGTTTGAGGTAAAAATGAAAGTCTGCCTCACAGAACGTGAATGTTTTCCAAAACCACATCAGAACGAGGCGCAGGAATTAGATTATTCCTCATTACTAACTTTGAGACGCAGATTTCGAACAGTACAAAATGCATGAATGGACCGGCTTCAAGGACGGATTGTGAAGCTGAACGAGCAGCTCTCGGCTCTAATTTTGCCCGTTACCGCTTCAAACATGGAAGAGCTCTGGAAGCTTTTCAGCTGCCAATTTAGTTTATTGGTGCTTTAGGGGGACAGAGCTGCGACTTTATTTAAATGACTTCTGAGTTACTGGGTAAAACAGGCTTCACATGTAAAAAAACCCAAATATATAGCTACTGGGATGAAGGAGGAGCAAGAGAGGAGATAAAAGTTTGTTGCTTGGAGTAAAACTAATATCTAGTCAGTATTTTAGTCACAGTGCCTGGTAAGCGTTTCCATACCTCTCAAACGTTTCAACATTTTGTCAGGTTGCGATCCCTAACATCAATGTGCTTTATTTAAATTTCATGTGACAAACCAACGACAAAGAGAGAATAATTGTGAAAGGGAAGGATAATGATCAACAGTCTTTTTACAAATACCGATAGGAAACGTTCAGATACCTTTACCTCCAAATTAAAATCCAGTGACACTATTTGCCTTGTTTACTTATTTTAAAAAAAATGCGATGACTCGTGTATGATTACCTCATAAAATAACATCCCAAGCAAAAGGAGAAAGGTTATGGCACTACACCAACCCTGCACGGACATGACTGTCCACCTACACTGAAAGGCTGCACAACAAAAGCATAAATCAGAGAAGCTCCATGGTAGCTCTGGAGGAGCTGCAGAGCCCCAGTACTCAGGTTGGGGTATTACTAGTTCAGCACCCCACAAACCTGGCCGACATAAAAGAGATGAGAGAAGAAAGGCACTGTTGGAAGCCGTAAGACGTCCCATGATAATTTGCTTCAAGCCATGGAGGGAACGCAGCAAAGATGTGAAAGACGGTGCTCTGGTCGGATGAGACGAAATCTGAACTTTCATTACGCTCTGCTCGCCACCTGCACACTGAAACATGGCGGCGGTGCCATCATGCTGTGGGGACGCTGTTTTATCAAGAACAACTGGCAAAGAGTCTCCTGATGTGCAATGAGACATTTCCGAACGACTTGCAGCTGCATTTTCAGGTTCCCAATTATACTCCAGCTTGTCTGCCACATAAAATCCCAACGAAAAACACTGACGTGTGTAGTTGTAGCGCGGATCAAGGAGAGAAACTATTTTGTACGGCGGTGTAAAAAGACCAGTTCAGTGAAGCTAAGCTGTTTCCGCACCTTGAAAACAAAGTTTTTAAATAGCTTTCTCCTTAAACACGTAATCTTGACAGCACATTAATGCCAAACTGCATTGTCCTTCTTTCAACAGGGGAAAAAATGGTCCTCTCCTTTAATTATTAACAAACTACAACAACGTTTTACTGAGAATTTTCTTTACCAGAAAAAGTAGCTGCAGTTACATGAATATATTTTAACTCTGGCACACCTACCCGAAAAACAGATAACCCTGTCTGACTACAAGCCGCCGAAATGCTCAAAGTGGACAAAACCCCCATGGAGAGAGAGTCAAAGTGGCAACAACATCGGCCATTAGCAGGTGACATCCTGTTCTCTCCTGATCTGCCCCCTGTCTCTTGCTGGTAAATACTAAATAGCAATCTCTTCACCCGGAACAGCAGTGAGAATTGAACCTGTAACCCTGGCATTGTTAGTGCCTTGCTCTACCGTCCAGCTCGGCGCGGGGCTTTGGCTCAGGATACAGTTTCGACGGGTGGACCGACACAGAGACCGAGTGCAGCACCGGCGCTCTTCGTGCGGCTATGAAACAAGAAGACACGGAGCGATTCCTGGCTTTGTGAGGCGCCGCCGTCAAAGAGCTGACTCACTGCAGGAGAGGTTCTTTTTGCTCTCTTCTTCTGCTCGGCTGCACACATGCAGCTGTCTGGACATAATGTGATTGGATCATGGCTAAGTGAAAGCAGCGAGGAACGCTCTTAACCAATCGTTCTAATGACTGAAAATAATGAATCAGCAGAGGTCTGTCGGTGCTCCTGCTACCGTTGCACCGAAAGCATCCAGTTTGTTGTGCAGAGGCTGCAGAGTAAAGATTCACAAAAACATGGAATAATAACCCTGAATTACACGTGGTAGGCCCGTTTAATATATTGAACACCTTATGCTTATGGGAATTTCAGAAGACAAACATTTAACAGCCTAATGCTTGCAGTAAGTGAAGCACTGTGTTTGCTATTTGCAATTATTACAGGCAAATTAAACAAGCAGCTCTTTCTTTTCTCTCAAAGCAGATGAATTGACCCGTTTGTGTGGTGAATGGAACAAGGTTATTAGCTGTAGATCCAGGAAATATTTTCCTATTACAAATCTAGCTAGCGTTGTGTCTCTGACAAGAACAAAACTGCAAGCTGCTATGAAATGTAGATCGGGAACTTTAATAAATTGCTGCTAAATCTTATATTTAATGTATGTGAACCTGTAGCAGTAGCTTGAGCTCATGGCTTGCGATCTTTTTCCATCTCACCTATGATGGGGAGCTGGGGAGACCCACAGAGTTCACGTTTTTCATTCCGAGGCGTAGCCTGGAAAACCTTTATCCTGGTGCCTTGCTGAGTAGTGGTTTTCCAGTCGGAAAGTTGTGTGCTTGATTCCAGTTTCCTCCTGCCACATGGGCAAGGCACTTAACCCCTAGTTGCCGACCAATCTGCGTGTCAGTGTGTGACTGTGGCTCTAGTGTATAATGCTTTCAGTTGTCGGTGGGACGGGAAAAGCGCTGCATAGACTCAGGTAATGAGACGCAGTTTCAGGTATACAGATTGTTGATGTTGTCATTGCTAAACAGGGCTTGCCCATTGTCTCAGCATGTCAAGCAGTTTAATGGTGTAAAATCACCAGTGGACGACGCTCACACTCTGACACTAGATGTGAGGAAAGTGCCTCCAGCAATGATCCTCGGCAAGCGTAGACAATGCTTGAACAGGGAGCCTCAACAGGATGCAGTTTGAGAAGATTTAGTGACACTAAGGAAACTACTTCCTTGGTTTTAAATGTGCCTTTCCAATTATTTTAGGTGTACGTAACATTTGAAGGTAACCGACACCTATGAAAAATATGATCTAACCTGAATATTGGAGAATATTCATAGTATTTTGAAGATGTGATTAGCAGATAAGCTTAGCTTTATTTATTATGTTTTTCTTATCATCAAACTTCTGAATATTTAATTACCCATGTGACATTCATCACATGAGTATAGGACATTTCTATTGTCCACCTCTCCAGCACCAGTGTCATGATCTCCAGGGGTTTGGTTTAGAGCAGTTCCCTGGATTGGCCTTCTTGGGTTCATCCTTTAGTGTTGGCTTATTTTTACCTCATGGATTTAGTTAGTGATTTCTGTATCATTTTAGTACTTTTGTCTGTTAGATTTCCTCCCGTTTTGCCCTGTCATTATTCTCCCACAGATCCCTGCCTACTTTGCTCTCACCTGTCACTCATAATGCTCTCTAAGCCTTTCTCTCCTCACTTTGCTGTATCTTAGCCGCCTGGTCACACCTCTCCATGCCGGATCCTCCGTTATGCTTCCTCCCTCCTCCGATCTCTGTCACCCTCTGTGCCCTGCCCCTCCGTTTGCCCTGTAAGTTTATTTGGGTCATTTATTAAACATCCTAAACTCACTTTGCGGCTCCCAGGTTCCTGTCTGCGCTTTGGTCCAGCAAAACCTCCACATTTACCGACAAATAGTTTGCCTTGTAAAAACAAACAGAAAATAATGGAGAACACATCCAGAACTATTTTCACAGGTAATCAGTTGTTTTTATGTTCAGGGAAACTGTCTAGAATCACTATGTTAAATGCTTCAGAACTTTCTTATTATTTAATCTTTTTAACTTTTCCAGTGGTCCAGCCAGCTATCATATGTCTTTGAATCGTTGCTTAAACTCACAGACTGTCTCCTCATCATACAACCTGTTTCTATCTCTACTTTGACTGATTTGCTAGAAGGGGATGCAGCTTAGAACAAATTTTGTGTTTTGGTTAATGTATATTTTTTATGTAAGGGATTAAGGCATTAACAGAAATACTATGTTCTCTCACTTAAAAACCAAAAAATAAAAACAACATAATATCAAGGCGAGCCAACACAAAGTCATGTTCGACTCTTTTCCTCAAACGAAAAGCAGCTACTATGGATTTTACAAATGACCATAATTTGATTTATGTCTCTAATCCCCATATTTAAACAGCATTCAAAGAACAAGGAATGACCATATGCTGGCCTCATCCATCTTACTTTTGCTGTAAGCGTCAACTTTCTATTCTTATTTCAGTGATAATAATGGAATTTTTTTTTATCAAGATTTTAATATTTGCAAAAAAAAATTAATTCTTTGTGGGAAACATTAGCTTTAGCAGCTAAAACAATAACGAGAAATACAGACAGGCTAGCCTATTAGCCTGGAGGCATGGCGTTAATGTACAGAGCTGTTAAGTATTTGTCCCTTTATAGATGTTTCTTCTGCTTTTGTTTTTTTGTTTTTCCAGACATACACCAGTAGGACCAAGAAATAATTGAAATAGAACCTGTCTGACAACATGAAGTGGGCTGAAAGATCGCATGTAGCAACGTCCCATGGCCTGACCTGCAGAAATTCAAGAACCGGTGAGGACAATCATTATCAATTGGGGGTTTTCAGGTGACGTCACGCTCACGTGACTACTCTGCGCGTCCGCCATATTGGGTGTCAGTCGTTTCGCACCGTTGACCCGCATTGTATTACGCCTTAGGCAGTATTGGAAGTGAACAATGGGGAAAACGTGTTTAATGGTTGGTTGCACGGCCCGTGGAGGTGGAGATCAACGCTCTTTCTATCGCCTACCAGCCGTAATAGTGAATCAATGTGAAAAAACAAAACAGCTCTCTGAACAACGCCCTCACCTATGGCTGACACGTATATCCAGGTCCGATTTGGACGGTGTTAAGCTGGAATACGCCAGAGTCTGCGGGGCTCACTTTGTCACAGGTAATTAACTGTTAAGTATTTAAACATGTAAACCGTTGCTGTATTGTGGGCTGTAACAGCGCAACACATGATCGCCATGGGAAAAACATAGAAACGGGTTAATTTTCTACCGCTTTCCTGCCTGGAGGCGCAACCACGGAGAACAAGTGTCAGCGATAAAAAGAGTGGTCAGCTCGCTTGGATCGCGGCTGTAAGACGACCGAACATAACTTTCCACAGTATCCCGATGTCAATGAGAGTGTGTTCTAAACGTTTGAAACACATAGTAGCTAGTTAAAAGTACATTACATGCGTGAGTGGTTGTTAGCACTAACGGTTAGCAGGTGCCAGAGCCCGTCTGAGCACAGCTTACCTTTGAACGAGTTACTGTGTTCCCACTGTTTGCTGGCTTTATGATCTGCAGCTCCTGAACCCATCCATTCGTAAACTGCACATGAGACTCCAAGGACTTGTAGCTTCAGAACTGTTCTGAAGTATAGGCGCTCACACCACAAACAAGGTAGCCGAAGATGTCCGATATGGACAGTGACGTCCGCGCTACTTCCGGGTTACGCCGGTAGGCTTTTGCCGGCGTAAATACGGTAAATACAACTTAATTTTGCACTGGTCATTGTTCTGCTTAAATAATTAAAGCCGCGAGCGGCGTCGAGCGGCCCTGCAGCCAGGCGCCTTCGCGCACCGCCGGCAGTCAGCCACCGCAGAAGCATGCGACGCATTTGCGTCGGATTGTTTACATTTTTACCATCTTATTAAAACTCACCCGTCCACGTATGATGGCGATTTCCTTGATGTACATAACTTCGACATCTCGTACCCAACCAGATGTGAACTGGTTATGAGCCTCTAGACCCTTGTAAGCTCTCATTTCCTCAAGAGTGTGCAGAGGGTTTTCACCGAACACCAGGTAATGTCGCCGTGCTCTACATTTGGCCAAACTTCTGGATTACTGCTAAACAAGGCACCGTGGAGGGCATAGGGGTCCATATGGTCGATCACGGAACATTTCCTCAGATATACATCCTTATCTGGTCGCTCTAGCGTGCTGCCGTACTTATCCATTCTCGATACGATAATACGTGTACGACAACTAGAGATAAGGAAGTGTGACACCCAATATGGCGGACCGGAAGTTGGCCAGTGACGTCAGTGAAAACCCCCAATTGACAGGAAAAGGGTCACAAGTCTCCCAACATGGCTGAGTTAAACCAAGTCTGCTAACGAGTGTCATTGTGAGGCTTTTTTTCTTAGATTCGAGTCAGCTCACCTGTTTCTCAGCCTACTTACACCTGCCTTCCACACTGCCAGAGCGTCTCGTCTGCTCTGCCTGTACGCCGCTCCCAGTTCTTGTTGGCTCAGCCTGCCAGACCCTGTGGTCCCGCAAGCCACCGGCCCTCGCTGAGGAGGGATTCCAGTGCTTGTGAGCTCCTCATTTTTGCTCGGTGAGCCCGTGTGTTTCTGCTGTCAGCTCTGCCCGCTCTGGTGAGCCATCAGCCTGCTTTTCTGGTGAGGCCTCGGTCTGTTTTCTGGTTTATGGATTTCGTCAAGCTCCTCTGGACTGTTTTCTGATGGCCAGTCTACTTAATCATCTCCTGTCTTTGCTGCCATCTCCTCTCTGTCAGCTACTCCAACCTTTGCAATAAACTTTTAAAATGTACTCTGTGTCTGCCTTGACTATCGGGTTCCCAGATCCAGTCATTACAAAGAAGAGGGGGCCAAAATTCCTCCACAGTGACGTAAACGCCTCTTTGCCATTTACTGCAAGCATTTTTCATGGCAGATGGTGCAACAAGTTATACGGTTTAAGGGAAAATGACTTTGTCACAGGGACAAGTTTGTTTGGATGATAGCTGTTTTCCTTTAATAGCGTCCTAGCTTTTACAAGAAAGAAAGCAACAGACATCTGTAAGGTGGAAACAATGTTTTCATGGCACTTTATGTGAAACACTGCACCTAATGTCTCCGAGTGTCCAGTAATTTTCTTTGCAATAACAGTAGAGCATAGCGTAGGCCAGCTGGAGCTACTAAACTTGTAGTAACTAAAACCGCCACGAGTCCTCGAGGAACGCAGCATTCCTGAACTACACAGTAAGGCCGAATTCACTGGATGCTCTTTAACTCACACAGAAAATACTGGTTCAAATAATTGTTGAGCTTTTGCCATTACTCAACAAAACCTTAATGTTATATTTGATAAAAGAGCTGAACATATATTAACACAGCATATTGTTATACTATTGACATTATTTCATGTTTTTCGGACTTGCTTCACAGACTTAGCCCTGCCAGCAACAAGGTAGCTGAATTAACCATAATATTTAAGATTAATGCAGACAAGCACTCACTGATGTTTTCTTTTCATACGAGTTACAAACGCGCCGTGCCTAGCTGTAATTGTTGACGTTCAAGGTGCTTGTAGTTTTTCTGACTGAGTAATTAAGCCTTTTATGTGGTTAAATACATGGTAAGTGAGGATTACAGGGCGGCTTTACGAGCCAGGATTTTTGCCTTCTTGTTCTCCTCCTGCTATGAATCCCGCTCTGTGAGTGATGTGGAGTGGACTGCAGCCAGAGGTGTTGCAATATGCTCCTGGCTCAGGTTAAATTAATGGAGCTGCACTTTCCCGCTCTGATCCACACAATCTTTTTCTTTTTCTTTTTCATCCTTTTTTTTCCTTCCTGCCACCAGTGAATTCCATCCAAGAGTCAGATTTAATTTTACCTTGAGGCACAAGAAACAGCGGCGGGTCAGAAACTCTCCATTTCGCTGTGTGTCTGCGTTAGAGGGAGGTACTCACGACTTCTGCGGTGCAGTCGGCGGTTTAGCAGCAGGCTTGTTAGCTGGCACCGTACATCTCTCTGCAACACAACAGGGGACACGACAGAGGACATTCAATCATTCTTGACACTGTTTTGCATGTGTCAAGGTTTGTCTGGGTCTGTTTGCTTTGTGCTTGACCAGAAGCCAAACTACCATCACTGGAGTCTTGTAGCATTGATAGACTGGAGAATGACTCTGCTCCTGGCTGGTTTATTGGGTGCCTTTGTGTGTTTGCCTCGCTTAGCAATGCCGCTTTGAGGAGGAGCAGAGCATTAATGTTCTTTTGCAATAGACCTGAGAAGATTATTTATCTGCAAAGATGCCTGTACAGATTTTTGGAACCAGGTTCTTTGAATTCATGTTACGTTTTGCGTCATTTTTTATTTTAATTTTTTTTATAGAAAGCAAAGAAACAGGCAGGCGGGAAATATTCAGCTTTACAGTTGCACGGCAAACATTCAGACCTGGCTTTAATAAAAATCAGCAGCGACCAGAAATCACTTGAGGAAGCGTTATTTAGAATTGCTACACATATGCAGGTGTAGGCCAGGGGATCTCGCTGAAAGCAGTAAATAGTAATAGTTTGATGATGATGTATACCTTGTGTGTCCCTGCCTTCTATGTGTCAAGCACCACTGCAGCAGGGAACACCCCCCCCCCCCCCCCCCCCAATCTGCCTGTTGCAAACGACACTGGCCTTTGCAAATCCAGCACATTTTCCTCTGGCTGGAATTTACATGAATATACATGAATATGGTGGGTTTTCCCTTAAATGCATACAAAATGCCTCATTTATTATTGGGCAAACTCCTTCAGCGAAGGGAAACACCGTTTAGTCCACGGCACAATTTTTAGACAAGATCCTGTTTTTTGTGACAAAATAAACAGCCATCCAAACTCTGCATGCAGATCTTTTTGAATCTGCCTGGAATTGGGAATGCTAGCCGCTCTACTGTCCAGCACCTTCTCTACATGCCAAAAGCACTGGTTCAAATGCCTTTGCACACACATTAACTTTAATTACGCTCCATTCTCTAGGCAAAGGTTTTAAAATCTTCTTGTCTGACCCTTTTAGTAAAACAGCTTCAGCTCTTTTGTTAAGGCTGTTTCCAATGTTTAGGAGAGTGTTTATGGGAGTCTTGAGCATTTTTCCACAGCATTTCTGAGGTCAAGCACTGATGTTGGACAAAAATGGCTGTCTCACACCCCTAAAGCTGTTCTATCTGGTTAAGGTCAGGACTGAGCGCAGCCAACTCACGTTCTTTTGCACCAAAGCCGCTCAGTCATGTATTTAAGGAACCTGTTTGGTAGTGTAACGGGGACCACAGAACCCTGTTTTGGCTTTACAGAAAATATTGTTTGTGTTTTACATAATATACAGAGAACCTCTAAGATCACACAAGCCACCACAACACCTTTTATCAATATCATCGTTAAACTTTATCGGTATAGGTTCACACAGAAGTAACTGTCAGATTATTTGCATAAACAAACATTAAAAGACAAGTATTTGCACACCATCAAGCTAAAGACCAAACTGCTTTCTCGCACACCTTCTGAATGATGTTTCCTTCATGGCCTCTCCACTGTTAATCATAACCTGAGCTTTTATCTGCGTGTTTATACTCTGGGAAACTTACTCTGGGTGTTGTAGCCTGAGGTCACGTGCTGGGTCTCCTAGTGGATAAAAGAGAGAGAAAAGAAAAAGCCAGAAAGGAAGAAATTTAATAAGAATGATAATAATGAATAGGTATGATGACTGCTTTTAGAGATCAGATTTTCCTGTCTCCCTGCACTGACACTCCACCTTAGTCTTTGAAACTCACTGGGAGGATTAATGTGAAGGCTTTGCAGCCTCTCGGTGTTTACACACCACCATCACTGAGACATTGAGCAGATTAAAAGTGATTTCTAAAAGACTAGTATAGTCAAAGCAAAGGTCTCACCTAGTGCTTCTGTCAGAATGCTGCAGTCTCTGAGATAAACGCTGATTTCCATGAGTATCATGATTTGTTTGGTCTTTTAATATTTTTTTGCATGGAGAAATATTCGTATTAACATTTTACTGCTTAAATTATTTACGTGGTTATAATGTATTATTAAGTCATTTGTTTCTACATGGCACCATCTTATCTGTTTATTTTTCATTTATTTGAATCACTTTTATTACTCCATGTTTCTTTCTGCTGTAAAGGCCCATTCTCTCCTATTTTGCCATACCTTTTGAAGGTTATACAAACAAAATTAGATTTACATCCTCTTGATTTTGGAGTACATTGGATGGATGGATGGATGGATCCATTCCAAGAGAGGTTTATCATGGCGTGATTGTGCGTATACATGATAGGATCATCATAGTAAGATGTCACTGTCACATACGTTGTCATGGGAACACAGGAAAGTCTCTCTGCGATGAAAAAAGACAGCAGAGAGGAATTTCTATGTAAGTAAAAAAGAAAAAGGCGTAAGCACAATATCTGCCTTCACATTAAAGGGGGAAGTTTCCATTTGGAACATCTAGGAACATTGAAATGGGTGACGAAGTTCATGGAGTGCATAGAGGAATCTTTGTCACGCAACTTTTTTGTCTGTGTTTTTGTGCTGCTGTGAATGTAAAGCTATTCTTCGTTGCCGGGTCTTTGTGCCTGTATGACTATATTGAAAATAGTTTCGTTTGAAAGAAGGAACAGTAACTGTTGCAATGATCAGCAACAGTCTGCAGGTTTACGAGCCGCTTGTAAAGCAAGAAAAAAAGATCCTTATGTTGATTTTTCAAAAGCTATGACATTTGAAATTTAAGCGAAGAGTCACTGAACAACCTACAGCTGCAAGTAAGTAATTTGCAAAAATTGACGTACCCAGAGAGGCTGCATTTGTTAAACTGAAGTAAGCGAATCTTTGCGCTAACGCCTTTCTTTTATCTGAGTGCGAGTGGTTTTTCTCTTGTTGTACGACTTTTCCCTCCACTCACTGTCTCTTACACAAGTAAAAGTGGGCTTCGTAGCTGGGCCCAAGAACATGAAAGGGAAATTTATGTTAGCATACATCACAAGGCGCAGCCAGATTGGGAGTTTTTATGGAGGTGTGTTAAAGTGTGTGCTCACCTTGTTTGGGATGGGGAACTTGGTCTGATCAGCTTTCCCAGGAGTGTGTATGGCTGTGAGTGGAGGGGGCCAGGAATGGGTCATCTCCTGAACACAAACATACATCTTTATTGCATTACTATAAAGGAGTCAGGGAAGCAGCACAATGTTGCCATTTATGCCATTGTATTTGAATAAATAAAGAAAATAACTCAGAGCAAATGTATGTTATATCTTACATCGCACGCATCTGGTGAGCAATGATAATGGCTAAACTTTAGCAAATATGGGCAGGAGAATTGCTTATGCAACCTCTTTGGAGCAGAGGAGTGGAGTCAGCGTTCAATCAAGGTTGTGCTGCCCCAACCCCCTTCAGAGCGGACTCTTATTATTACTTATATGTTGTATAAACGCAGGGTTGCATGGGGAGGTTGTGGTACACCAGGGATTGGTGTACTGAGAGTCAGTTAAGTGCAGAGCTGTTAAATTACAAAAATAAAGGTTGACTTCATCTGGCTGCATAACAACAACAGCACAGAAGCTGCAGCCCCCCCTCCAGTCGATGCACAGTCCTTTGTAAAAGTATTCATACCACTTTTTTTTTTTTTTAAAGTTTCCACCACAAACAAATGTATTTTACTGGAATCTGATGTAATAGACAAACACAAAGTAGCGCATAATTATGTTAGTAGAGTAAAGCAACAGCAGCAGTTTTGTGCAATCACACCTGCAAATCTTGTGCCACATGTCTCTACCAGCTTTGACCATCTGTAGAGACGTCTGCCTTTTCAAACTCTGCCAGATTGGATCTTCAAGTGTCGTGACAGATTCTCAGATGGAGTTAGGTCTGGGCATTGACTAGGCCCTTCAAACGCGTGAAAAACGCTTCGATCTAAAACCTCCCTGCTGTACCTCTGTCTCTACGTTTAAGGTTGTTGTCCTGCTCAACCCCCCGCCCTCCGCATCTAAAGTCTTTATCCTCCTCTAGCAGCTTTTCTTCCAGCATTCCCCTGTATTTACTTCAGTGCATCTTATCTCAGCTCTGACCGGCATCCCTGTCTCTGCTGAAAAAAAAAACATCCCCACAGCACGATGCTACCACTGTCATGTTTCTCTGGAGCGGTGGTGTGCCGAGGTGTCCTTTCACCAGAGCACCTTCTTCCACATCCTGGTTTGGCAAACTCCAAGCAGCACTTCTTTTGCATTTCTTTCAACAATGATTTTCATCTTTCCTCTCTAATTTGTGCCCAACTAATAGTTATCCTGTCAGCAGACTCTCTCACCTGAGCTGTGCATCTCCGACTCTGAATAATGCTCTCCTCGTCTGGCCCGCCTGTTCAGATGGGTGACCACGTTTTGGTAGGACCGCACAGCACAACTGTATTTATATTAACATCATCTTAAACACGAGGGGACTTTGTTCACTGATTAGGTGACTTTTTAAAACAGTTGGTTGGACTGGATTTTATTTTTGGGTATCGGAGTATAGGGGGCTGGATAGAAATACACGCCACACTTTTAAGATTTTTATTTTGTAAAACGTATTGTTTATATAAAAACAATTTCCACTTCACAGTTATGCATTACTGATTGTTGGTCTGCCACATAAAATCCTGATAAAATACACTGATGTTTGTGGTTTTTAGGTGACAAAAGAAAAAGTTTAAGGAACAAGATTACATTAGTAAGGCACTAAAGAACCTTGATTTGATTAAAAACACACACATGCGTTTTTTTTGGCAATACGATCCTTTGGGTGTGTGTTGCTATGTCATCACCAGTGACCATTTGCCCATCAGTTCACTTCATCCCTTTGATCCTGTTGGGGTCCATGAGGTGGTTGGAGGTCATCTCCAAGGGTTAATGGGCAAAAAGGCAGGTCTCATCCTGGGTTTCTCGTCAGTCCATCACAGGGCTAATACACAAACACGCTACATTCACTTATGGCCACTTAAAAGTCTTCTATCTAGCTAACCTGGGCTGCATGATTTAGTTGAAGAAATTTGGAGCGGCAGGTGAAAGCCCGTGCACGCACCAGGTGACCATTAAACCCAGCACAGAAAGACTGACTGGGATTTGAACCCAGGACCGTTTTGCTGTTGGACAACACCTTAAACCACTCCCACAAAACTCTAATAAGTGTCATTTTTTTCTTTGACAGTCAATCAGTACAGACTGCAACACGTGGAGGCACACTCACTCAGCTTCCAGGTCATTGGGCCAAAAAGACTGATTTCCCATCATACATCTTTTCTCCCCTCTGGAGAGGATGACTCATATTCATCCGATGACGCATGTTTTCGTTTGTGTGAGGAAGATGTGCATGTGCAGCAGCATGTGTAGCTCCTGGTGCACGAATAAGCTCAACATTTCAGAAGGTCTTCAAGTATCCATCTGCAGATGTGTCCGTGCGTGTCTTCCCTCTTTACAGTACTATTACGCTACCCTGACGAAATACGCCGCGTTGCTTAGCAACTGCTCCCCTCTCTGACATCATTATGTCCTTCCTTGAAGACTTCCTGTGCTTTGACAGACAGAGCCCTGACTTTTCCTGAACATATCTGTGTCTGAGAGACAGAAAGAGAGAGAGAGAGAGTGCAAATGTCATATTCCAACCAGTACAGGAATGTGGGAGCGTGACATTAGAGGCGCCACATTAAGACACGTCGCCGCGGCTTCCCTCCTATTTGTTTGCCAAATATCAGCGTGTCGTTTTGCAGAGTTACAACTACAAAATGTACAAAGAACTCTTCATCTCACAAATCAAAATTTAAAGCGGTTTAGCATGCTTTTGTGTTGAGCCTCTCTGAGCCCATCTTGGAGAACCACCTTTAGCTGTGTCTCTACCACCTGCACATCTGTAGACAGAATTGTTTGCAAATTATTCTTTGCCAACCAGATGATAGATATAATGTTGTCATTTTCTCTCAACTGTAATAAGCCCCTTGCAGAGAAAGAGTCACCGCTGCTAATTTTCCAACATCTTAACAAGTTGGTTTAATGTCTAAATTTACACTCTGATTACTGAAACCTCACAAGGACGCTCTGAACAATCATTTAAAAATCCCTTTAAAAAGGACCCAGACAGGCCCACTTATCGAAGAAAGGGGTTTATAAGGTATCATACTGATCTAATTTATCAAACTATTAACAGCGTCAGAGAATTAATGGACGCGGCACTTTCTTTATTACACAGCATGCTTTGTTTAAACACACAACAGTGAACTCCTGTGATGCACACAACGTTGATATGTTTGAAAATTACACCTTGAAGATGGAATGGTTTCATCCGTTCTCATCTGCCACTATTTTATGTGTAAAACTGATGGTAAAAAAGGAAATCACTACTTTTGTATGTGGAAAAAACAACAACTTATGAGATAAAAATGTTTCTTTTCATAGCAAAACACTTTAGACTGGTAAAACATATAAACATGTGATAATTGTTGACAAGCAGAATAGGAGAAAAGACATTTTGCACAGCTAGCACATTTGCCTTAGCATTGATTAAAGTTTTGTTCTACATTCTTGTCTGGTTTTACTTTTTACTACTTTTAAGACTAATCTTAAAACTTTCCTTTTTGACAAAGCTTATAGTTAGAGTGGCTCATGTTACTCTGAGCTACCTCTATAGTTATGCTGCTATAGGCGTAGGCTACTGGAGGACATCAGGGCCTATTTCTCTCACTCTACTGAGTTCTACTGTTCTTCAATTTTGCATTGCTTGTCGTCATTTCAGCTTTTAACTTTTTTGTTCTCTCTCTTTTTTCTTCATAGTAGGTACATCTGGTCTGACGTTCTGTTAGCTGTGACATCATCCAGGGAAGACAGATCACCGACTATTACCATCTATTGTAGAACAGATTACTGGATCAATGTGTGCTTCTGTGCTTTTTGTCTCTCTTGTTGTGTCTCTTCTCTCTCTTCTGTAACCCCCAGTCGGTCGAGGCAGATGACCGTTCATACTGAGCCCGGTTCTGCTGGAGGTTTTCCTTCCCATTAAAGGGGAGTTTTTCTTTCCACTGTCGCTTCATGCTTGCTCAGTATGAGGGATTGCTGCAAAGCCATGGACAATGCAGACGACTCTCCCTGTGGCTATACGCTTCTCCAGGAGTGAATACTGCTTGTCGGGACTTTGAAGCAATCAACTGGTTCCCTTACATAGGAAATTTTTGACCAATCTGTATAATCTGATTGAATTTGACTTTGTAAAGTACCTTGAGATGACATGTTTCATGAATTGGCGCTTTATAAAAAGCCAATTTCGTGAATTGAATTGAATTGAATTGGGTTTTCTGCCACCATGTAGTTTAAAAAGAAATCACAATCATCACCATATCAGCACAGAGGCCTCTTTTGATAAAACTACATGAGTTTTTAGAGGTCTGTTTTTCTCTACATGACATAAATGAGCCTTTTCTTTTGTTCTACTGTATGATGGAGTTTCGGTTTTATGGGAGGTTTCGATAAAGATAACGCTAACCGTCAGTGATGCACAGGTTGAAATATAGCAGACGCCTTGTTATAAAGGAGAAGATGCATGCTCAACTGCAGATGAGGCAGCTGGCTGACAGAGAGAGGATCCCTGGATTATGGCGCGCTTGGAGATGGAGGCGGAGCGACAGAGCTGTTAGCCAAGCGCTGCTCAGAGACAACTACTCCTTTTCCTTCCCAATGTTAATTTCTTGGATAACAAGCGCACAAGTATTAAGTTAACTCAACTTAAAGGACACTTTTCTAGTCATCCTGACCACTCAAAGCGCTTTACACTAGAGCCCCATTCACCCAATCACACCCACACAGTCATGCAGACCGGTAGGCAACCGGGTTAAGCGCCTGGCCAAGGCAAGGAGCACGCTGACATGTGACAGGGGGCACTGAACTCAACCTTCTGATTGCAAGACGACTACTGTGCCCACTGAGCCACAGTCGCCCAACGACAACATTTACACTGGCAAGTAAAGTCTGCCAGGAATTAATGTTGTTTTTTTACCAGTACCACAGCAATGACCGAATTAACTCGATGTACCAATGCATCTAGCAGCTAACATCTTTATGCAGCGGTTCTGCTGCATAAACTGCCTGTCATGGATCTGTGGCACATCTCTGCGCTAATACCTAAAGGAGTAATGGAAGCTGTTTGGACTTACGGCACCCACTGACCAGTAGACCAGCATGCAGGCTGCAGGAAGGCTTTGCTGCTGGGCTTCAAGAGATGCTGTTCCTGTCGAGGTCAGATCTGCTGTGGTCTTTAACTTGACATGCAGTCACATATAATCAGTAACTGTGGGAGTGTGCTTTTTTATTTATTTTTTATTTACTGTATGTCTCACCGGACCTGCAAACAGTAAGGTAGGAGCATAATCCCCTTGTCTAGTTTGTCATTTTCATCAAATTGTCCATGACTGCATTACTTAAACTGACTGGAACCTTTGTCTCTTAATGTCTTAGTCATCATCTGTATTTGTTACTTGACACAATCTGCTGGGTTTCCTTAGATAGAAAGAATTGTAAAACCAATTCAAATAATAAACTAAACTTGACTGATATTTCGATGGCTAGGATCAATGTGTATGATTAACTTGGAAGAGCTCTGTCGACTTTATGTAAAGTGCCTTAAGACTATGTGTTGATTGACTCTGTATAAATAAACTTTCATCTCTGTATTTTCATATGGTTTCATGCTTTTTGCAGATGATGCAGTGCTGTTGTAGGGCAGAAGGCATGCCATAGGACTGGGACAGTGTGCTGGCTAGACCCAAACGTGGCTCTATTATTAGAGGTATTCGGATGGACCCTTAGTGTTACAAAAGGACCGAAGATACAACCAGGACAGCAGAGAGAAAAGAACTAAATCATTTCCAGCCCTGGTTACAAAGGCAGGCTGATGACCAGAAGGTATCAGAGCTCATGACATGAAGGAATAATCTCTGAGTGGAGAACAGGTGGGTGCATCTTCCTTTTAAGCCAATGCCCAAGGACACGTGACCATTGTCAGATTTTGTGATAATTATTTCTAGTTTAATTAACCACTTTTTATCACTCCTCTGTTTATTTTTCCATTGTGATGATTTTCTCGCTTCCCTTCATGAGCTTCAGCACTAAAACCTAAAGTTCAATCGGGTGTGGGTATCAAGGGTAGCTAAAGTGCAAGCAAATGGCTAAATAAACAAAAGGCCAACTGAGCACAAACGCAGGAAATATTGAGTGCAGCAGCTCATGTTGTTGTTATGATGTTGATAGCCCTTTGATATGTTGTGCAGCTCTATTCAGGTGGGAACCTAAGGCCATGACCGCCAGTGTGAACTAGAGCGGTTTGTTGGCAAGTGTGAAGTAGTCAAGATGTGTCAGCTCCTCAGGTCAGAGGTCAGTTTATGCCCCAAGCTAAGGAGTTCAGATATCTTACTGTGTTCTTCAAGATTAATGATAAAAATCAAGCAGTATTGAGAGATGGATGGATAGAATATGTCCTCATCAGCAAAAATGAGCTGCTTCTGTGATCTGTTGTGGTGAGGAAAGAGCTGGGCCTCAAAGTTCTCCCTTTACTGGCCCGTTTACAAGCTGAGCCTCACCCGTGGTCATGAGATCTAGATCATGGCTGAAAGAACACGATCCTGAAAACGGGCAGCTGAAATTAGCTTCCTACGTGTGGTGGCTGGATTCAGCCTAGGAGGTCACTCAAATAGTTAAGCTCAGACATCTGATGAGGATAGCTCTGTTTGGAGACTTTCCAGGCATGTCCCACCGGGAAGCAACCTTGGAGAAGAACACCCAGAAGTAGTTGGAGGGAGTATATATCCCTTCTGGTCTAGGAATGCCTAAGGCTGCCCAAGAATGAGATGGAGAGGGCTTTGTCTTCTGGGTCTGTTACCCTGTGACCAGATCTCACATTAGATGTGCTTTGAGTGGTCAGTATGGCTGGAAACGCGCTATATAAATTCAGTCCATTTACCATTTAAGAAGGAAGGTGACGGACCGATGGACAGATGGATAGAACTTGACTACACTCTCTGGTCATTTGGTTTTTACTTATTTTCCTTTGCTTTTTAAACTATCAAGTAATTTTGTACATGCAGCTTTTATTCCTGTTGGAAATTTATTTAGTCTTTTTTTTTTTAGGTTGGCATGACAAAAAACTCAATATTCAGGATTTAAACTAAATACTTTTGTGTTTTGTTCCTTTACCAAGAAAACAGTTGATGCTCTGAGAACAGTGCAACCCCCAGTTTTTGCCATAAACTGTTCAACCACAACAAAAACAGCCTCGTATGGATAGTTATGACAGCATGACGCACAGCCATTACAACTTGGGCTTTTATTTAAATAGAATAGCACTGTCAGTTCCACAGACTGACAGAGCCATCAGTCCTGACAGTCAGTAAAGCCTGTCCTGTGCCATGTTTTGCTTTACATCTCTTTACTGCATCACTGTTATACTACGTTACCCTGCATCAGGAACAAGCATGTTTCCCTGACAGCTGACTAGGATTTCTGCCGTCACAGGAAGGAGAAAAATGGGCTGCGGGCGTCCGCTCCCATTCACCCCACCTCACATTTTGAACTCCCCGATCTTTCCACTTGACACAGCTAAACATCACAGGCTCAATTCAATGGCGCCCCGATATTATTGACAGAGGCTTTTCATGCCGCTCGCAGCAGACAATCTGTCACAAAGCCTGTTGACCCGCATATTGATTCCTGAAAGAGAGAGTGAGGTGAATGACAGAGGGCAGAGAAGAAGGAGCAGATGAAGACAGACAGAAAGAGGGGGAGATTGAGGAGGGCGTGTGTTTCCACAGCAGAGACAGAGGTGGAGGAGCCAACTAAGCAGTCCAATCCGGTCCTTGTCAATGGGACCGCTGACAGGGGCTGGAAGATTAGCGGGGAAAACATTTGTTTTGACATCACTCTCAGGGAGTGGAAAAAACAGAACAGAAAGACAAGAGACAAAACAAAGGGGGAAATGCAGGAAAAAAAAATGTTATTTGGTGAAATTCTTTTAAACACACGGATGGAGGAGCAAGAGGGAAAATTTTGGAAGAGATTGTTGCATGACTTCATCCAATAAAATGACCTATAATCATGGACCCCAGCCAAACTATCTCCTTATTTTCCCATCCTTTCGTGTTCTTGTCCTTCTGTTTCTTGTTCTCTCATTTCTCCCTACGATCAAATTCTCTGGAGAACAACCAAAGTCTTTCAGAGCAAACAAAAAACAGCCGATAATCAGTGCAATTACCCTGTGTGTATATGAGTGTTTGCGTGTGTGTGTGTGTGCGTGTGTGTCCAGGGAACATACCCGCAAAATCTCTTCAACGCAGCTGGAGTCATTTGGCAGACTGACCTGGAGGAAAACAAAGAAAGAAAGGCTGACTTTAACACACAGTAACGGCAGCTTTGCATTAAAAACAGCACGGTTACAGGAGAAGGAATCAGCAACTCAAGCATAAAGCCAATCCATCCGCAACACATCTATGTAAAATCTGACCAAACTTTTCACGCCCGTCCTAAGTTTAGTGAGTCATGTCTCAAGCAAAGCGTGGCGGCTGAGCGGAGGGGCTGTGGAAAAAGCAGAGGGTAGACATGAAAGGGGAAAACGTAACGGGTTTTATTCAGGGTTCAGGGTTCAGAAGCCGTTGCTAAGGCCAGCTCTCAACCAGGTCTTTACGCCTCAAAGTAAAAATAAAGCCTCACGCATTATTGCGGTCTTACTCCATAACGTCTCCCCTAAAGCTGATCCACACAGCAACTTACAAAAGTGTTCATACCCCCTGGACCTTTTCACATTAAAACCCCACACTCCACTGCATCTTATTGTGTCACGATGGTGAAGTGGCATGATAGATGGTTTTCAAACAACAACTACCGCTGCAAGTCCCCCTGGAGGGATTTTTCTACCCTGTTTGCACAAATAGAGCCTGAAACCTCGTACAAAATAACTGAAGCTCAGTCAGATTGGATCGAGCACGTCCGAGAACAGAACTTTTCTTGCCACAGAATCTCAGTTGGATTTAGGTCTGCACTGACTGGGGCGTTCTGGGTCATACGATAATTTAGTTTGATTGAATTACTCCATAGCAGCTCTGGCTCTATGGTTGACTCAGACCAGCTTCCCTGTCCCTGCTGATGAAAAGCTCAGCGGGGTGTGTCTAGGGAGATGTGCCGTTTGTGTCTTCCGCCACACATACCATGCTCAATGTAGGCATGTGGATTCACACCCATCCGACCAGCGCACCTTCTTCTACATTTACTGTTTCCTCTATGTGGGTTGGCACTGAAAATGGGAAATCTGACGAGGATGCTCTTGTCCATCATTGACTCCTGTGGTACCGACTCCCACTTACACTTCAAAGGGTTGAGGAGTTCAAATTAAACACATGTGGACAGGATTTAGTAATTGGATAATTTATAAAGGCAATTGAATTGTATTTAGGGGTATCATCGTAAAGGTGGTGGAACACAAAAATGTTTACATGTAGAAAATTTAGAAAACGGTGTAGAATTTTCCTTGAATTTCGTAACTCGAATAAAATTATATTAAAATACATTGCAAGGTACCTTTGCGAGGTGCTGCCTCTTCTCTCCAGAGCAAAGATCCATCCTTCACATTTACCTCTCAGTGAAAGCTATTGTAGCTGCTTCCAGCCATGCTCTGCAGCTCTGAAATTGTCCAGAGACGTTCCAAAGGGACAGGCGGCATTTGCAGAGGTAAATGTCTATACTTCTTACTCCGATTTTCCACCAAGCTCACTCATAATGTACCTGAACGATAGCCAGAGTGTGAACACACCAACATGTGGGTCCAGCTGTTAATCTTTGGAGGTAGTGAGGTTCGTTTATGTGTGTGAGGACCACCTGAAAGCCACAAAAAGGAAAGGCTGCCAATGGTCAGAAATTACCTTTTTGGGGAAAACTACAAATTATCATTCAACTGGTTTCAATGTCATAATTACCACTGTGTTTATTGACCTTTTTTAACAAGATTGTTGAAATGTTTTTTTTTTTTGTTCTTTTAAAAAAAGGTTAATAAAAACACAGATGCCATAAATAGTCTGCAAATTCCAAGGGGAGCTTTTATAACACTTGTTTATCACTTCAACATGTGGAGCAATCCAAAAAGTTTCGCCATGCCAAGTTAGAGCTGCTCCACCCTGAGAGGTTCAGATGAGGTCGAGACATTCATAAATTCCTGCATTTTCATGCAAAACTATCCGATCTTTCGCCGCTCTGCTCTAAGCAAGACTCAGAACGCGCAGCTTTTAATGTCTACCTCAGTCGATACGATGCGGGATCACACTCAGGTTCTATAACTTCAAATGATAAATTTGATGGGTGTGGGTTTGTGAAGGAACATAAGGACACGTAAAAAGGCGCATTTCTGTATTCAGATTTAGCAGGGCCTTGAAATGACTGTGGCTTGGGCTGAGTCACGTAAACTGCAGGACACTTTTAGCTTAACAACTTGAGAGGCCGCCTGGAGTTTGATTCAAATGCAGAGACGGAGTCTGTTTAAGTGGTCTGATCAACCAGTTCAGTGTCCGCAGGCTGTTAATCTATGAAAGAACGTGGGCCTGTCCATGGAGCCTTTCTGATCAGGAAACCATGACAACATCTTTGGAAATATATGAAGACAAACAATGTCTCGGAGGGGAACTATACATATTAATAATACACTGATAGAAAGGTTAGATTGTGTCTTATAAAAGCATTAACACTCCTTAGACCTTCACATCTTGCCATTTTACAACCAGAAACCACAAAGTATTTTATTGGGGTATTATGTGATAGACCAAAGCAAAGGGTTGCAAAATTGTGACGTCCAGGGAAAATTATTTTGTAAACAAACAAACAAACAAAAACATGCATTTGTATTCAATCCATCTTATTCCAATAGCCCTAAAAAACACCCGGCACAATCAATGGCCTTCAGGAGGGCCTAATTAATAAAGTCAGTCAATATGTGAGTCATTTTGTCCATTTAAAGGCTTCAGGGGGATGTCACAGAACAAACAGCATCATGAAGCTCATGTGACATAGCAAAAAGGTCAGGGATAAAGTTGATGAGATGTTTAAAGCAGGGTTAGGTTAACAAACAATATCCTACGCTTAGATCATCTCACAATCATCAATCCATCAACAGAAAAGGGAAAGAGTGCAGCACAACTAGAAACACATGCCCATCCGCCTAAACCGACAGGTTGGGTAAGGACAGCTGCAATTAGACGAGCAGCCAAGAGGTTCACTGTAACTCTGGAGGAGCTTCGGGGATCCACCGCTCAGTTGGGAGAATCTCCACAGGACAAATTTTACACTCAACATATCTGGCAATATGATATTCATCACTGAAAGAAAGCCATAAGAAGTCTCAACTGCGGTTTGCCACCTTCAGGAGTGCAAAGCTGGTATAGACATACTGCAAAAGACTCGAACTTGAACTAAAAGCAAGAAAACGTTGTTCCACAAAGTATCGACTGAAAGAGGCTGAATAAAAATGGCAAATATATATCACACACAATTCCAGCGGAATACTTTGAATCTGCAAAACATCGTGCATTATCTTGACTGTAAGAAAACAAATGGTGTTAATACTTTTGCCAGGCACTACTGACATTTACGAACTCACTGAAACGTCAACATTTCCCCACCTGGAAGTCTTTGCCTTCTTAGTTCACCCACAGTTCACTTTGCTGCTCCAGCACAGAGTTGCTTTGCTCTTTGGTCCAAACAAGCCATTATTGCAGCTGAGTGACTCATTACGTTGTGTGATAAAACTCGGGGGGCAAGAAAAGTTAGAATCATCTCAATTGCAAAATGATCAGTTCCAAAAAAACGTAACTGCAAACACATGCGGCTCTCTGGGTCAGATCTTTGTCTCGGATCTTGGATCGCTTCAACAAACAGGTTGATTAAAGAAGAGAGACGACGGTGGGGTGCATGGATGGCGGGGAGGCTGAAACTCTCCGTCTACAGCAACATAACCTCTGATACACACCATTACTAATAGTACTAACACGAACAGAGGAGCAATTTAGCAGCCGTGATGATGCCGGTGACATCATGTTCAGCCTTAAATCACAGCCTGCTGAAACAACAAAGGCCGACTTCGCCCCTGGTTGAGTCAAAAGTGCTTGAGCTCGCAGAATGAAAATCCATCTGTATGTTTTCTGGACAGGAGCCGTATTTCCACACATTATTCTCCTCCGACGGATTAATCAGACAGTGAGTCAACTTGAAATCACAGGAGGTGGATGGAGACGTTTGTTTTTCCAGTAGCAAAAGAAAACCCCAATTAAGGTTTTCTCACCAAATAACACTAGTTTACTGTTGCGCTAAGTACAAGATTTCAGCGGTGCCTGACGCAGATGATCACACTACAAACACGAACAGCAATGTGTGATTTTTAAACAATCCCTGTTTTTTTTGTTTTTTTAATGTTTTTAAAAATTAAAAAACTGAAATTAGACAAATTTGAGCTTTAGGGGGTATTTTTCTGATTTGTCACTGCACCTTGTGCCAAGCGCTACCAGGTTACACTGAAAAAAACACTCTTCAGTGTAGAAGTTGTTACTAGAGAGGTCTCAAAATCGACTGTTTTCAGTTTCAGCGAGAGATTTCAAGCAACATCAGACGTAGCACAACTACTCAGTCTTTTTTTCTCTATTAAAAATAATCATTTAACCCCATTTGTTTTACAATGATTGTTCGCTCACACTCTATGGAATGATGACACCTCTGCTCTTAATCCAAATAACTTTTGACAGGATGACTAAAATAAATATTTTTAATGATTTTCTTCTATCGTCTTATATCATAGTGTTGAGGAGAAATCAGGAATGTCTAAAATCAGTATCGGCAGGACAAAGCTTGAAAATCAGTCAATACTCTAAACAATTGGTGCATCTACAGCCAAATAGACCGCTTTATGTATTAGAGATGGGGCCGATCCGATCCAGTATCGTATCGGATTCCGATAACAACGTGTTTTACAGACTGGAAAATGCTGGTCAAAATAAGTTAGGTTAAAAATCTTCTGAACAGCAGGGAAGTTTATCCTTATGGGTATCTTTCTTGGATTTCATAAATACGGTCAATTTGATACCCTTACAGTTTCATATTTGTTTTCAGGAGGGGATTTTTCCTGTGAGCCCGATTTACTGTTCTTCTGACTTCCTTTGTGACCATACACTTTTCTCAAGTTCTATTTTGGGATATACCTGCTTACATTTATACATATCATACTTTCAAGCAGAGAAGAGTTTATTACAGCCTCTTAAAAAACAAATACAGCAATAACATTAAAGCAAACAGAGATCTGCTATTGCAATGCTATCAGTATCAGTAGATATCCAAACATGTTATCAGGATCGGATGTGATCCTGTAAAACTAATTTTTTTTTTATAGCATTGACTTTGGCCTCATTTGCTGGTTGATAGACCTTTGAACTTTACGGTCTCAGCAGAGAGCGTTAACAGGGTTCTCTCTGATGTTTTCTTCTCTTTTACCCGGTCCGCTCAGGGATGTGCCTCCTCACCTCTTTTATTTATTTCATATACCAACAATTGTTGCAATCAGCATTCACAGGTGTCACATTTTCCAAATTTGCTGATGGTTCTGTCATCCTTTCCCTCCTCAGCAGCGATGACCCAGATCACGGA